>CAKNYM010051410.1:133502-181861 GCA_932195095.1 Andricus curvator | reverse complement strand
CTGTGAAGTGTATCTTACATCCTAAGTGCGCAAGAGAGCCGGTTCGATGTGCGCGTCCCGAAGGACGTTGACAGGTTGCGGACCGAAGTGGAGGTCAGGTTCGGGAGGAGAGGGTGGCCTGGCCTTGGTTCTCTAGGCCTGGGCCTTCAACCGGAGGTTTGTACGACGTGCAGGTGGGTTACCGCGGGTAGGCCGGTCAGGGGCGCCTGACGCCGACGTACCCTGGCCTCGATGGGTGGCCGCAGGAGCGCCTGTCGACCACTGAGCGAGTCGGTCTCGAGGAGCAGGAGGTGCAGGTGGGTTACCGCGGGTAGGCCGGTCAGGGGCACCTGACGCCGACGTACCCTGGCCTCGATGGGTGGCCACAGGAGCGCCTGTCGACCACCGAGCGAGTCGGTCCCTGGGAACAAGGATGGATGGTACTAGGAGGCGGGAAAGGTGGCCTGGTCGCCTAGTGGGCGAGTATGGCAGCCAGAGGAGTTGCACCGGGTGAGAGCTCCCCTCTTGGTAAGCCAAAGGCCAGCATGATTGACCCTGCTCTTGGTGATTCACTGATCTACTTGAATCACACTCCTGTCTTCAAAATCTTCAAATTCCGATGAAGAACTTTTGGTTCAGGAATGACACGATTTATATCAAACTTTCTGATGCCGAATCACCAACTGTACTTCGCTCTACTGCTGACCTTGAATCTTTATGAACTGGCATCCAATCGAGGACCCTGAACTTATAGGACAGGCGCACCGTTGGACCTCTTTCGCTACTTTCTCCGAACCAGAATCTTGAAACCAATTTCACATTTTCTCCTGTTTCTTCCATGGATGTTAGTAAGGCTGTTGAATACAGAGGCAGCGATTTCAAAGGCATTGATGGTATCCCTATTAGCTTCATCAAAAGGGGTATGGAGGTATCTATCTCTTTTATGTGCGTCCTTTGAGATTTTTGTGAAATTTATATTTAAGTAATTGACTGAATACCTTGAAACTTACAATCTGTATGACACATACCAAACGGGTTTCAGGCAGAGCTACAACACCCTGACTGCTCTGTTGAAGATCACCAATGATATAAAGTTCGCCATTGACTCGCGCATGATCACTGTTTTGGTTCTCTTTGATTTCAGTAAAGCTTTCTATATGGTGGAACATGGCATTCTCCTTCGCAAACTGAGGGAAATTGGTTGCTCACATCAAGCTGTAGCGTGGTTTTCGGCTTATCTACTTGATAGGCAACATGCGGTAACTTCCGCTTACTTCTGGAGTCCCTCAGGGATTGGTTTTAGGGTCTATCCTGTTTATAATATATGTCACTGATCTTAAGCTTTTCCTTAAACTTGTTAAATACATCTTTTATGCTGACGACCTTCAAATATAGATGCATTGTTCGCCTTGTGATATATCTTTGACGATCGAGACTTAAAATCAAACGTTTGAGCTTTTGACTACATGGGCAACAACTAACAAACTTTCCATTAACGTTTCTAAGACGAAGGCCGTGATCCTCGGTAGTCCTGCCCATCTTAGTAACATCGATACGTCAGTTTTACCTCCGCTAATGCCAAATGGTTCTATTATTAAATACACTAACTCCGCTCGCAATTGGGGCGTCATCATTAATGTTGTTATTTTCAGCTCGGGACTTATTTCTGTTTAAATCACTCGAGCTAATTATTCCGCTGTCATAAGAAAGTTTATGGGGTTTTAAATGGGTTAACGAAGGTGAGCCTTAGATCGAAAATTTATTTTTCTTCGTCCCCTAGCCGAAAGTACGTCTTTCCGGCCGCATTTCTCTCCAGGAACAGTGGCTTTTGCGGCCTGCTAGAGCTAACGCGATCTCTGATTGGCTGCGAGATTTTTGTGGCTCGCTGACGTAGCAGCCTGACGTAGCAACGCTCAGTATTGTGTTATTGTGCACTTAGCCTCTGAAAAATATTTATCTTGACAGGTGAATGGAAAAAAGAGAGCGTCGGTGTGTTCAACCTCAAAACTGTGATCGTTGAACGTTATTGTTTATTATTAGTATTTAAATTATTTTTTGAAAATTCAATTATATTTTGATTATTAAAAAAAAAAAATATGTGTTTTTGATACCCGCCCCGACCAGCAAAACCTCGGCTCCGCCTCGGCTTTGCAAAAGTCGGGCGGGCGAACGAATCTCATGCATCCGCTCAGCTGACCGAGAGCAGCAGCGCAACGGCGCTACGCGAGGTGGCGCGCGTGCTGATGCAGGCCACAAAAGAAAAAGCATCCGAGCTAGCAGCCGACAACGTATTTTATTAATTAAACGTACTTTCGGCTGAGGATGAAGAAAAATAGTATACGACACACGGCCAGAAATATTGGATGCCCTGGCGTGCGTGATATGAGGCCTCGGCTTCGCCTCGGCCTTCATATCACACACGCCCGGAAATCCAACTTTCTGGCCTTGGGTCGTAATATACTATTCCTTTGTGACTGATTTTTGGGTGTCTGACTGAGATTTTGTCTTTAATTTAATTTTGTAATATTTGTGTGCAAAAAAAGCGAAATCTGTGGAACACTCAAATTTTGTCACTAACATTCGATAAATACAGATTAAGGTTTGAAAAAGGCACTATGAAAAAAATTTTGGCACCCACAAAGGGTCTTTGCGATCACAGGACATCCAGGAAACCTCTGGTTTTTCGAAGAAAAAAAAAGATAACTGCTAAAAAGTAAGAGTGGAAAAGTGTAGCAATGACGTGAAGTAGGGAGGAAGCCGACTGACTTTGTGAGATGACAGCTGAGCACTTGATGGCTCGATCGTACTGCTAAATGCACTGTCGGTAAAAGCCGCATCTACATGCTGCTGCCGCCTGTCTTGGCGGGAATTTTAAGTTTAAATAAAAAAAGCAAGTTCCGAGTTTCAATATTTTTGGTTTTGTTTATTGACATGTCCGAATGATTGGCGAAGAAAATAATCTCATTCGAATAAATAATTAATTTTTTCTTGGAATAATAAACGTTGTCTCGGGAGAGAAAAAGTGTATAAGTGACAAAAGGATGTCGCTTCGAACTTGCTCTTATTGAATATTGACTACCACTATTTATTTCGATACTTCAAGAGTTAATAATAATTTTGAAATTTACCTTAAAATTATTTATTGAATTTTTGACAAATCTTGTCTTGACGTAAATTATAATAATTGTATAACTCATTATAATATCATATAAAATTATAGACTTGTCGTTGTACATAATACTTGCTGTGTTGTAACGTACAAGTACGGTACAACGTTACAACACAACAAATATTATGTACAACGACAAGTCTATAATTTTTCAAACTGTATTTATCGAATCTTAGTCACGAAATCTGAGTGTTCCCCAGATTTCGCCATTATTGGATACCGTTTCAACAGCCTCAAACATGAATCACTGGTACTGGACAGAGTTTTTTCTAGAGCTTCCGAAATAAATTCACTTAATAATTCAGCACTGGGTTTCTTAATGAGGTTCGATGACGGCATAGCTAGTCAATGATGTGTCTATACATTTTTTCATTGCAAAAATTCTAAAATGTTATCATAAATATTATCATGAATTATTAGTTACATCGCACAACAAAATTTAAAGTTTAAAATCATTTTTTAAGTTGCTATATATTATTACAAATTCGACGTTTGACTCAAGTCTGAAGTGGTAGCGGAGTACTTGGCAACGTCGCAACTATGCAAACCGAACGCCGTAAGACAAAACGAGAGCTCGGTATTCGTACCCACAAATTTTCGTACCTGCTCGTTTTCTAACTGTACTTTTCTTTGACGGTATCAGTTCAGATTTCTTCATATATTAAAAAGCTTTTATTTATATTGGCACTTTAGAAAATTGGGCAAAAAATATTTAAATTCAATAATACAAATGAAATAAAATACCAACTTTCACCAATTAAACTGCCGCATCGTAGAACGGCATGTACAATATTTTTCAAGGAGTGGAAGGCCCTTGCCAGTGCTTCAAGAATTTTTTTAATTTTAATATTTTTAATACATGATCTTATAGGAAACTTGATTGCGCATTTTTTTCTTCATGGAAAAAGCTGTTACGGTACATTCGTTCAGACTGAGACGAACGACAGCTCTGGAAACCAGCATGCTAAAAAACACTCTACAAATTTTGCAATCAAAAAAAGAACAGCTTGTAGAAACGCCTAAAGCTGTAGGAACTTCTACTGGTATGATTACAAAATTAGCGACAGCAGGCATCTCTTTGGAACAACTTCAACAAGTTTTTGAAAATGGAGGAACCCAAGGAATTCCAATATTCCTCGGGCAGAATGTCGGGAATGGTCCAACCCGGTAAGAAGGCTTGCATCGATAAGTATTCGAAAATTTCCTGTTCAATGGTGACAATTATTGAATCGACCATGAAATAGAATATTTTTAATCCCTTTTAAATTTGCACATTTCGTTGTTCTTATTTACTGTTTTTCTGATAATAATGAGGTTAAAACCATTTAAAACACAGTATTAGTCATTTTACGTTATCAAGATTGATTGCTATACAGGTAGCTGTGATGAAAACTAATTTTCTAAATTTGTTTATCATGATTTTATATTTTATAATTGATCTTATTTAAATAAAGCGCCATCTAATGCATTAAACGGAAATAGTGCTTTTAATTTATTTCAGGTTACGTTTGACAGCTCCGATCGGCTTTGAAAAGGATTGGAATCAAAATATTTTCCCTGCCTGATCGGTGATTTAAAAAAGGACAGAAGCGGCATTCCTCGGTATTGAAATTTCGAATACCTTTGAATGCAAGCTTTCTTATCGGGAAGGGTAAAACTCTAAACGTCTCGTAACGGAACTTGTGGACAAATTACAACAATTAAAAGAATAGTGTTATATTACATGATGAATGTAATTAATACTATAGAAAGTTTAAAATATTCATAATATGCTTCATATATTATGTTCAATAATATATAATAATAATAATATATATCAACCTCTCAAGATCAAAACGGGATACGCGTGGATTCAGTCTAAGAATTTTTGTCTTGAAAGTCAACTTTAAAAAGCCTTCGAATTTTAGTTGTAGGTTTTGCAGTTTTTGAAGTAATTGATAAAAAGTTCGTTTTTCCGAAATCAAAAATTTCCATATTTTCTCACTCCAACTCGCGCTAACTTGGCAAATTTTCAGAATTTATCGCTTTTACATTGATACTAAATCACGTTTTTTGGTCTTCTGAAACTACATAAGGAAGAAAAACGTTAATATTTCAATAAACAAAACATTTTTTTATTTTCTTGAGACTTTGCAGCAATCATGAATTGCAATCTTCCAGCTTTTCAATTATCGAGCAACTTTTAAGCAACGAAGATCTTACAGTAAGAAAGTTGTTAATTACAATCTAAAGAAGTTTTGTGGAAACTTTTAGCTCAATCGGATTAATGGTTAAAAATTATTAATGTTTTCAATTGCAAGCGGGAATCTTGACGATGCCCTATGCGACTTGAAATTCGTATCGTCCGCTGCAACCCGTTTGTAGCCGAGGAGGCACGTGCATAGGGCGGCGTCATGATTTCCGCTTGCAATGTAAAACATGCATAATTTTGTAACCATTAATCTGATTGAGATAAAACTTTCCAGAGAACTTCTTAAGATGTTAATCAACAACTTTCTCGCTGGAAGTTTTTCGCTGCTTAAAAGTCGCGCGATAAAAAAAAAGAGCTTGCAGGAAGGAATTAATAATTTGTGCAGTCTCAAAAAAATTACCAACTTTTTGCTCATTGAAATATTGACGTTTTTCTTTCTTGACTTGTTTAAGAAGACTTCTAAACGTAATTTAGTATCAATACAATCAATAAATTCTGAAAATTGGCTAAGTTAGCGCGTTTTGCAGTGAAAAAAAGATTGCAATTTTTGGTTTTCGACCAATCTAGTTTTTATCAATTACCTCAAAAACTGCAAAAACTACAACTATTTGTAAAAGAAAAAATGATGCGCCTTGGAATTCCTCACAAATCAGTCATTGATTTTCCGGCCAATGCATTTCAGCCTCAATCCACGTGTAAAATAATTTCATAACTGTTTTGAGACGAACAATATGTCTTTACGTATTTTTACAACTTATATGAATAAATATATTATGTAAATAAATTATTTAAAAAAAACGTGATCAATTTGATATGCTAAAAGTTTTGCATTATTTTTATTCTTTTTTTAAATTCTTAAAGAATAATGAATGCATCAATTATGGAAAATACAGGTGAATACAATTTTAAAATAAGTTAGAATATCCCGTATCCACGTCACAATTCAGGGAAATTATTTTTATATAATTTTTTATCTATTCCATTTAACAGGTTATTCTTTCTATATTGTGTTTCTCTTTTTCCTTTTCTGCTTAGTCCAGTACACTCATAGAGCTAGTAGCTAGGCAGTGCGAAGTTGCCGAGTACTGCTTTTCAGCCGCCATAGCGAGTTGTTTAACTTTTTTTTTCAAATTATATATATATATATATATATATATATTCAGAAGGATTTAAAATTTCATATTCGATGTTTTCTCGCAAAATTGTATAGATGTCCAAACTACTAAAATTCATTATGTGCGCAAATCTTACATGTTGCCATAAGACTGCATGTTTAATCTAGAAACCTTATGAACAAATATTTCGAAAAACAGTTCTGTTAACCTAGCTGAAACTTTGCAGGGTGATGAAGGGACTATTGAAGTACATATATATATATACCATTAAACCATTTCCCTTTCAGGGTAGGCGTGACACTACCCGATTCGGGTAGTGTTTCTAGGTTTTTCTTGTAGTTATAAATAACTACAAGTGTGGGCTCACCACACCCACGATGTGCCAACAGCACTCATGTCAGTATTCTTGAATGGTCACCCATCCAAGTACTAACCGCGTCCAACGCTGCTTAACTTCAGTGATCTGACGAGAACTGGGTTTTTCAGCGTGGTATGGCCGTTTGGCATAATATTTTTAATTCAGCAAAAAGGTATAGAAAGTTGTGCAACACTTTAGATTTAGAAAGGACTTCTAAATTAGATTGAATTCCTTTTTTCTTTGTATCATCCGTTTTTAGTTCACGGGATTGACAAGTGCTTTGGCTTGACTTCGAGTAAGTCTTTGAGTATCAGAGTTTTTAGTAGACATAATATTTTTCAATTTAGAATGTAGACAATGTTTGTTTATTGATTTGGTTTTGTATTTCGGTTTAGTTTCAAGTTCTTTAGCTAGTTTATCAAGTTATATCGCGTCGTCGGTTCCCAGTTTTTCGTCTGATTCTATTTGAATTATTAGATATTGGGAATTGGCTCTGGTAATAAGGAGTACAATATAATTTCTATTATTGCCTCTATGATTGAGATTACTTAATTAATTTGCTTTACTATTTTCTTGGGATTATAATTTTTTTGTTTATTTTCATGGATGTAATGCGCAGATTCTATGATCAAATAGGTACTAATTGGACATGTGTGATTCATTTAAATCGATTAGTATGATAATCCTGTGTGTAAACATGTATTTTTCGTAATAAGTTGCATATTTCGACTGTTATTTAATAGTTTAATTATGTGAAATTACTGATCATAATAGGCCTACATGAGCGTAGACTGTTATAATTTTTTGAGTAAAAAGGATTCATATTTTGTTCAATTGCTCATTTAAACTGTTATTCTTGTATAATGACAGCTAATCAATAACAGCACAGTGCGCTCTAACGCTCGGGTTCCTGCTACAATTTTGTCTCAATATTTGAGGCTTAACGGAAGAAATTTCTTAATTATGGCAGGCTAGACAATCACAGCCTTGGTCCCTGTTATAATTTTTTGAATTTTGCGACGTGTAATAAATATATTTTATTACGAACCAAGTATTATGTGTAACCTTTAGAATTTTTCAATTTAATAATAAGAATTATGTCTTGAATAATACAGGTAAGAAGTCATAAGTCTCACGTTGAATATTTGGATGGGAGGCTACCAAACTGCAGAGTACCGTTTAAGTACTCCTTTTTATTTATAGGATCGTTTTTTGTATTTGTATTTGTATGTTTATTACGTAGACAACCAGAAATCCAATTATTGGGTCTAATTTGTATACAGAGTGCCAGAATAAATTACAAAATTATTTGATACAACTTATAAGTCAATGTCTCTATTAGACAAAACATAGTCCCTCGCATACTTCATAAAACTCACAAATGAGCAATCAAGTATATCTACATTATTTGAGCACTTTTCAAACATGTCATTCAGATCCCGACATATTTTATATATTGGAGAATAATACATCGCTGGATTCGTTGTTGCAGGTAGATACACTATCTCGGAATCTGCATAACTAGAATTTAAACGTGGTTCTCTAAAGGAGATTTCTTTGAGTAGTTGTGGACACTCTATCATACCCTTAAGTAACTTAAATACAAAAGAGAGTGAGAGCAAAATGTGCCTTTCTTGAATTGTGAACATGTTAAATGGCACACATAAATTTTTGTAGTCACTACCCCTCAGAGGATAGGTTCCATCTTCCCTAAATACTAGCATTTTTAAACATCTTTTTTTAATTCTTTCGAGGAGTTGAATGTCACATTTCAAATGAGAGCGCCAGATTACAGCTGCATATTCTAGCTTAGCCCATTTTCGGCCAATGGTTCATCTACGCACCATCAGCTTTGCTATTTTTTTTTCGATTGTAATTTGTATGGACACAAAAAAATTCAGTGAGCAGTCGACTCTGAGGGAAACAACGACAAACCGCCAAAACCGGGCTTCTTTACGCTTTGTCATCGAAAAAAATGGCAAAGTTGATGGTGCGTAGACGAACCACTGGCCGAAAATGGGTGCTAGATTTTCTTAAGCTTTTACAGGACCTAAAAATAAATCCCAAAACTTGGTTAGCAGATTTTACAATAGTTTCTATGTGCTCTTTATATCTTAGATGATGATCACTATTTAATCCTAGGTCTCTGATGATATAAACGCTTTGTATCTGTTCTGCTTCCAGTTCATAGCTAAACAAAATCGGATCTCGGTTCCTTGTAAATGTAATTACTTTGCATTTTTTAATGTTCAATTTGCATATATAATTTTGTATCCGCAGGAAAACTGATTTTATTAGCCTTACTTGATATATTTATTTCGTTAATGAAAACTGTAGAAAGAATTGGGCCAAGGTTAGAAGATTAGAGCCCTGCGGCACCTCATAGGATGGTGTAAAGGGGGTGGAATTATGCCCAGCATATTGGACATAGTGTTTTCTATCTATTAGAAAAGATTGTAGTAACAGTACTACATTTCCAGGCAAATCAGTTTTATGCAGTTTCTGAATGAGGATATTATGATTAAGTTTGTCAAAGCATCTAGCTGTATCTAAATATATAGCATCAACCTGTTTCCGATCCTTTAAGGCTCTAGCTATGAACTGTGTGTAAACTGCTAGGTTTGTTAAAGTAGATCTGCCAGCAACAAAGCCATGTTGAATTTCTACTACTTTTGAGCTGATTATGTAAGACATAAAACTTGCAACGCAAGCCTCAAATACCTTAGAGAAATTATTTGTAATAGAGATTGGCCGATAGTTACTAATAAATTCTTTATCTCCAACTTTAAATACTGGGCATACTCTTGCCTCCTTCTAAATTTTCGGAAAAGTTCCTTTATCTAGCGCTAAGTTATAAATGAAGCAAAGAGGGTTAGCAAGAGAGTCAGCGCATATTCTTAATAAAAAACTAGGAATAAGATCATTGCCGGAGGAAAGCTTATCCGGAAATTTGTTTAATGCAACTTTTATGTCTACTACGTCAATTTTAAATTTGTAACCCATACATCCATCAGATGAAAAAGTCCTTTCTTTCGCAGATCTATTACATGGGGCATACACACTATTAAAATATTCAGCAAAAGCGTTAACAATTTCTTTAGGATCGTCCATTTTCCGATCGTTTATGTGCATAATTTTACTTTTTTCGTCTTGAAAAATGCTGTACCTTATTGGGAAAAGGATTAAAAATCAATGGTAGAGATCACAGATCATTTTTAATATTTCAACTCCGGGACTTTTAATTTAGGTAAAATGTTTATTCCAAAACGAGAGAACCGCTCTAATCAATTCTGTACACTTTGGGCTTATCAATTGTACTTGCTCAACACTCACAGTTTTACATGTAGAAGATATCAAAATTAAAATTTAACCGTACATTTTAACCTTACCTTATAGTTGTAATCCTAGTCCTACTTCTACCAATTAGGAAGAGCAGAGGTTCGTATAGACAACTGTCTATTAATTTTCTGCTCCTCTTAATAGGGCTAAATTTTATGTTCATATGTCGCCGTTTCTTGGTAGAGCACCTTTAGTCTTTTATTTTTACGACACTTGTGAATTGCACGAGCACTCACAACACCGCATTTTTCCGGAATTACCACACTGAGTTATAACGAAGAACTGCTTCTAACCGAAAGGGGGAGATTGCGTTTAAATTCTAACCCTCTATTCGTTGTTACATTCCCGTGAAGTAATTCAGTGGCACATGACTAGTTTTCCCAATCGTTTTGAGATTCGATTTTGAAAACTAATTCTCCTCCGTCTAAATAACCGTCGTTAACAATTTTCCTCTGGCCCCGTTTGAAATATATAGATATGTATATATGTATATACATATACATATATACACCAACATCTCACAGTTGTGAGACGTGGCCATAAGTGTGATTTACCGCGGTGCTACTGGGGGCTATTGACATTTTTTAGATGGCAGTTGCTCTTAGTGGGCCCCTGCGGTGGTTGTTTAACTTTTTTTTTAAATTATATATATATAATTATTATTATAATTATTATATTATTATTATTATAATTATTAGGTTTTCGGTTTCGATTCCTTTGGAATAGAACCGAAGGGCCTATGAAAAAGCCAGCGAACGTGTCCTCGGGTTACGGATAGAGGGTCTCTGTATCAAGGGTTTCTGCTGAATATGGTTACAATAATTAATAAGCAGTCGCGGACAATTGTCCAGGGATGGTCCCGAAGGAATAACTCCTAAGCGAAGGTGTAACAACCGTGCCGAAAGCTGAATAGCACCTGGGTTAGGTGTCTCAAACGGTGACTCTGGGATACCGGGCGACCTCTCAGAGTATCAGCCTTATCCTTGCACGCGGGGCTCTACAAGGATGGACTAACCCTTTCCCAAGCTGCTCGTGGGAACAACAATGAAGCCATAAAAACACCAACATGTTGTAGATGCGGTTCAAGACAATCGAACGCGCAGAGCACCCGACAATGGGTCGGCAAACAATGCCGATCAGCCTAGAGTGCGGGGTGCTGAAAATAATTTAGATGGAAACGCGACGACGAACCGGCGACGAAATGGCGCGTATGCACACTCTGTGGTGCCAGAAACATTCAGAGCTTCAGCACGTTTCGCATCAGTCTTTGCGAAATCAAGCCGTCAACTCCGGAAAAATGGATATGTACGCGGAGCGCTTCCCCAACCGCTGCTTTATCAAGCTGCAGACGAAGATGAGGAAGCGACATTAAGACCAACCGTGGAAAGCAGGCACCTTCTGAGATACGATCGCGATTTCCGGACAAGGAGAAACATTAGCCTGCAAGTTCCTCCTAAGCCCCAAGATCTGGCTGAAATGGATGCCTCCCTTCGTGGAGATATCTGCCAAGAGTCTGACCTCTGGACCGTCAATTGCTCAGTTTATGGTGCTGCGAGAGCTTTGGCTGATTCAAATCGAAGGCTGAAACCGACGATGGATCAAAAGAGCAAAAGACGCTTGCATCAGCTAAACAAGAAGATTGGATGGGCAAGACAGAATGCGTCCCGTGTTCAATGTTTGATTGACTACATAACATCTGGTAGACCGTTTACGGAAAGGGTTCGAAAGTTCGCCCAAGAACTAAGGATCTTGAATCACACACTAAAAAAGTCAAAGCTGCTGACAATCAAGCAGCATATTGTTGACAAAATACGGCTGTTATCTGACGCAAGGAGGAGAATACAGAAGAGGGAGAGATGGATGAGGGAGAATGAACAGTTTCTCGCTGACCCATCGCGCCTCTTCAGCGATCTACCTGTTTCTGTAAAAAATCCACCCAAGCCCAAGGAGGTAAAGACTTTTTGGACAGAGGTGTACAAGATCCCGAAAACACTCGAGTTGAAAGAAGATACTGACAATATCATCCGATTCAAGGAGTTTTGCGACAACCTCATAAAATCTGAGGAGGAATGCCCATCAATCACTGCCGAAGAGGTGAAAAAAGCACTTAGGGGCACGAAGAACTTTTCCGCTGCTGGACCAGATTGTATCAAGAACTTTTGGTGGAAGAAGTTTACTTTTACACACCAACATTTGTCCCGCATATTCACCTCAATATTTAAAGTAGGAGACGCCCATTCCGGAGTCGCTGGTGTTAAGACGCACTATACTCCTGCCAAAAAAGGCAACTTGTCCAACCCAGAGAATTACAGGCCAATAACTTGTTTGAACACGCTGTATAAGATCTTTACAGCTGTTCTCAACAACAGGATTGTTCGACGAATTGAGCCTGTATGGCGAGAGATGTACGAACAACGTGGCTCGAAAAAAGGTGTATCAGGCTGTCGAGAGCACCTGCTAATTGACAGCTGTGTCTGTAAAGACACTGCAGCCCATCAGCGCGTCCTGTCAATGGCCTGGATTGACTGCCGGAAAGCTTTCGATTCAACCTCTCATAGACTTATCATCTGTCTGTTCAAAAGCTTGAAGGTACATCCACACATAGTGAGATGCATAGAGAGATTGATGCCTGTTTGGAAAACTAGATTTACCATCTGATCTAGAAATTATCGTGTGACAACGAACAACGTCACCTTCCAGAGGGGCGTCTTTCAAGGTGATACCATGAGCCCTTTACTTTTTTGCATCACACTTCTGCCTCTATCTCTCGCACTACAAAATTCTCCTGGATACCTCTGTGGCGACACTAATCAGCGCGAGCATAAGGTCACTCATGTATTTTATATGGATGACCTGAAGATATACGCCTCTGGTAAAAGCAAACTTCGAACTGCTATAAATATTGTCAAGAACTACACAGGAGAGATTGGGATGGCCTTTGGCTTGGACAAGTGTGCCGAAATTCATCTGAAGAATGGAAAGATTACTGGCGTTCCCAAGGACCCTGAGCTTGTGGATATTAGTGTTATCAGACATCTTAATACTGGAGAGACCTATACATACCTGGGCGTGCCTCAAAACCGCATTCAGGACGTAAAATCAGTGAAGGAGTCTCTTCGAAGCAGATACAAGCATCTTCTTCGACAGATTTGGTCTTCCAATCTGTCGGCGTTGAAAAAGGTATCTGCGACTAACATGCTTGCCGTCCCGGTTCTACTCTACTCGTTTGGGGTACTTCAATGGATGAAGAACGAGCTTAAGGCCCTTGATGTCATTACACGTAAGATCATGCATATACATAAAAGCTTGCATATCAATTCGTCAGTTCCGCGATTATATATTTCACGCCGTCAAGGCGGACACGGTCTTTTGAATCTCCAGTGTCTTCATAACCGCATTGTTCTAAGTACAGCTGACATCGTTGCGAATGGCAGAGATCCTCTCCTAAAGGTGGCCAGGAAGCACGAGATGATTGGCCAAGGAGCGTTCCTTTACAAAGCCGCGGAGCAAGCGGCCGAGACCCTTGGCCTGAATTTTAACATCAGAAGTGAGGAAAGTGCATTAATTCATCTAGATGCTTCACTTCTAAAAACCAAAGTGAAGAAAGCAGAGGTTGAAAATTTTCACCAAGAGCTACTCGACAAGAAAATGCACGGAAACTTTCACAGAGACGTAGAAAAACAGTCCTTGTCGAAGGAGCAAACTTTTGCTTTCCTCAAATCATCAGGACTTAATTCAGGTACAGAGGGTTTTATTTTCGCATGCCAGGAGGGTTTCGCCGGCCTGACGTTGTGCTTTCGTCGTTGCCTATGACCACCCATCTCACGGTTGTGAGACGTGGCCGTGGGTGTGATTTACCGCGGTTCTACTGGGGGCTATTGACATTTTTTTTTTTAGATAGCAGTTGCTCTCAGTGGGACCCTGCGGTGGTTGTTCAACTCTTTTTTTAAATTATATATGTATTGAACTGGATCTTGCACGAATGGAACAAAGAGGAAGAGGAAGTACGTTTAAATTTTCGTCTACGTTTTTCCGATTCGATTTAACCCGTCGGAGGGAGATTCATTTACGTCCGCCCAGTTGGTATTTTCGCGCTCCCACGACAAGATCTCTTTACACTTCCCCGGGACAAGCTATTAGATTTTAGACTGCGTTTAAAACTCTAAATTCTCAATTCTTGTTTGAATCCGGGACCTTGACTTGAAGGATTGCGCGTAAGTGACAAAAGTTCAGAACCACGGACAGGCGAGTAGAATTCTCCCTGTGAGGAAAGGTAAAAATTCCCGGAGTGATCTTAATCGAATGAAGATCTCCGTTAAACTGCGAAATTATTTTCTGGTCGATGCGCCTCGATGGTGCATCGCAGGGTGAAAATGGTGGGAAGGAATTTGAGGTGGATAACTTTGATTGGTCAGAGAAATTGCATGATTTCGGTGGCGACTGTAACAGTGCCGATTTTCTTGCAATGACAGCAAGATTCAAGTGGCCTGAGTCCGGCCAGTCACCTTCATTTTTGAAATTATTGCAACAATGATTGTGGCAAAAATTTCTTTGTTTGCTTTTTTCAGAATTGGGCAGGATGTTGCCAATAGTTTAGAATTATGCTGAATTGTTTTAAGTTTAGAACCTTCGCAATTTATTTCTTCATTTTTAATGGAATTTCTTTTTAACGCATTCCAGTTCTGAAAAAATTACGGGTCAAGTGTTTCATCCCTATTTGGAAAATATTAAACTCAACCCTTTTGTCATATCTCGAATTTTTTATGCTTTTTCCAGTTTTAGTTTCATTAAAATCGGACTATTCCTGCTAAAGTTGTGCTTTTTTAAAATCTACCTAGTATAAGAGTGGTTTGGTGCGGGGTAGTTTCGACGGAAGGGATAGCATGGATAACGGGAGAGATGGCGAACGCTTAGATCTGTGCTACATCATCGAGGCGACACTGTGAGTTTGACGCTTGCTGGCGTGCGTGCAATGGCACCTCAATGGATGAGGTTCAGAGTTCTGATGCTCATACATTTATGTGTGCCTTTTTACCAAAAGTTGTTTGCTGTACCATTACCCTTCGTCTTCTGCCTCATTCTATCTTATATCGAAATTTCATTTTCTCTCATTCTATCTCATTCATGATATGTTCTTTTATCACTTAATGCTACTTGAACTAAACTCAGGGTTGAAAACTAGATTTACCTGAAATCATGCATTTTTTATTAAGCTAGAAATGTGAAAATGAATTTAATTTTGCCAAAGTTGTTTGCTGAGTTTTTAATTTTTTATAATGTTAAGGCTTCACTTGGAGGCACGCGAGCGAGTTGAATCGCATGTATTAACGCCCTGTCAGCAAGTTTTTAAAGTTTTTAAGTTCAGCAACTTTTTAAAAGTCATCCGTATGTGACAGGCTCGTATGTCACAAACCACACCGATATTCCCACATTTAGTCCCCGAAATGCTACGGCGGTCCAACGATCACTTGTATCTGCGAATATTTCTATTAGCATGATTTCAGGTCTGAAACTTGTTTAAGGATTTTGTACACTAAATTCGTTTCTCAGTAAAAACAAGTTTTTTGTTTGTTTGTTTTGTGTATACTGTGAGTGTTATTTGATGGAGATAATGTTGGTTGAACACATATTCTTAGCATATAGAATTTCTTAAATTACACTTTTAGAACCCTTTGGACTCCTTATATAATATGCATGCTGGGCGACCAGTGCGATATTATATTCTTCGCGATTAACTGCAGTTTAATGAGGTGGGGTTAATTATAGCTACCGTGGCTACGTGCTTTGTGTGAGGCTTTAGTGCGCTACTGGTATCTTCCCGTACGGTCCACCTCCTTGAACCACGTGTGTGTTTGCGTTCATGCTACACATTTTTTGTTTCTGTGATTATGAAGAAGTGTAAAAAAAAACTTGTGTCAACATGAGTGGATTAACTAACTTTTGGCGAGCGCCGCGATCTCCGTGTGAGCATTTGACGGCGAAGGGCGATATTGCCAAAAGAGAGACATTTTCTTGTTGTTTTTTTATTTCGATTCTCGATTCTTAATTTGTGGTTTCGAACTCAAATATTCAAAAATATCAGGACAATTCTCTTATTAAATATTTCAAAATTTCATATTAAAAGTCTTGATAGTTAGTTTTTCATTTATAATTTTCAATGTAATATCTTAAAATTGTCCCATTCTTTGTTGAAGATTCAAACGAATAATTCATATAAAATTAAAAAACATTTTTATTTATTTATTGAATATAAACGGGCAAGCCCTTTGTACAGTGATCAATTAATCTTATACAGTATGTTTTATATAAACTAATCAGTACAACTTAGGCCAAATTGTTTAGCGTTCTATAGAGCTCAGTTCTGAAGTGCGTCGCTGATCGGTCGAAAAAGTCAATATTTGTTCCATATAAATTTGCCTCGTTATAAATTCTACTGATAACGGATTCTTTTACATAGTTAGTTCGATGGTAGTTGATTTTAAACAGAATGTTGATTCTTAGCGATTTCGAAGGAGCGTGCGGGTTTATTTCGGCTAGGATTTGCGGACAGTCAATTTGGTTATTTAAAACATTGTATAAAAAGCTCAAATCAGCAAATAAAAGTCTTAAGTTAATTTTTTGGGTGTTTAGCAGTGCCCGGATTCCGCTATAATCGTGATCGCATCTAATCATAGGTCTAATGGTCTAAAGTCTAATGGATGAGATACTGGGGCGTCTAAATGACTGAGGCATATTCTAAATGTGGTCTAACTAACGAAAAGTACAGAGCTTTTAGAGTTAACGGATTTTTGAAATTTCAAGCATTTCTCGTGACAACGCCCAAGGACCTGAGTGCCTTTTTTGCCACCTCTGACACCTAATCGTTAATCATTAGTGATTCGTCCAGAAAGAGTCCTAGGTCGCGAACCCGCGTCATCCTCTGCAATACTTCCCCGTCCAGTAAATAATGTTGTTTAGCTGTTAATCTTTTCCGTGAGAATGATATTACTAGACATTTTTTGACATTAAGCAACATTCCGTTCAGCGAACACCATTCTTGCAACCTATCAATATCACTCTGAATTTCGAAAACTTCTTCAAGGGATCCAATAGCTTTGAAAAGTTTAAGATCGTCAGCAAATAAAAGAAACAGACAAAATTTGAATACAGTATAGATATCGTTAACATATAGGACGAACATGAGGGGAACCAGATTCGAGCCCTGTGGCACTCTTGAGGATGCTGTGAAAATCGTCGAGTACTGCCTATCAACACGAACTGAGTGCGGTAACTTGTTAGCCAGTAGAGTAACATTTCAGACAAACCCAGGGCCTTGAGCTTTGTCACAAGAGTGCAATGGTCAACCTTATCGAAAGCTTTTGAGAAGTCAGTGTAAATCATGTGTAAGTCGATGATGATGTTGTTGGAAGCGAGATAAATTTGATCACAAATGATACTTTCGAACACTTTAGCAATGGAATTAAGCATAGTTATTGGTCGGTAGTTTGTTATATCATTTCGATTACCATTTTTATACACCGGTATTATTATTCCTTTTTTCCATTCAAGTGAGAAGATCCCCTCAACTACTGATTTATTAAAGATTATGAACAACGGTTCGATTAAAGACTCACAGCATGAATTTAAGAAGACGGGTGGCACCCCATCGGAACCATCTCCCTTAGTTTCATCAAGTATCATTAACTTATGGAAAATTTCTTCCCTTTCTATATGTACATAGGGAAGATCAATGGAATCCGTTAAATTAAATTGCACCTCACGATTTTGTGTTGGAGCATAGACCGATTTAAAATAAGAAGTAAAAGTATCGGCAATTTCCGCACTGGAAGATACTTTTTTGTCTCCTAACAACATTTGTTCCGGTATTTTATTGTATTCACTTAGTGACTTAATGTAGGACCAGAATTTTTTTGGATTTGAGATGATCGAATTTTCCGTGTCATTAATACATTTTATATAACAATGGTCTGACAATGTTTTGCATTGAGTTCTCAATTTAGAGAATTTAAGGTAGTCCGCTGTTAATCGTGTTTGCTTGTAATTAATATGTGCTATTTTTTTGTCTTGGACTAATTTTTTCAGTTCAGAATTAAACGACAGAGGGTAAGTGGGCACTTTAATTGTCTGCAATGGGACATAATAATCAAATGCTATTAGGAGATACGTATAAAGTGCGTCAACTGCACTGTCGACTATCAAATCAGAAAGCAGACCGCGCCAGTCAACATTACTGAGATAGTAAGAGATTCCTCCAAAATTAGCTCTCTTGAAGTCTAATCTTATTAAATTGTCAGTTTATAATCTTGAATTGTGACCTGGCTCTGAAAAACTGAAATCGCATGAGAGGGGTGGGTGGTATTTGTCTACCGGTAGTAAAGGGTCAACCGCAACCGATATTGACGTTTGACAGGAGTATGACAATACCAAATCTAACAATGATCCATGTTCATTTCTATTGCTATTGATTTGAATTAAATTTCAATAATCAAGTGAATCAGATATGATGTTAATTATGTCAATATGCGTTCGCAGTGACACTTCACTAGGTATACAAGCAGGCCCCTTTTTGATGTCTCACACTACGTAATCCATATCTGGCGCGATCAAAACTCCACCACCACGCAAATTATCGCTAGTATTTGCACTGCGATCATCTCGAAAAATATCGTATTCCGTCATGCCCAGTTCAGAAGAATTTATTTTATCTTTTAGCCAAGTTTCAGTAAATATCATTATATCGTATGAGCATGGCGGGGCGGTAGTAAATCGATAACAGCTGACCGCCAGCTTGAGTCCCACCAGGACCGCATGTATGGGTACTTACGCATGCGCTGAGCGATTATTGACGATGGCAGCTTGGCTCATTGGGGTTATCTTCTTCCTTGCGTTCACAAGTGTCGGAACTCATCGTCGGAATGCAAACATTAAGTCCGTTTCTCCCTCCAGACGACGAGATGTTAATTCTTTCTTCACATCCTGGATTTCCGTGATCTGTTCTTTTGTCCTGTCTGGTGCAATCCAGAGGTGTTTCAGCTTGACACTTGTTTCCGGAACTTTTTTGGCAGCAAGAAATTTGCGCATTAGCGTTTGTGCCACTCTTTCTGTTTCGCACTCAAGTTTTACCAGTAATAATGATTGGATTTTTAGGCGATTTAAATTTATTTCAATTAATGGAACTATTCAAAGGGTTGAGTATAAAAGTCTTCAACATCACAATTTTTATTTTTATTTTTGATGTTTCCCATTTGAAATTACTATTTATTCTAGTACTTCGGAAGCTTTGATTTTGAAAGATTCCATTTAGTTTTTCAATTTCAAATTGTACAATTTTCATTGTTTGAATTTAAAATGATTAAAATTTAAAAGTTTTAAATTTTTATTTATTTTTAATTACCAATTGTAAAATTTCAAAACAAATTTAAATTGTAAATGATTCTTTAATAATGTAACCAATAATTGTGTTTTTAACTTTTTGACCATCTTTTGCTTTTTTTCAAAAATGACAAAAGGATTCCATTCATAATTTGATTTAACGTTATAGGATTCCGTTGTAAATCATGTCTTGTTTCCATTTTTGTCTAATCCAACAGTTCATGGGGATGATTTCAAACTATATTTAATATCTATAAAAAATTTCGATTGCACTGCTTTATCCGCTAGAAAAAAGTTTTGCGTTTAAAATGATTTGTTATGTTTTTAATGTTGTCGATGTATTATTTTCATTCATACATTCATATCTTTGAAATACATCACGATCACCATTTAAAATCATAAAATTTCAAGCTTTCATTTTGAAAATCGTTTAGCTTTTCTTCCACAATCAAATATTGTTATATTTTGAATAGTGATGTCTTAAAACCTTCAATATCCAATTGTCTATATTTGAGGACTTGAATTGACAGTTGATACATTAGAGATTGTTCAATTTGAAATTGTCTAATTATGAAAATTTTAGTTTTATATTATTCGATTTGAAGCATTTTTAAGATAAAAGTGTTTCATTTGTACACAATTCTGCTTCAGATTTGTCTAATGTAACCATTTTAAAAAACTGTATAAAATATTGTATAATTATTATATATATATAAATTTTTATATTTTATTTTTATTATTTTATTTTGTAACAACAATTAAAATTTCCAGGTTTTCTGAAACATTGACATTTCTCTTTAACTGTAATTATGGCTATTTTAATAGTAATCATAATTTAGTGTATTAATTTCGTATAAATGATTTGTAGTTTCGCGATCACTTTTGAGAAGTGGCTCGCGATCGCGGACAGAAAGAGAAGAAATTTGTGTTGGTCGCACGATCCGGAGTTGGAAGAAGCAACTGTCCGGCCGTGGTCTCGGGCGAAATTCACCCAGGAGTACTCTTGGAATGAGGATTTCTTCGATTATGAGAGGAGGGATTATTAGTCTCCGGTAGGGACAATTTTATTTTTATTCTCATAATCTGTTTTGTTATTATTACAAAATTCGGTTCTGCCCCTTTTTTTTCTTTTCTTCTCAAATTTGTTTTTATTTATTTATTTGTTCTTTAGACCCGTTATGTGCATCCCTCGGTACTGACACCTGATGATTGCGTGGGCCTTGAAATGTGGCAAGGCTTCACCAAATTCTGGGGACCAGAACGCACCTAGTAAGTATGTTATTTATTTATTTATTCTGTGTGGTTCACCGTATTTTCACGACAATACTTCCACCCGTATGTGCACGTATACATACATAGCCATACACATACCTGTGCGTGTATATGTATATACGTACAGCTGTTCACATACATTGATGTAGAGATGCGTACATTTTTTTTTAATTTATACTTATTTCTTTTTATTTATTTAATTAGCGAATTTGAGGAGCTCCCGGCAATTCCCCCTGATGTTGGGTTGCAGCCTTTAGGCACAGGGATACGGCTGGTTTGGAATCAGCAGCTTCTCCTAATAGGTGACCGATTGCGTTGCAATGGTCGCTGGGAATTTTTAAGCCTTCTTATTTGTTTTATTTTTTTTTTATTTAGTTTATGAATATCTTTCCGAATGTTTTATTAGCCCAATTTATTTTCAGCGTTATGCCGACGAGTCGGACGTGGAGTGGTTGGAGGTCAACCGGGGTCTTCTTTTTTTACGTGTAAACATCTTAGACCTCGATATGGGGAGTCGCGCCTGATTCAAATGAAACCATGGCTAGAAAGTGTAACGCAAGCCTCTGACACACGCGTTCGGTCTTATGTTACAGACTGGAGGCTTGCTTCTCTTCACCCGCCGAAAAGAGCCCCTCAGTCTCTCTCACCCCCCCCCTCTCTCGAAGAATGTTTTGTTTTTTACATAATTGGTCATTATTTAAACAATTCCATTTGTTTAAACAATTTTTTCTCCCTCAAATTTTAAAAAGTTATTATTCTCTGGAATTTATATCTCGAAAATAATAATTTTCCACGACTTACAGAGGAAAATATATTTTTTAAACGAGTAATAATTGTTTCAACAATTTTAAATTATTTACAAAATACTTGGAAACTCGTCATTATTGATTAAAAATAATTCATTTTGAAAAAACACAAGAAATACCGTTTGTAGTGTGAATTCATTAGAAAACTGCTATTTTGCATTTTTTCGGTTTCTTTTTCATTCTGTTTTGAGAATTCCCGACAAGTATTTAAAGTCTAACAGGAGAAAAATATGCTGTGTCTAATTTGAAAAAAAAGAAACAATTTTCAATATTTTTCTTATAGTTTTTGAGTACTTAGATGTGTAATAATAATAAGTGTCATAATAATGAATTTTTCATAATGACATTTCAATTTTTATTATTCTTCTTCATGAAATATAATTAGCCTAATTCTAAGTGTAGATGCGTAACATAAGTGCAACACAATGTGTTCTTTCAGAGAACTCATATCGGTCCGCATCGGTATTTTATAAACAAAGCTTGACAAAGCAGGCAAAGGAGAGAATGCGTTTTACAAAATAAAATAGTTTGAAGAATGAATCAATAAATTTTTTAAGTGTTCAAAATTATATCATTTTTAAACAATTTTAGGTTGAAACACCACAATTAAAGGATTTTACATTGTTATTAAAACATTAAAATTAAAAAATGTCCCTTATAAATAAAAAAAAAAAATGAAACAATGAATATTTTTAAGTTTAAATTCAGCACTCTGAAATTTTAATTATTCGAGTGTTATTTTATTTAAAATGATTCAATTTCAATTTGTTTATTTTTGAATATTTAATTTTTACTTTCTTATTTTAAATTATTATAACAGACATAGCGAACCTCAAAGCGTCTCTAGAGTTCTTTCAGAGAAATCATATCGGCCCGAATCAATATTTTATAAACAAAGCTCCTGGAAGAGACTGCGTTTTAAGAACAATTTGTTTTCAAACAATTTTAACTTAAAAACAGTACAATTTAGCGATTATAAGTTGCTTCTTGAGAAATCTAAATTGAAAAATGTCATTTACAAATTAAAAATTAAAAAAAATGAAACAATGCAAATTTTAAAGTTTACATTCAGCACCCTGATTAATTTAGAGAACTTATTAATATTGATATAAAGTCAGGTTTTCATAACTGAATTAAAACAAATTAATAGAACAGTATTCTAACAGACTTCCAGAAAATTATCTTTAAAATTAGCCGGAAACATTAACATTTTACGTTTTTTCAAACAACTTCTAATAAAATTAACACATACTGGCTTTCATTCATGCCCATAAAACGGGTACTTTTATCACCTTTCATGCAATAATTAAGACAAAATCTACAGTTTATTATTATTAAAACTAGGGTGCTTGTTCAAAATATTGGAAAATAGATGTCCAGAAACTTTTGCGCGACATTACATATAAGAGAAAATAAATTTTTATACTCCTACATAATAATCTGTCTTGGGTCGTAGTTTAGGACGAGCGTGATGTTTGTTTGTAATAGACTTCGTCCAGGCCTGATTTGGATAGAGGCCGAGGGGGACGGGGGGGTCTCTTGAGCTAAAATTCTCATTAATTGTGATTTTTTAAATATTTTCTAATTAATTATTTTGTTTCTGAAATTTCATGGTGGCCCGCAGAAAAAAGTTTTAATGGGAGAAGACATGTTAAGCCTTTATTCCTTTTTAAAGAAGCATATTCAATTTAGTGTAGCTCCCTTCAATCCTTTCTTCGGGCGGGAAATTTTTTCTTTTCACAATATCATCCCTCTCTCGAATGACGCTGACAGTACATTTTTTTGTTTTGTTTCAATTAATTCTACAGGGGCTGCAATGTTTGCATAGTCAGTGTGACCTGTGCATTTGGCAAACGTAAGATGTTTTAGAGTTGTTGGAGTTGTCTAGGCGTGGTGGAGGAAGCAAAGTTACTCATGCCCCCTGGTGGATGCTGTTCTTCCTCTGGATGCTCGCTGTATTCGCTGGGATGTTCTTCGTTCTGGGTCCTTTGACGTGAACACTTGCGTAAGCCAGTACTATCCGCCAGTTTCATCAATCCGATGGTTACATAGGAGCGAACGAGGTATATGGCGAATCAACTCATGAGAAGGCACAGACCAGCATAAGTTCCGTGAATCAGCCTTGTTTGATCAGTCATCGATTGGTGTAGAAGGCTCAAAGAGTATATAGCTGCTGCTCTAGTTCATCTAGAGTTTTGGCCTTTGTTTGGAACAGCTCCTTCTTAGCAGCGTCTTCCTTCGAGAATTCTGGAGCATGCTCAAGCGACTGAATTACTTGATGATTTCCAGCTATGATCGATGAGATCAATTCCAGGTCCAATAGCGAATGTGGCTCACAGACAGCCGCGGTGGATCCCACAGATGCAACTAAAGCTGGTAGCGTTGTTATTCCTATTCCTACGAGATTTAAATTATTATTGTCGTAGGTCTTCCAATCGTTAGCTCTCCATTTCGGAATCCATTTATTGACACTACTCATCAGGTACTTTGAATCTGTGTTTAGACATATCGGTTTGATTCCTCCATCGTGTGCCTTTTAAGCAGCTTCAATAGCTGCTTCAATTTCAGCCACATTATTAGTTTGTCGCCCTTCTACTGATTTGGATACATTCAACGGGTGAAATCGGAGAAACTGCAGGCTCCTTCGATGTACATATCTACTCGGGGTTCTACTAATGGAGAAAACCACGGGCTTGGTAGATGAGTGGCAGGAGGTGCGCTTTTAGGCAGAGAATTATCTTTCTTAGACAGAGTGGGTTCTAAATTTGGAAGCACACTATGAGTTTTCCTAAATACAGGGGGGGTCAGAATCTTCACTACCCTCTGTTTAATTGGGAGACTCGCTTGCTGAGGAGGATTCGCTAATGCGCGTAGTGATTTCGGAAGCCTCTGCTGCTCTGCGTCTAGAACGTCTTTTAGCAGCGCAGTCTTCATTGGAATCTGAAAATTTCACGTGAGCTGGTGGAATCTAAGTTTCGTCACGGTCACCTGAGGATACCCCAGCTAGCTTTCCTCTTCGCCTGAGCTTGGTTGGAGGTTCCATCACTTTTGTTTTAATTGACTTGAAGGACGTATTCCTGGGATTCTAGGGTAGCCCTTTTATTGTAGTGTTGGGTACAGAAATGGAAGGTTTTATCTTTAGAATTGATTTTACCTTGGGTTCAGATTTTGGCATAGATGCTTTTGAGGTTGATTTACCTTTCTTTATGCTAGTGGGCCGTTCTGGCAAGCTTGTGGTTTTCGATTCTTTGTCTTTTTCTTAAGCGGTTCTAGAACAAGTGACCGGTAGAACTTTGAACTGCTTTGAGCGATTGTGAATTGCTAATATTTGCAATTGTTTTGAGATTGTCTCATTTCTCGTGAAGACCGTGTTTCTATCAATGAGGATAGGGGATGGGAAATCTGAAAAGGATTCGTCTGATTACTCGGAGTCGGTAGATTCCGGTGATTGCTGTTCATCCACGGGATTTCATGATAGGGCTTCGACTCCTCTATTCAACTTTCATTTCGTGTATTGAAATTTATATTGATACTCATTCAGTCGCAACCGCCCACGAATTAATCTAGAGCCAGGATTATTAACATAATCGATCCAGTGAACAGGTTCGCAATCGCAAGATAGGGTAAATTCTCGTCCACATAAGTAGGGGCGAAAATTTTCTACCGCGTACACTACTGCCAGGCACTCCTTTTCAAGTTAGTACGGCACCCATTGCGTACTCGGAAGCATCGATTGTTAACTCAAAGGTTTTTTCAAAATCAGGATATTGTAGAATCGGTTTGTTGCATAAATGTCTACGAATTTTTCTAAAACTATGTTTTTGGGTTGATCCTCACTCCCACTTTGTCTCCTTTCTTAGAATGTCTGTTGGAGAGTTTCGCTAATGTAGCGTAGTCCTTAATAAACTTGCCGTAATAACCTGAAACTCCCAAAAATTGTCTGACTGCTTTCACGGTATTCGGACGTGGGAAGTTTTTAGTCGCTATTATTTTATTGGGATTAGGCCTCACTCCGTCCACCCCAATTATGTGGCCCAGATAGGCTACTTTAGTTCTGAGGTAGTATTTTGTATTTATATTTATTCAAGAAAAGTCCCTAGGTCTGTCAGGCTGCAATTTAAGGTTTGCAGCTCGCAGGCGATCGAATAGCCGCCTTGTCTTGATATCATGTTCCTCTAGGGTTCATCTAGGTAAAAAAATGCCTCAGTTTCATGCTTACCTTTCAGTACAGTATCCATGAGACACTGAAATGTCGCGGGAGCATTTTTGATCCCCATAGGCATAAGTGCGTATTCAAAATGTACTCTCGGGGCTGAAAAAGCCGTCTTAGCACGATCCTCAGGGTGCACTTCTATTTGCTGATAACCGCTAACTAAATCGAAAACACTGAAATATTCGGCGTTGCCTAATTGGTCGAGAATATCTGTTATGTTAGGGAGGGAGTAGCCATCTCCTATCACTTTCTTATTGAGAGCTCGATAATCAGCTACGATTCAAAATTTGCTCTCCCCTGAGGCATCCATCTTCTTTGGAATAATCAATATGGGTGCACTGTAAGGGCATTTGGATCAAACAATAATACCACTTTATAATTGTTTTTGGAGAAGGGCATCAGCTTGTTCTCGCAAAGCATGAGGGTGACGATATTGTTGTTTTCTTACCACCACGGTATCGTCTATCGTGGGAGTTCGATGTTGTACGAATGGCGTACTTGTAATTGTTTCCCCTTTTAGATAAAATATATTCAAATAGTCTTTAGCCCATTGAAATACTAGTCGCTGTTCTTCTTCTGTTAGGTGAGATACATGTAAACTTTGTATCACCTTTCCACTCGTTTAGAATAGTTTCCGTTTATTGTGTTTTGCAAGTTGTCGGGAGGGTTCTCCGAATCAGAATCAGAGGATTTTTCTCCTGGGAATTTACAAAAATCAAAAGGAACTAGTTCTTGAGTCGGAATTTCTCGACTCACGTCCTTTTCTAGCGTATTTATGGCAAGAACGTCACATTTCCCGTTTGCCGACGAAACTGTAGCCTCGCCTAGATACAGTCCTTCAGGAGTTGCGATCTTCTGTGAATATCCCTTCTGTATCTCTGGATTTGTAACGTCGATTTCTAAAGATTGCCGAGTCCGTGCCTTGATTTTCATAATTCGGGCAAAAGGTTTAATTTCAGGTTTTAGTAGTTGCTTAGCTTCTCTTGATTCCTTGTCGATAAATGGAATTGTGTGAGAGAGTGACCAAAGAATTGTGGCGAAATGAAATTTGAGTTTGCGGTTCCAATCATTTTCACAGAATGTTCTGTTATTCCTGTCAAAAATACCGCATTTGGAGCTTCGTAGGTTAGATCCCGTCGTAAGGCTTGAATTTTAATCAGGTTCACATGAGAGCCCGGATCTACAAGGAAAATTTGATTTTTGATTTCGGAATTCTGGTGCGGCTAGATCGACTACTGGGGCGTCTGCTACTTTGGACCCCGTTCGTAGGACCCGATAGTACCGTCCGGGAACTGTACGTGTTTGGTCGGATGCTCCTTGGAAGGTTGACTCGTTGCCGCGTCCGGGCAAGGAGTCTGCTGGGAGTTGAAGTCCCTCGGAATGTTCGGTGATGCTGGCGAAGGTGGGGTTACGCTTCCAGTTACTTTCCCTTGTCCTCTCCAGGACATGTTTTGGTACATGTTGTCAGGAGGATATTGTCAGTTATATGGCGGATAGCCATATGGAAATTGTGGTTGAGGAGGGTATTGGTATGGATAATTAGGAGGATATTGAGGTGGGTAAGGATAGGGCGGATATCCCGGCTGTTGATGCGGATATTGAGGTTGGAAAGCGTATTGAAAATGAGCCTGATATGACCCTCCGGCCTTGTTTCCCCCAGCATACGGAAATTGTTGCTGATGTCCCCCTTTCTTGTTATCACTCATTGATTTTGATTTTTCTGATTTACCCTGTTGTTTTGGAAAAGGGCTCGCAGACCGTGTAGTCTCCGGAGTCTTTTCCTTAGTTTGGAAAATGTGATATAATACCGCTGTTACATTCTCCATGGTTAATATGTCAGTAGATTTTTTTTAATCGTTCCTGAAAGTGTTTAGCGTGGTCGTACGCTTCCTCAATTGTTTTAGGGTTACGTGCGCCCTCAAACACAGACATTTGAGTAGGGAGACCCCTGACAAATGAGCCTAATGCGCAATCAGTAATAGGCTTCATCATACTATCACTTTCCTTGACTCCTTCGTTAACCTCAGTATATTTTTCTGCTAAGGCATGTCGAGCTCCGCTTAAAAATCCTGTTAGTCTAACGTTGTAATCGCTTACTGTCTCGCGCTGTTTCATTTTTTAATTAAATATGGACTCGATACTCGTATTCTCTAGTGGGCGCGAAGCGCTCCTTGAGATGAGCTATCAGGTCATCGAATTTCCCACACTGTTTTCCGCGAACACTTTCCCTAGCGACTCCCTTAAGCTTGAATAGGACTGCCTTAATGAATCCCGGTTCTGTAGCACTGGTGATATAAACAGCATCATTTGCAATGTGCTGAATGAATTCCTGTAAACGTAGTTCATTACCATCGAACACTGGAATGTGATAAGTGCTCTGTTGAAGAGTCATACATTCCAGGACCGATGCCATGGCCAACCATGTTGGCATTTCTGTGAAGTTTTACAAGAATTTCTAATAAGCGAACACACTACGAAAACCTCGCTTTCTCTCGTGTACTATTCCCAGGAACTGTCACAGTGATTTGCTGAGATTTTGACTAATTAATTAGTACGGGCTGAGCAAGATGTACCGCAAATGTCTAAAACTTTTATTTGCTTTGATTTGACTATGAATTAGTGTCCAGAATCGGATTAGGCCATTTCGGTTTCTGCATCAGAAATGTCACTATCGATAATTTCTATTATTTGTGAGTTTTCTACCGTAATTAGGTTATTCCTATTCCGCGTGTGATTTTCTTCCCTAACCGCCTGTTGTAGTTGTTCAAAGGCGATTTCAACTTCCAAGTCTATTTTTTTAACTTGGGCTTGGGCTAATACCAGCAAAATTTCTTGTACAGGTAATTCACTTCGTTTTGTAGGTTGGACCACACATGAAGGTATGATCCTTTTCACAGGGAAAACCAAATTTCAAAATATTTCCGAAGAACTAGACATAGTAGAAATTTTACAGTGTTTCTTTCCGGAACGTTTTCTTTTCTTACAAGACTGTTTTATTACCGTGGAATTTTCTTGTGCGGACATGGGACAAAAAGTAATTCAAACACTACGATGACACGAAAAACTAAATTCTCTAAGGTTCAGAACGGATGAATTGTAAACAAATTCAAACAGATTTCACACAGAGTCAAAGTCTCAATGTGTTTCAACAAATTGAAGGAATTGCTAAAAGTTCCATTTGAAATTTTTATTCAAATGGACATTACACACATGATTCTTTTTCATTGCGATAATTCCAAGCAAGAATCCACTTACAATTTTTTTAGTTCTACTTCCTTTACAGTAGGAAATTACTTAGTATGTGGAAATTTCTACTCGGCCTTCTGTTAATTTCAAAGTTGACAGATTTGTAGAAACATTTTTTTTTCAAATTTAAAAGTTAATAGTTTCATTTCTTTCATAATTCAAAAATTACAATTTTTTGAATCGGCCTAGGTCGATATCGACCTGGCCTGATTAGAAAATTCCCAATTTTCCTCCGAGTTAGTCCAGCGTGAATAAAATCAGAAATGGTTACAGTTAATCAAACTAATTTAATTCGAGCCAAGGGAATTCACTCGGTGAACCATGAATCCATGAAACTTACAAAAATCTTGATACTCTAAGAATCTGTCATTCATAGAAAAATTAAAAAAAGTAATATCAAATTTGTTGATGATAGGTGTGTTACATTTTAGTAGTAACGAGTAACGTGACGATAGCAACAGCGTGAAAACTACCTCACAGCTGCAACCATCAGTTTGTTACGAACCAAGTATTCTATTTAACCTTTAGAATTTTTCAATTTAATAATAAGATTTATATCTTGAATGTCACGGGTAAGAAATCCTAAGTCTCACGTTAATATTTGGATGGAAGGCTACCAAACTGCAGAGTAATGTTTAAGTAATCTTTTTTATTTATGGGATCCTTTTTCACTGTTTTGGTCCTGAAAAATGTTGTACCTTATTGGGAAAAGGATTAAAAATCAATGGCAGAGATCAGAGATCATTTTTAATATTTCAACTCCGGGACTTTTAATTTAGGTAAAATGTTTATTCCAAAACAAGAAAACCGCTCTAATCAATTCCGTACACTTTGGGCTTATCAATTGTACTTGCTCAACACTCACAATTTTACATGTAGAAGATATCCAAATTAAAATTGAATCCATACATTTTGACCTTACATTATAGTTGTAATCCTAGTCCTACTTCTACCAATTAGGAAGAACAGAGGTTCGTACAGACAACTTTCTATTATTTTTCTGCAACTCTTAATAGGGCTAAATTTTATATTTATATATCGCCGTTGCTTCGTGGAGCAACTCTAGTCTTTTATTTTCACGACACTTGTGAATTGCACGAGCACTCGCAACACCGCATTTTTCCGGAATTACCACACTGAGTTATAATGACGAACTGCTTCTAACAAAAAGGGGGGGAGTGCGTGTAAATTCTAACCCTCTATTTGTTGTTACATCTCAGTGAAGCAATTCAGTGGCACATAACTAGTTTCCCAATCGTTTTGAGATTCGATTTTGAAAACTAATTCTCCTCCGTCTAAATAACCGTCGTTAACAATTTTCCTCTGGCCCCGTTTGATATATATATATATATATATATAGATAAACGTTTATTTTTTAGCCTGCTGGCCTTAAAAAATTGACTTGCTTACACTTCTTTTACATAATTTTCATAAAACTAACCATTACCTTAATCGCTTCGCCTCGCACGCATGTCCCTACTTTCTTGCTTTGCCTCGCATTACCAAACTCTGCCTCCGCGGCTAATCCCTAATACATATCTACTATTTACAATATTTACATTTACTTATATTTACTTCCTCCTCTATTTACAATCTTTCCTTCTCCATTCTTCTTCCTCCTTCCTTCTCTTCTTCTCCATCTTACCCAAGACTCCCTTCACCCATGCTACTTCCCTTTTGTCCCCCCTTTCCTGCATCAGTACCTCCATGCTTATTCCACTACTTTCCACCTCTACGCACTCCTCCAACCAATGCTCCACTCTTGCCTCCCCCTTCCCACATAGTTCACGCATCCTCTTTTCCCTAGCGAGCCAGAACCTATTATAACCCTCCATGCACCCACATCTCATCCTCGCTATAAGCTCCTGACTTCCTTTCTCTCCTTTCTCACACAAATATTGCGCTCTCGTCCTTGGCATAATCCACACATAGTTCCCATTAAACCTTGTCTCTATTATTCTCTCTTCCCTGCTGTCTTCTCTCTCTCCATGCTCTTTTTCTGAACCAACTCATATACCTTCCTTCCTTCCTCATGCATCCTTCTGACTTCATCCATCTGCAGTCCATTCGTTCTAAAATACCTTTCTCTTTCAACCTACATCTTCCCACCCCCTCTCCTGTTCTCCTTTTCCCACCAACACTCAATAACCAGCTTACTTCCCCCCTCTTCCAAAAATTTCTCCTCATACTTACACGCCCGACTCCCCGCTAGAATCCCTACACTCGTTCTCCCCGTCTCCCTCCTGACAATATAATTAGGCGTGTTCCTTGCCAGCCCCAGTGTCCACTTTACATACCTCTCCTGTGTCCTATTTACCTCTTCGCTTTCCTTCCACCCCCACACCTCTACTCCATACAACAGGACACTCATCACTAGTGAGTCAAACAATTTCATTCTCCTTCCAAAATCGTCTGCGAATAACTTCTTTCCCAACCCCCACACCTGCCTCATCACCACATTTACCCTCTTCACTCTCTCTTTTATGTGACCATCCACTCCGCCATTTCTCCGAAACAAGAAGCCCAGGTACACAAACTGTTTCACCTCCTGTACCGCCTTTCCCTTCCACTTCCACTCCCCTTCCTTACCCCTTCCACCTCCTTTTCTGAAAACCATAACCTTGGACTTTTCCGCATTCAGTTCTAACCTGTTCTTATCCAGGTATCTTCTCAACCTCTTCATCATTTCCTTTAAGGCCTCCTCGTTTTTTGCCACCAACACTATGTTATCTGCATACGCTAGCGACCAAATTCTAATCCCTCCTATCCTGACTCCTCCTTCTACTCCGGCCTCCAGCTTACTTTCCATATCCGCAATTAAAATCGCAAAAAGCGTTGGGCTAAGCGGACACCCTTGTCTTAATCCCCTATCCATCCAGAATCCCTCCGAAATCCCCTGTCCTCTTCTAACCTTATCTTCGGTCTCTTCATATATCTCCCTTACCCTCTCGATCAGGCCTCTCTCCGCTCCCCTATCCACCATCGCCTCCCACAACCTCCCCCTATCCACCGAGGGAAACGCGCCTTTTAGGTCCACAAAAAACTTCCTTATCCTTTATCCTATTTTTATTCCGCATTACCCCCAACTTTTCTTCCCAGCTCTCCAACTCCACAACCGCCACTTCTTTCTCCTTTCTCCCCTCCAACTTAACTTTCCCTTCCGTGCCTTTATTCCACCCTACGCTCTGTAGCAGCGCTTCCATGCCCACCCTTTCTTCCCCGCTCTTCATCTTCAACCCTCTTATCACAATATTATTTCTTCTGTCTGCCTTCTCCTTTCTCTCCATTCTCAACTCCATTGCCCTTATCCTTTCCCTATCCGCCATCTCCTCCTTTTCATTCCTACGCTTTCCCACTTTCTCTTCTATCATATTCCCTACCCTCTCCCAAATACCTTTAATCTCGCCCCCAATACCCCCGTCTCCTATTTCCATTTCCGTCCTGCCCTCCACCTTCTCAAGCATTCTTTCCGTCCTTTCTTTCCACACCCTAATCTCCTCTTCCTTCTGTTTTATTTTAACTTCTTTTTCTTTTCTTTCCCTCTCTAACCCATCTACTCTCTCTCTCTCTCAGCTCTTTCACCTCCTTTTCCGATTTCTCATCTCTGATTCTCAAGTCCTCCCTCATGCCTTCCATCTGCTCCTTGGTCCCCCTTACGTCCCCCCTGAGCCCCCTGATCTCGCCTAACAACATCCCGAGAGCCTCCTTTTCCAACATCCCCTCCATTTTTTTGGGGGGTGACCTAGGTGTTATCCCGCTTTTTTAAACGAGCTCTCGACCTCGCTTTTCTCCGGAATCTCTTGGCTGTCTCTCTTCCTTTTCAAGAGATCCTCCCCGTCACTTGCGCTCGACGCTCTCTCCCTTACCTTCTCGCTTCCTTCGTTGCCACCGTGCCGCTTTCTCCCTCTCCCCGACCCACCGCTCGACACCGGGCAACGCGTTGTTGGCCGTCGTGGCTTTTGGAAAATTCCCTACCCGTCAGTTTCACTACCAGCACTGCCAGTACTCTCGCTGCCCACCTCCCGCTCTGCCGCCGATAAATGTGACCTATTCATGCAGTACCTTTCGCAACTGACAGATGTCTCTGTAAAATGTTTGCGTCTTTCGCCGCCAAATTTTTCTTCCTTTTTTCCCCCTTTTTTTTCTTCAATTCCTCAGTCCCTGTAGACACCCCTTTCTCTCCCTTAACATCCCCTAACTCTGCGAGAACCACCCTTGACCCCTCGAAAGCCCAAGACTCCTGACCACGAACTCCCCCGATTACTTGCCAGCCTAACCTCACTTTCCCTATCCAACTAAATCCCACCTCACACCCACGCTGAAACTCACTTTTTATCTCCCCAATTCACCCCACACAACTCCACTCACCTCCTCGGCTTCCACCGTGACACTCCACTCACACCTTCCACACAAATTCCGTAAAATTCTCTCACCACCTGTCACTAAACACGTTCTCACTTTAATTTTTCGTGTCCTCAAGAGATACGAGGATTTCGCTGGCTTATCGTTGTGATTTCATCGTACGCCGTGACCACCCATCTCACGATTGTATGACGTAGCCATAAGTGTGATTTACCGCGGTTCTACTGGGAGCCGGTGTCATTTTTAGAGGGTAGTTGCTCTCAGTGGAACCCTGCGGTGGTTGTTTAACCCTTTTTTAAAATTATATATATATTGAACTGGACCTTGCACGAATGGAACAAAGAGGAAGAGGAAATACGTTTAAATTTCCGTATACATTTTTCCGATTCGATTTAACCCGTCGGAGGGAGATTTATTTACGTCCGCCCAATTGGTCTTTACACTTCCCCGGGACAAGCGATTAGATTTTAGGTTGCGTTTAAAACTCTAAATTCTCAATTCTTGTTTGAATCCGAAACTTCGACTTGAAGGATAGCTCGTAAGTAACAAAAGTTCCGAACCACGGACGGGTGAGTACAATTCTCCCTGTGAGGAAAGGTAAAAAATCCCGGAGTGATCTTAATCGAATGAAGATCCCCGTTAAACTACGAAATTGATTTCTGGGCGATGAGCCTCGAATGGTACATCGCAGGGTGAAGATGGTGGGAAGGAATTTGAGGTGGATAACTTTGATTGGTCAGAGAAATGGCATGATTTTGGTGGCGACTGTTACCATGCCGATTTTCTTGCAATGACAGCAAGATTCAAGTTAATTTTTGCAATTGTTGCAACAATGATTTTGGCAAAAATTTCTTTGTTCGCTTTTTTCAGAATTGGGCAGGATGTTGCCAATGGTTTAGAATTTTTCTGAATTGTTTTAAGTTTAGAACCTTCGAAATTTATTTCTTCATTTTTAATGGAATTTATTTTTAACGAATTGCAGTTCTGAAAACTTCGTTTTCTCTCTCATTCTATCTTGCATCAAAACTTCATTTTCTCTCATTCTATCTCATTTATGATATGTTATTTTATTACTTCATGCTACTTAAACTAAACTCAGGGTTTAAAACTAGATTTACCTGAAATCATGAATTTTTTTTTAAGCTAGAAATGTGAAACTTGTTTTATTTTTCCCAAAGTTGGTTGTTGAAAGTTTTAAATATTTTATAATGTTAAGACTTCACTTGAAGCAAGTGAGCGAGTTGAATCGCATGTATTAACGCCCTGTCAGCAAGTGTCTGTCCTTCGGAGATAGGCATACCAAAAACTTCATACATTATATTATGTATAGTGTATGGAGTCTAAAAATTTTTAAACCATTTAGGATAAGATAACCTTTTGAAAGTTAGCCGCATGTGACAGGGTCGTATGCCACATATTGTATAGGTTTAAAACTGTTTAATAATTTTTATGTATCTTTCTTAATTGATGTAGAATTTTTATAAATTTAAAATTTTTTTAGTTTGCACTTCGATTTTAATCAAGGAGAAAGGCTTTGCGCGTCAGTTTGATTATTTAAAATTTCACTCGTTTCAAAGTTGATTTTTGAAAGTTTCACTGAATTTAAATTTGAATTCACTTGCACTTACTTCGCGTCACTACGGACGATGCACCAAAAACATGTGTATGTTATGTCCTAAGGTGGTAATTTTAAGGACAAGCACAGTGGTATAGTGTTTATTTAAGATCAATAAAATACAGAAGAGAGGGACTAACTAGATTTAGGGTAGGAACGTATCTGACGACGACAGTGAAAGTAACTTGTGGGTAGATGAGTAGAATGGTGACAGATTGAGAGGGACAACATTTATTATGTTTTCACCTTCGGTAGAGTGTGCTGCTTGACAGATCCGTATCCAGAGTTTTTCCACTAGGCAGATTTTGAAAGGATTTGTTGAAGAGACAGTACGGATTTGGTATTCGGAGATTTTCAGAGGAAAATGTTAGGGCTTGGCACTTGATTTTGTTGTGGAACTCGAACTCGCATGTAGAATTTAACGACTTAAATATGAAGATAGATTTTGAGAGAAATTGAACCCGAGTAGAAATTATAATTGAGACTGAAGAGAAAATAGAGCTTAGTCCTGAAGGTTGACGGGCCTTCAGCAAGAAGGTCCGGAATCAGAGCAGCTATAGTTCACGGGGAGATAGACTGATTTCAGAAGAGGAGTTGAAGAATTAGAACTTAAGGGTTGACAGGCCTTAAGCAAGAAGGACGGGAATCATTGAATCGGGTATAGTTGACGGCATCATAGGTAAGAGTTCGTTGTCCAAGAATTCTGTTGAATCAGTAATCGGAGGTCCAGACAGTAGTCAGACGTCTCACCCTAAGAACGAATAGGTTATCATAAAATGAGGTAAGAGTTCGTTGTCCCAAGAATTTGTACGAGTCCTTTTTAAATCAATAATTGGGTGTCCAGTTAGTCGTCTCATCTATCTACTCAATGCCTTCCAGACATCAACGTGTGTATGAGTCCTATCTCCTTATTTGGTTATTCTCTTAGCGACATAGGGGGGGGGGGGGACTCTTCTCTTGAAGCTCTCTTCCATATCAAAACAATTAATAGCTTTTCCCACTACCTTTCGATGGTAGTAGAAATATAATAATTAAATAATAATTACATTATTTATAAATTTTCGGAATTTCTTTAACAATCATGTGAAACAATTAGAAGATACTTACTGTAATATAACGTACTCTGCATTATATATTGTATAATGAAAATAAATTTTAATAGTGCGGAAAAGTTAGCTTAAACATTGTTCTTATCCCCTTCAAGTTGTCTCCTTGCTACTACGGGATCGAGCATTTAGATTTCTGATTTGTGCATTCTTTGTAAATAAAACTAAAAGTACTATCCAAAGACTAAAGCTACCCCTGGATTTGTCTCGGCAACATTCCCAGTTTTTTCGATTTAGGGAAGAAAAATACTTTTTTAAAGAATTAAGTCGATTATAATTTTTCTAAATTTATTTAACAACCATCTAAAACAATCAAAAGTTAACTACTGAAATATAACGTACTCTGCAGTATATACGGTGTCCCATTTTAATCTATCACCCCAAATATCTTCTAAAATACTTTATCTACGAAAAAATGGTTCGGACAAAGGTTAACCAGGACCGAGGGGGACAGAGGACTGTACCATCAATTTTGACCTTGAGGTCAATTTTGAAGGTCATTTAAGGTCAAGATGACTTTTTAAAATGGAAACCCCTATTTTTGACTCCGGATTTTAAAAGAGCGGAAAATTTTACGTCAAAAATGTCTTGTGAGTAATTTGCTTTTGTGACCTTAGAAAGGTCAAATATCAAGGTAAAGTGTTTAAAAAACGGTCATATGCCCTTTTTTGAAATTAATTGATGTTCTGAGAATAGCAAACCTTTAAGATGCTTTTAACAAGTCGATAGAATGTAAAAATGTGAACCACCTTGACCATCTTGACCTCCAGGTAAATTTTCAAGGTCATTTAAAGGTTAAAAGTAAAAAAAAGTCTTTTGAAGAGAAGTCAAATGAAGGGCAACTGTTTAAAGAGCTCTTAGAACCTTACTTTTAGCGTTACCCGGAAACAACGACGTGGACGTAGTAAGTTCTGTTTCCTTTGGGGTGCTTATTTACCGTGAGTCCCCTTGCCTCTCACGTTTGGGGTGCTTGTTTACCGTGAGTCCCCTTGCCTCTCACATTTGGGGTGAGCATTGAGCATTCGTTTGGTTTTTGATATCAACTATTTTCGTGACGATGTTCACTTCATTCGATATGTACTTTTCTCAGATGAAAGTCAATTCTACAGCGATGGACAGCTCAATAGACATAACTGTCATTATTGGTCGGACGAAAATCCTCACTGGTACAGACCGATGGATCATCAACATCGATGGAGTGTTATGGTGTGGTGCGGAATAGTAAATAGCTATTTAATTGGACCCTACTTTTTTGACGGAAACGTTGACAGACATACATACTTAGAGTTGTTAAGGGACCATTTACCAGGACTATTGGAGAACGTTATCTTAGAAACAAGACAAAGAATGTGGTTTCAACACGATGGTGCTCCGCCACATATTTGCACTCATCGTACGTGAGTTTTTGAACTTACAATTCAATGAGAGATGGATTGGAAGAGGAGGTCCAATCGAATGGCCCGCCTGCTCACCAAATCAAACATCACCTGATTTCTTTCTATGGGGTTATATTAAAAATGTAGTGTTTGCTCAGCGACCTACAGCAAGAGAAGATCTGATGGAAAGGATTCGGACAGCCTGCGCAGCCATTTCTCAAAAAACTTTGCTCAAAACTGTAGACGATTTTGAAAGACATCTACGCTTGTGTCTTGAAGCTAATGGGGAGCATTTTGAACATTTCATCCGTGGCTGATTGTAACACAGGTAGCAATGGTGAGAGGCAAGGGGACTTACGATAAACAAGCACCCCAAACGTGAGAGGCAAGGGGACTCACGGTAAACAAGCACCCCACACGTGAGAGGCAAGGGGACTCACGGTAAATAAGCACCCAAAAGGAAACAGAACTTACTACGTCCACGTCGTTGTTTCCGGGTAACGCTAAAAGTAAGGTTCTAAGAGCTTTTTAAATAGTTGCCCTTCATTTGACTTCTCTTCAAAAGACTGTTTTTGACTTTTAACCTTTAAATGACCTTGACAATTTACCTGCAGATCAAGATGGTCAAGGTGGTTCACATTTTTACATTCTATCGACTTGTTAAAAGCATCTTAAAGGTTTGCTATTCTCAGAACATCAATTAATTTCAAAAAAGGGCATATGGCCGTTTTTTAAACACTTTACCTTAATATTTGACCTTTCTAAGGTCACAAAAGCAAATTTCTCATAAGACATTTTTGACGTAAAATTTTCCGCTCTTTTCAAATCCGGAGTCAAAAATAAGGGTTTCCATTTTAAAAAGTCATCTTGACCTCAAATGACCTTCAAAATTGACCTCAAGGTCAAAATTGATGTTACAGTCCTCTGTCCCCCTCGGTCCTGGTTAACCTTTGTCCGAACCATTTTTTCGTTGATAAAGTATTTTAGAAGATATTTGGGGTGATAGATTAAAATGGGACACCGTATAATATAAATAAATTTTAATCGTGCGAAAAAGTTAGTTTGAACATTGTTTTTATCCCCTCAACGTTCCCTCATAGCTACTACGGAATCGAACATATAAATTTCCGATTTTAAATAGTGCCAAAAGTTTAATTTGAAAATGATTTTTAATCCCCTCAACGTTCCCTCATTGCTACTACGGGATCGAGCATATAGATTTCCATTTTATACACCTTTTATACATAAAACTAAAAGTCCTGTCGAAAAACTAAGGCTACCTCTTGATTGGGTCAAGAATACGAAATTGTGGTGGACTTGAAGTCACAGCAAAATCTTGGTTCACAAATAAAATTTGGTTCCAACAAAATTTATTAACAGAAGTACCAAATATTATATAACTAGGGAATGAGAAGAATGAATGGAATTGCACACAACAAATGATGTTAAATAACAAATTAAATTTTTTTAAATTTGGTCTAATTTCAATTTTACTTCATGGGTCTTGTTCATGTTATTTCTAATGTATTTCTATGCTAAAAACGCCCAAACATGCTCAGAAAATATTTTAAACCACAAGTTATAATGATAACTTCATTATTATATTATTTATTATATTATTCATTATTATATTCACCCGTAATAATACATTGCGCTACAAGTGCGGTAGGTAGGCAGCTCCACACGAGTGTAAAGTTTGCTGTACGACTCAAAGGCGAATTGAAGGGGAGTAGTAGGCGAGTCGTAGGCTAGTTGGAGGCGAGCTGTAAACGAGCCGAAGACGAGCCATAAACGACCCGAAGATGAGCCGATGGCAAGTACTACAAACTTCACAAGAGTTGCAACTGTCTACTTTTAGCACCTGTTGCACATGATATTTTTTGTAAAAAATTCAGGAAATTTTCTATTTGAGAAACAATAAAAACGCACTTTTGGGAAATTTATGGTAATTCGTGGCATTCATGGTAACTTATCACTCTGAGTTTGTCCAATCACTATTCACTACTCAGAATCAGTCTCTCAAGCGTCAAATCATAATGAAGTGAGGTTATGATTCCGGCAGTCATGGAAAGTAATTCTGACTCGAAATGCGCAAGCACAACAGCAAGAAAAAGTAATCTGGCTCGAACTGCGCACGCGCAGCAGTTAAAAAAAGTAATCTTGCTCAAAGAGCGCAAGCACAGCAGCTAGAAAAAGTCTTTTTATAACTGCTTTTTACCACGGTTTTAGAATTGCTCACTTCCCGCACGCAATACATGGCTCGAAAAGCGAGCATTTCGTGCATGTGTTACAAAAAAATTGTTCTCCTATTTACACAGGTGTTAAGAATTTTTTTTTATAAAACAGAGGTGAACTAAACAGGAATTATCTCTTAAAAATGATCGATTGAAATCCGCAAAAAACTGGGCAGACCCTTTTGACCTCCAGGAATGTAAACAAAAATTGAAATTCAAGAAAACTTAAACACTCTGAAACAAGAAATTCCCCAAACAAATCATCAAGCAAGGAATACAAGCGACAAGGTCTCATTTTATGATAAACTCTTCTATTTTTTTTTTTTTTAATCAACAAATTTGGACGAAGTTAGAAATTATTTACACTTATCATGATTTTCGGGAATAATGCATTACTTCTGGTGGTATAATTGGCATTGATTTCTTAAAGGTTTTTTTGATATTGTTTCAATCAGGGAAGACAATAAACAGGGTTCCACTGTAACGACAACTACTCATATATTTTTCTTAATAACAAAAATTTGTACGTGCCTAGATAGCATCACTCGCCGCAGTTGATATTTGCTGGCCGTTCACCATTCCCGCTCCCGCTGCAGGTCAAGCGCCCTTGGGAAAACTACAAGGCACCTCACGGACCTGGTGTTTGTGCCGAAAATTCGTTTATTTACTCATAAAAGCTCGAAAAAATATCGGCCTGTTAAACCTCATTTCACCTTATAGTCAATGCAATAAGAGAGTACGTTTCAACAGACCACATTGTTTATAAGATTCAGATTCTCCTTTATGAAACACGTACATTTTATTCGAAAAAAAAAAAAAAAAATTGCCTCCTTGGGGGGGGGGGGGGGGTAAATTTGTTCAAAGTCGCTATTCCCCCTGGAAAATACAAAGTTTTTATTACGAATATTTTTTTCATAGAATGCGTATTTTTTAGATATTTCGATGTCTCAAGTTAAAAAAAACACCTATATATATTCGGTTTCGATTCTTCTGGAATCAAACCGAAGGGCCTATGAAAAAGCCAACGAACGCGTCCTCGGGTTGCGGATAGTGGGTCCCTGTACCAAGGGTTTCTGCTGAATATGGTTACAATAATTAATAAGCAATCGTGGACAATTGTCAAGGGGTGATCCCGAAGAAATTAATCCCCAAGCGGAGGCGCAACAACCGTGCCGAAATCTGAATGGCACCTGGGTGAAGTGTCTCAAACGGTGACTCTGGGATACCGGGCGACCTCTCAGAGTATGCAGCCTTATCCTTGCATGCCTTATCCTTGTATCCAAACATAGTTGTAGTAAGTGAGGTTCAAAACAATCGAACGCGCAGGGCTCCCAAAATGGGTCGGACAACAATGCCGACTACCCTAGAGTTGGGGGAGCCAATCCAGAAGGAGTCAATGCGATGGACCGGCGGAATCTCAATACTTTTGGGTGGTCGGATCGACTCAATGACAACCTGCTAAAATGCTACGATTCCAGTATGGCCCCTGAACGAGGAGGTTACGTGGCACGACTGCAGGCTCTGTGGTGCGAGAAACACCCAGAGCTCTCGCACTTTTCGCGTCAACATCTGCGAAACCATGCCGAACAACTCCGCAAAAGGGGCTGTGTAAACGGAGCGCCCACTCTACCGCAGCCAGAACAAGCCGGAAGCCACAAGAGGAAGAGCGATGCTTCAGGACACGGAGAAACATCAACACCCAGGTTTATTTAAAGCCCAAAGATCTGGCTGAACTGGATGACGAGCTTCGTCGAGATTTCTCCAAAGAATCCGACCTCTGGACTATGAATTGTGGTGTGTATAATGCAGGGAGAGCTTTGGCGGATGCAAACCGTAAAAAAAACCCACGGCTGATCATAAGACCAAAAGAAGAATGCACCAACTCACTACAAAGATCGGCTGGGCAAGACAATACACATCCCGCATTCAGTGTGTGATTGACTACAAAACATCTGGCAGGAATTTCACCGCCAAGGTTCGACAGTTCGCGCGCGAACTGCGGATCCGTTATGACACACTGAACAACAGTTTTTCTCTGACCGATCTTGAATCTTCCAAGATCCTCCAGTTACTGTTGACCATTCGCCCAAACCAGAGGAGAACGGAGCATTTTGGAGAATAGTCTACGAAGTCATCCAAAGTACATCCAAAGGCACAATGCGGCACTAAGAGTGCTTTATTACCATCTCTGTCACTCTTACAGAATTAGTCTCACGGTCGTGAGACGTGGTTACGTCTGAAATTTTACCGCGATTTCGCTCGGAACGGGTGCAGTTTTTCAGATTAGCACTCCCTCCCTTGACGGCGTGAGATGTAATGTCACGGAACAGAAGACTTAAGGTGCATTCTTTTGTTCGTGTGCATAACCTTAAAGAACCCGATATCGAGGGATCTGAGCTCGTCCTTCGTCCATGGAACCACTCCAAATGAATAGAGTACTACCGGGACGGCAAGTATGTTCGTCACAGATACTTTGTTCCTCGCTGACAGTTCGGAAGACCAAATCCGTCGGATGAGACGTTTGTATCTGCATCGGAGAGTACCCTTTATAGATGTCACGTCCTGAATGCGGCTCTATGGCACGCCCAGGTATGTATACGTCTCTCCAAAGCAACGGTGTCGTATAGCTCTTTTGTCGAGGAGCTCTGGGTCTTCGGGGATGCCATTAGGTTTTACTTTCTTCAAATAAACCTTAGCGCTTTTTTCTAACCCGAACTCCATTCCAGTCTCTTTAGTGTACTCTTTGACAATGTCTAGAGCTAGATGTAGTTTCTCTTTATTTTTAGCTCATGAGAGAGGGCTCATGGTATCGCCCTGAAAGACACCTCTCTGAAAAGTGACACTGTTAGTGATCACACGATGTTTTCCAAATGAGATAGTGAATCTGTTTTTCCAAAGCGGCATTAATCTATCTATGCACCTCATGATGTGTGGATGAACTTTTAAGCTTTCCAACAGACAGATGATGAGTCTATGGGAGGTTGAATCGAAAGCATTCCGGTAATCAATCCAGGCCATCGATAGGTATCGTTGATAGGATACTGCGTCTTTACAGACACATTTATCGATGAGCAGGTTGTCCCGACATCCTGCTACGCCTTTGTTTGAGCCGCGTTGTTCGTACATCTCTCGCCACACAGGTTCAATTGTCCAAAAAATTCTATCGTTTAGAATAGCTGAGAAGATCTTATACAATGTGTTCATACAAGTTATTACCCTGTAATTCTTAGGGTCAGCTAAGTTGCCCGTCTTCGACAGGAGCACTGTGCGCCCTTCCAGCAACCACTCCGGAATAGGCTCTTCCGACTTTAGATATGAGATGAAAATGCGGACCAGATGCTGGTGAGTTGAAGGAAACTTCTTGCACCAGAAGGCCTTGATACCATCGGGTCCCGGAGCGGAATAGTTCTTCATGCCTCTTAATACTTTTTCACCTCCTCGGTAGTCATGACATGGGCATTCCTCCTCAGGTGTTATGAGGACACTGCACAGCTCCTTGAAGCTATTTATATTCTTTGAGTTTTCTTTCAGTTAGACAGCACCCTTATTCTGTCAACAATATGCTGCCTGATGGTCAGTAGCTTTGACTTGTTGAGTTTGTGATGACATATCCGCAGTTCTCGCGCGAACTGTCGAACCTTGGCAGTGAAAGTCCTGCCAGATGTTATGTAGTGAATCACACACTGAATGCAGGACGCGTGCTGCTTTGCCCAGCCTATCTTTGTGCTGAGTTGATGCAAAGCTCTCGCTGCATTATACAGATCTTCGGACTAGGGAGAAACCTGATTGTTGATGTTTCTCCGGGCCCTGAAGCATATATATATATATATATATATATATATATATATATATATAAAATAAAAATCAGTTTTTAATAGTGTTTTGATATCTTTAATAATAATTCTATTGAATTATATCAAAATATAATATGATAAATCGATAGGCCTTTAGTTTTTATTTTGATAAAAAATGCACAAATCGGAAATCTGTATGCTTGATTCCGTAGTAGCAAGGAAAATATGTTGAGGGGATAAAAAAATGTTTAAGGGTGTTGGAACCAGGACCGAACCTAAAAATTGTATTGCGTCATTGTACTCCATAAATACTAGAATTACATCTTCTTTAAATCATTAGAGCCTATTCCTGTTTTGAATAAAATCTCTATTCGAAACGAAAACTTGTCTGAATTCAATATTTTTCTTGTAAAACGTTTTTTTATTCTAACTCGAGCATTCGAAAAAATCGTCGTACTCAAAAAGTATTTAAATTAGCCAATTTTTTATCCTGAATACAGATTTGATTCAAAACAGGAATAGGCCCTAATTATTTCAAAAATATGTGATTCTAGTAATTATGGAGTTAAATGACGCAATTTAATTTTGAGGTTGGGTCCCGGCAGCCCCCTGCATCGACGTTAGTTTCACTAGTACGATCAAGTGAAGCATTCCAGCAAAAAAGAAAGTATTGATACGAATTGAATTGAAAAGATGAAGACACCCCGCAAATCCCTCTTTGCGACAATGATGCATTGGACGTGTGTCATGACGTGTAAGTTCGAGAAGACGGTATTTCAATTTTTAATCTTTCTATAGGTACAAATACGGTGCAAAAGTTTGAAGTCAGCGAATTCACTTCAATGCGTCAGCACGCAAACGCTTCCGCATTGGTCGATGCGTCTGAATTCGTGAGAGTAAAATACACTCTTGAATTCGCCCCAATTCGTCATAGCGAATTTCAGCAAGTGTTTGATTTATACAATTTAATCCGTAACAGGTTAACCAACGTTTCGGGCATACAGAATTTATTGTAAATGTCTTGTAACTTGTCCCGTAGCTCAGTGGGAACACTGTGGACTGATACACGAGGGATCGCTGGTTCAGGTCTCACGCATGCATTTTTTATTAATTTTTTTTCGAATTTACCTTGACCACGCATTCATATGTGACCGCCCGCGAAGAAAGGGACCTAATGCGCGGTAGCTTCATTTTACAGGAGGAGCGATTGAAGAGGCGGTCCAGCACAGGAACTCCATAAGAGGGCCTCACTTTGCAGTTAAATAACAATTCGAATTTTTCAGACATAGGAATAACATTTTTTATTATGAAAGAGCAAATAAGAAACTATAGATGGGTGTAAAAATCTAAAAATCGATTTTTCCGCATTAGTTCCTTTTCTTCGCGGGCGGTCACACATGAATTCACACGCATTCAATTCGCGCTGTCTCAGTTCATCTAAATACGCCTCAATTCGTTTCAACGTATCGGAAAACGGGATTCACGCGCATTCAAAAAATGTTAATTCGCCCCAATCCGTATCAATTCTTTCTTTTTTGCTGGGATGGAGCGCAGATGGCGCTGCGAGTCTTTCCAGTCTATGCTTATATGGCAAGAATAGGAAAGATTAGTGAAAAATGAATTTGATTGATATTTTTCGCAACGACAATCGGTTTTATGTGTGAAATATTAAGGTGTACAAATTTTCAAATGTTATTAATATAAAAGCTTGCACTAAAATTACTAAAATGGGTGGAATGCGGTGTATTGCGCCTGGATACAAATCAGGTTTTGACACCTGCTTCGAAAAATTTCATTTTTTTTATGAGCCAGAAGGTAAAGAAAATGTAAAAGCCTGGGAAAAAGCCATCTGGAGAGGAAATTTTTTTGTACAAACGGTACACCGCATCTACAAGAGACATTCTTTAAACAAGATATTTTTTGGGCGCGAAAAACGTTTGCAGAGGAAGGAGTCACTGTTCTGGGCGTGGTAAGTCTAATTATAAAATATTTATCTTTACAATAATGGATTATTGTTCAATTTTGTGGTAATAATATTATTGTTGTTTATATAATAATTGGAAATTAATTTTTCGATTTTTTTTGTTTAAACTGTTTGTGATAGGGGAGACCACCCTACAGTAGATAATGATCGTACAGTAGATAATCATTAATTGAAAATACTCCTGGATATTAAATAAATAATTAATGTAATTAATAGTTAAGACATAATACGTGTTAATATTTTTAAATGAGGATTGATTATTTTACTTATATTTGTGCTTATAATTAAGGATCATCTACTGTACGATCATTATCTACTATAGGGTAGTCTGGCCTATATTAAATATAAGTGGTACCGCGCAGCAGTGCCGGTCGCATTGGCTTATTTTTTTTGTCTTGATAAAGTATAAAAATGAATTACACATTAAACTTATCGAAGAATTAATCAGTTAGAATGATAGTTAAATTCAAACAAATAAATAAGAAGCTATCATTTATACATTTCGTTTTGAACTGAAACGATATCTTTATTTTTTTTAATTCTTTCGTAGAAATGAAAAGAATGAATTAAACACTGTATTTTAATTTAAAAAAATGGGAACATTTTATCTTAAACTGAAACTATATCTTCAATAAAGAAAAAATTCGTAGAAATATAAAAAATTAAGTAAGAAATATGTCTTTTAATGAAAAATATGGAATACATCATCTTGAACTGAAATGATATCTTCATTTTTCTAATTGTTTCGTAGAAATAAAAAAAAATAAAAACTATGTATTTTAATAAAAATATGGAACATTTTATTTTAAACTGAAACGATACCTTCATTTTTTAAATTCTTTCGTAGAAATATAAAAAATTGAATAAAAACTATGTATTTCAATAAAAATATCGAACATTTTCTCTTCAAATGAAACTATATCTTCATTTTGACAAATTCTTTCGTAGGAATATAAGAAATTGAATAAAAACTATGTATTTTAATAAAAAATATGGCATATTTTATCTTACACTAAAAAGATATCTTTATATTTTTAAATTGCTTCATAAAAATATAAAAAAATGAATTGGACACTGTATTTTAATAAAAATTATCGAACATTTTAGCTTAAACTAAAAGGATATCTTTATTTTTTAAATATCTTCCGTAGACATATAAAAACTTAAATAAAAACTACACCTTCTTAATTTATTTATTTAAATTTAACTATTATCTTAATTAATTAATCCTTCGAATAATTAATTAATTCGCTTATTCAAATTAATGATTTGTAATTGTATTAGGTTTAGTGTTGTTAATAAATTACCTATTTGTACCAAAATATGACAATGGTACCGATCGTGAGAGAACTCTTTTGTTTCAAGTGTTAGTTTTTTGGCTTTGGTGAAGGGAATAGGCGTGTGTGGATGCAGAAAGGGCAGTGAATGCGGAGATCAGGTGTAAAGGAAAAAGGGTGAGTGAAGGCAAAGGTGCAAAGGGTGAAAGTAGGTTGTGTGGTCAATGGACGATTGCATAGAACAGGCGGCCGAAATAAGAGGTGACGATGATGAAAGCGTGGTTAGTGGGGAGAAGGGGGAGGATGACAGTAGCGGTGAGGAGACGTTAGCGACGTCGACCAGGAAGGGGACGGCAGAGAGAAGGGATTCAGGAACGGGCCATAAACGCTGGAGGTCCTCTAACCTACAGCGCCTTAACAAGCTAGGCAGCGCGGGCTCGAATAGGAGTTTAGATGAATGCCGAAAAAAGGTGAGCGCGACCAGTAGTGAAGGGGAAGAAAAAATAAAGAGAGGAAGGGGACGATGAATTAGAAAGGGACAAGGAAAGCAAGAAAGTTAGGACTAAACGGATAACACTGGAAAGAGCTAGGGGGGATGGAGGAATGTTTGATAAACTGGAGGCTCTCATAAAAGCGTTTAGAGAGGAAACAAGGAAGAGACTGGATGATATGAATAGGGATATGAATAGGCAGGGAAATTATGTATGGGGGGAAGTGACAAAAGTAACAGAAAAATGGAAAGAGTGGGATAATGTCTGGAAAGAGGAGAGCATATAGAATAGACAGAGAGAGGTTGATGAACAGGGAAATAGTGCGATTAAACAGTTGGAAGAACGGGTAAGCAACTTAGAAATCAGGAATGAGCATATGGGGAAAGAAACAAAGTGGGCGAAAATAGGAAAGAGGAGTAATAAGAACGTGCAAAATGAGAATGAAAGATTGAAGAAGAGACTAAGTGAGATTGAAAGAAGATTGGAAGGGGAAGAAAGGGCAAAGAGAACAAATAACATAGTAGTTAAGGGACTGACAGTGGAAAGTGAAACAGGGGAAGCGGAAATCAAAAATCTTATGAGAGATATTGGAGTTCAGGTAAGGGTAGAAGGAGTTAAGAGAATAGGAGGGACGAAGGAAGGAAAAGAAGGAAAGTTTATAGTAAAAGTATGGTTAGTTCGAGATACCATTAGGGGATTAGGGGGGACTGGTATTTTTTGTTACAGGGACCCCAAGGCGGCCAAACCAAGGGCATGTATACTGACGAAGGGAGTTAGCGCTGTCCCGCTGCTTGAACTATGTTCGAGAGATCTGATGGTGATAGCCTTGGATCTCAAAGGGATAGGGAGGCTGTTTCTAGGATCAGCTTATTTTCCTTATGACAGCGATACTAATCCACCAGTGGGGGTATGTACACTGGTGGAATATTGCAAGGTAAGAAGCATTCCTCTTCTCTTGGGGTGCGATGCTAATTCCCAACATACTTTGTGGGGTAGCACGGACGTCAACTCACGAGGTAATGACCTACTGGAATACCTAGTCACTACTGACTTGGATATT
>CAKNYM010051410.1:111626-125264 GCA_932195095.1 Andricus curvator | reverse complement strand
CTTTTAAAGAACCATGATCGTAGCTTCTGGAGCCTACAACTTCTATAGTAAAAGTGGGGAGTGAGGAGGAGAAAAAGAAAATTATGGAGAATAAAAAATTATTGAAAGGAAGAAGGGAAAGAATTTAAGAGGATTTGACATGGAGTGACAGGAAAAGGAGAGGGCAAATAGAGCAGAGGGCATGGGTAGAAAGGAAAAAGGGGCGCATGGTATGAATACTGAGAGACAAGATATGGATAAGTGGGGAGAAATGGTTCTGGGACGAAGAATCAGAAGAAATGAGGAAAAAGGAAAAAAGAGTTGAAAAAGGTAGGGAAAAGGAAGAGGCAAAAGAGTGTATAGGTGAAACAGAGGGGTTTCCAAACGGCAAGGCAGAAGAAAAGTGAGGAAGATAAGTGAGGGGAGGGAAGAAAAAAACGTGATAATAGCTTTCTGGAATGTGACAGGCTTGAAGAACAAGAATGAAGGATTTTGGAGGATGTTAGAAAAGTGGGATGTGATTATGATGAGTGAAACTTGGGTGGATGAGAAGGACTGGAAGGGGATGAAAAAGATGTTACCGAAAGGTTATGTGTGGAAGATGCAAGAAGCAAGAAAGGAACACGTTAAAGGGAGAGGGATGGGCGGCATGGTTTCAGGGATGAGAAATGAATTGGCAGTAAAAGGGAGAAAAGAGGGGCACAGGGAGGAAAAGGATGGAACAATGGTATGAAGGATTATAATTGGAAAAGTCAAAATAGCGGTGGTTTGTGTATATAGAAGAAGAGGGGAAGAGGAAGGTTGGAGAGTAATAAGGAGGTGGATGGAAGAAAAGAAGGAAGAGTTGGTTTTGATAGGAGGTGACTTAAATGCATGGACTGGCAAACAAGGAGGAGGGATTTGGGATAAAGAAAAGGAAGCGTATATAAGGAGCTCCAAACATAGCGACGCAGACCGGGAGGGGAGGAGGTTACTAGACGTAATAGGAGAAACAGGATGGTTTATATGTAATGGCAATATGAAAGTAGATGAGAAAGGAGAGATCACATTTATAGGTAAGGGAGAAACAGTAATAGACTACATCCTGGCAGAAGAAAGAATGAGGAATATGATAGGGAGTATGAAGGTGGGGAATGAGATAGGGTCGGAGCACTTTCCGCTGATGGCTACACTTAAAGCTGGCGTCCGCAACAGCGGCAGAGGGATAAAGAAAAGAGAGGGAGAAAGGAATACGAAAATGGGAGTCTGTGGGGTAGATAAATTAAAAGAGTTTAAACAAAAAATAGAAAAGGAGAATGCTAGGTATGAAAAAGAGGAGGGAGCAGACTCGTTAATTGAAAGTTTGAAGGGGTCGATTGAGAAGGTGAGGGATGAGATAGGTACAAAAGAATAAAGAGAAGGGGGAAAGAGAGGCTGGTGGAACGAGGAATGCGCGGAGAGTAAAGACAGTATGAAAGAGTGTGTAAGAAAATGGAGAAAAGGGGAAATGGAGAAGGGGGAGTACAACAGGAGAAAACGAGAACATGAGAGGATGCTGGAAAGGAAAAGGCAAAGGGAATGGAGAAATACAAGGAAGAAGTAGAAGAAGCGATCAAAGAAGGTAGGGTTTGGGACGTGATAAATAGGAAAAGAGGCGGAAGAAAGGGCGTGAATGAAGGAATAGAAATGGGTGAGTGGACGGATTATTTCAAGGGTCTGTTAGAGGGAGAGCAAAATAGGATTAAGGGGGAAAATAGATAGTCCACGGAGAAATGGAGGAAGGGAACGAAATAATAAGGGAAGAAGTGGATAAGGCAATAGATAGACTAAAAAGAAACAAGGCTATAGGAGAGGATGGTATGGAGAACGAAGCGATGAAGGATGGAGGAGAAGGGGTAAGGGAAGGGATGTGGAAGATCTGCAACAAGGTCTGGAAAGGAGAAGGGTGGCCGGAGGAGTGGATGACAGGGCTGGTAGTACCGCTTGTCAAGAAAGGGGAGGGCAAGAAGGTAGAGGAGTACAGAGGGATCACTCTCATTCCAGTGGGCTATAAAATATATGCAGAAATTCTAAGAAAAAGATTAGAGAGTCAGATAGAAGAAAAAGAAAGTAGCCCACACAATCAGACGGGATTTAGAAAAGGGATGGGGACTATAGATAACATTTACGTACTCAACTACTTGGTTAAAGGAAATTTAGGGAGAAAGAAAGGGAAATTAGTCGCATTGTTTGTAGATTTCAAAGCAGCTTTTGACTCAGTAAATAGAAAAGCGCTATGGAAGGCAATGCAAGAGAGGGGAATAATCGAAAGGTGGTGGAGAGGATAAAGGACATTTTTACAGAAACCAGGATTAGGGTGAAGATAGGAAAGAAAAAAGGGGAGGTTTTCTGGACAGGGAGAGGTCTAAGGCAAGGGTGCCCGTTGAGTCCGCTACTTTTCAATATGCTGCTGGAAGACTTAGAGGAGAAGTTAACGGAGAAAGGGAAAGGGGAACCGGTTTTGGGTAATAGCAAACTATGCTCTCTGGCATACGCGGACGACGTAGTTCTGTTAGCAGGTGATGAGAAGGGGATGAACCTAATGATGAGTATCTTCGAAGAGTATGTTTGAGCAAAAGACTTGACGGTAAACGTGGAGAAGACCAAGGTGATGTTCTACAGAAGAAGAAAGACCAAAATAGAATACGTTTGGAAGATGAACGGACAAACAGTGGAAATTGTGGAGGAATTCTGTTATCTAGGTTTTTGGTTTGAGGCAGAAGGGGGAAACGAAGTGCAGGTGAGGAAAAGAATCGAATGTGCGAGTAAACTAACAGGCCAAGTATGGGGCATAGGAAAGAGAAGGTTTAACGACGATTGAAGAATGAGGGTTTGGCTGTTTGATGCGTTGATCTGGGCGGTGTTGTGTTATGGAGTGGAGGACTGGGAATGGAAGGAACATAGGGAAGTGGAAAGCATGCATGAGAGATTTCTGAGATGGGTAATGGGGTTTGGTTGGAGTTGCTCAGGATACATGTTAAGGGAAGAATTAGGAAGGGGAAAAAATGGTAACTAGACAAATTAAGAGAGCCTGAAGGTTTGAAGAGAAGCTAAAAAGGGGAGAGGGGAGCAGAATAGCACAAGTATGCTTGGGCGAAATTCGGAACAAGGAAACAAGGAGAAGAGAGATAGAGAAAGAGTATGGACTCGAGGTACAATAGATGGTATATGATGGTCAAAAGTTTGACGGAACCAGATTATTTGCAAATAATAAAAAAGGAAGATGAATGGATTAGGGTGGTACGGTTTACAATGGGAGAAGGAGTACGGGCTTGTATATATGGGATGGATGAAGAGGAAAATCTGTGTAGAGTATGTGGATACGAAATGGAGTCATGGGCACATGTATTAGAGAGGTGTACGGTAGAGGAAGAGGGACAGTGAATGTGTAAGCTGGATTTTGGATGGTAATGGGCAGGAGTGACGTGGCTGAGGAAAATGGAGGAACTAAGGCAAAGCAATGTAACAGGGCAGAGCCAAACAGTTAATCCTAATAAGGAAAATAAGTAGCAAAAAGTTAAATTTTAAAATCGTTGAAAATGTACTTTATGGTAAGAGGGAACGGAAGCCCTGGAAGAGCGCTCATTTTTAGACGTTTAAGAATTATAAGTATTAATAATATTGTTATTTTGAGTAAGATATCTTAAAATTCAAGAATTTTAAATTAGATTAAAATCAAATGCAAAATCCCATTTAACGTCCAACAATCAAGAAAATGTACAGAATTCCTGAAAATAAAATAAGAATTCAACGATCAAATTTGAACAAACACCACAAAATGCTCCTATTGCAATTCCTAAAAACAAAGAAATTTGTTTCTTTGCCCAAAAATAAAAAAGAGGGAAGAAAAATGAGAAGGCAACCAACCACATCCCCTTCCTTCTCTTTTTTATTTCTTTCGTCTTTTTTATTTTTACTATTATCAAATCACAATATGAAAGCATGCAAAATATTTACCAACTTTTCGGTGCTCACACAGCACCCTTATCAAGGCAAGAAAAATTAGAGCAGGTAGGAACAGCGACGAAATCATCGACGCTATCTCCTCGATACCTGACAACTAAATGTGGGTCAAAAGACAAATCCGTTATAAACAAACAAGAACTGCCAGAAATTACCTCCAATCCAAGTCAGCCAAATTGAAATTCAAGAATTTTAAATTAGATTAAAATCAAATTCAAAATCCCATTTAACGTCCAACAATCAAGTTAATGTATAGAATTCCTGAAAATAAAACAAGAATTCAACGATCAAATTTGGACAAACACCTCCTAGGGCTCGTAAGGTGGTTGCGGATGACGACCTTTTCCTTTGAAAATTCTATCCTAACTTAAATTATACGTTACACTCTCGTTTCTGGGGAGTTGTTTCGGTAACTCCCCGACCTCAAGAGTTAGTTTGATTTTTTATTCAGAGTTCTTATAATGTCTAAATAAGACAAATGCAACATTCAAAGTAAAATAAAAAATAAATAAAGCAAAGTTCTCACCGGTCGATGATTTTATGATACATTTTACAATCATTAGAAGACTTTATTTAATTTTACAATTTAAAACAATGGTTAGTACCACTGATTCTCTGACTTGCAATAAATAAATTTAAGACTGAGATTACACAGAGAATCAAATAAATTTATTTCTTCTTATTGAAAAATCCTTAAATAATTTTTAAAAAACCAAAAGATGTTACACCTTACAACAATAAATGTTCATGTAAGCCATAAATTATGGAAATCGGAATAGAATTCTGAAGTTTTTTCTTCCTTTTTTTTTTTTTTTTTGATTTAGTTAGTTTTCATATCTGCGTGCACCTTTCGTGAGTCAAATAATTTTCGTTCAAGAATATATATTTTATCTTAATTTTAAAATCGAAAGAGTTCAGTGATTCCACCTTCGGGAAACTCGAACACAATTTAATATATTTCAGTAAATTGTGACCTCAAAATAATATTTAAATAAAAAATGGGGAATACTTTATATTCTTGTGAAAAGAAATTAGTCTAAAAATCGCGAATACGTATCGGCTGTGTTGTTAGTGGAAATTTCCTTTGTGGTGGTAGCGTCCTTTCATATTCAAAATAAAGGTTCAGGCATTTCTTATATGAGAATATTAACTCATTCATAATAGTATCGCATGAATACGTGTTTTTGCAGAACTCATTTGTTTTGTAATTCCCTATATCGATTTAAATTACGAAAATGATGGACAAAGAAATTGATCTATCATAAATCCCAGTTAATAACGTACCAGCATCATTGCAGTTGGTAAATAAAATAGAAGGGAATTTAATTAACTCTCCGTATTTTAATATGAGCGTCCGGGAATTTAACCCAGAAGACCCTTCAATAAGATTAGGAACTAAGAGAAGCTAAAATGGATCTCAAAAAAACCTAGATGCGATTTTTCCTTTTGATAACGAATCCAATATTAATGTAAATTCTCGTGATAATAAATACGAAGATACGGAATCCGATATCGAGAATGGTCTCGATCTACAGGGATGGGAGGACTTAGCAAAAGAAAATTTGGTAAAAACATACAAAAACAATCCGAACAATGTGAGTTATTATCTCGTATCAATGAGGAACATGTGAAAGATGTGGATAGGCGGATCGATCACCTACGTTGCGAGACAGATGAGATCCATATAACAAATGGAGATTTAATAATTAACAAAATGAGTATTGAAAAACGATTGAGGGACTTAGAACAGAACCAATCTCAGTTAGAAAATAGAATATAACGCAAAGTAATCCCATGTGGAAAATTATCCTGGCTAAAAAATTTACCAATTCCAAAGTTTTCCCGAAACAGTAAGGAGAGGCCGATGCAATTCCTAAGAGATTTCGAAACATACATTAATGCTCTTGACTTTAGTAAAACGCATCAGCATTATGTAGTTTTGTCTTCACTGGAAGGCATGGCTAAAGAATGGTGAAATCTAATGTCCACAGAAAATGACGATATTGAATCATTCAAGACAAAATTTAGAATGAAAATATTCAACATCAGATCAGGAGAGAGTTGGAATTTTTCTGGTATAACCTCAAAGTAAAATCTGACGGGCAGCCTATGCCATCCAAATTACAAAAAATGATAAGGATTTCATTCCACCACCCTCAAATTCCGAAATTGTTAATAAAATATCTAGACATTTTACGGAGGACATTAAAACAGCTATTTTAGTCAGAGGAATTAGATACTTTCGAGGGTCTAATTGAATTGCTCAAAATATTCGACTTGAGCCAACCTGTAAATTGCGAAAATTATAGAAATAGTTCATTGCCCTATAATCCAGAATTAAATCAGTATTCTCCAGAACGCGGCAATTATAGACCACCTATAAATAAAAACCAAAACAATTATCAAGGGGGTTATAATCCTGGTTGGCGTACTCGTAATAATGATCGGCAATATAACCTAAATGGTCAAAATTTCAATCCTAACCGTAATCGAAATTCAAATTATAACAATTATAGTCATGGGAGGTACAAACAGAATTATGGTTCTTCACAAAATTACACTTCGCCATTACCCGTGGAAAATACTTGCGCTAATTCTAATCCTAGGGAAAGCCCATCCTCTTCTAACGATCGTGTACCTAATAGGGCAAATGAGCGACCCATGGATCACTCCCGCGATAGCCAACATATCGGAATTCCTCGTTATAGTAATCAAAATCCACACATAAATAACACTAGACAAAATCTGTTACCCAAAAATCAAGGCAATTGCGTGCCATGTCAAGGCAATTACGTTCCAAATCAAGGCAATTACATGCAAAACGTTGGATCAACCGATTGTCAACAAAACTTTCCCCAACAACCTGCAGGCCATGCTCAACATGACACAAATGTAACCCGTGAGGAAAACTCGTAAGCCTCGATTTTGAAAATAGTGTTTTACCAGAAAAAGAAATAGCGTCAAACTCGAGGCAACCAGAAAAGAAAAAAATTGCGAACGTAGAATTTCCTGCAGATATGCGAAACACACACACATATACATTCATGTGTGTGTGGGGGGGGGGGGGGGGTATTGTAAAGTGTAGGTTTATCCTGCCTATTATAAAAGTAAATTTTACGCACTTTCCGAAATAATATACAAACTCTCGTAACTTTGTATTGGAATAGTACCCTTTAGAAAGCTATCTCGCGCGACGAACGTAGCACAAAGCAGAGGGAACGAAGACCCATTCCGATAGTATAGAGTGGGGACTCCCAGCCAATCACGGCATAGCGCGTTCAGCCAACACGGAGGCTTATGGGGCTCATTGACCACAGATCTGAAATAGGTGAACCTGAGGGGCTGTATCGCGAGGTGTGGCTACTCTGGGGAACTGACGCACTCTGGTCGGTGGGACTTAAACTAAGGAGCGATCATTCCAGGGGGTAATGGCAAAGCACACTGGAATATCGAGAGCGCGAGTTCTCATGCTCCCAAGCTAAGATGTGATCGCCGTGTCAAGAGCCTTTGGGACACCAGGTCGAATCCCATAGTATTTAGACCCGCCCCCTGCAAGCGGGGCTCTGTGGGGGGGGGGGGGGTGTTTCTTATTTCCCTTGCTTCTCTTGGGACAGAAATGTTACCGAAACAACCTGAAAAACAAAACATAAACGATGAGGGATACTTTTCGGGTCTCTCATCTAACCCACCGCCAAAACTGGGAGGCTCCGTAGGGGGCAACCCACCAGAGACGGTGCGAAATAGTGAAGATGGTGGAGACAATAATGTCGAAGCCGTGGAAGTGCGGCTAACGGAACTCTCCGTAGGGAGGAGGCACCGTAGCGGAGCACAAAGGAGGAGAGGCCGTAATGCGCGGCTCGCAAACAGCAGCCAAGGCTCCTCACAGGGGGCAGTGGCTGCAGAAACTTTACCCGGAGTAACTCCTGGGCTTATTATATAGGCAAGAGGAAGAACGGCTCCGGAGAAACTTCCCCAAACAGGAATTTGAAACGGCAAAGGCTCTGGTAACACAGGACCTTACCCTGGCGCAGATGCCCAAGAACGCCCTGGTGAGAGTTGTCGTTGCGTCGGGTTATCCGGATAACTGTCTAACTCTTGAGGATTTGGACAGCTTGAGGGACGAAATCTCAAAAGGGATTGACGCGTTACCTCGCGAGAGACGCGCCACCAGATTCAACGACATTTTCATTAGGTCGGGGGCCATCGTTGTGGAGGCCGCTGACATCTGGTCGCGAGAGTGTATTGTGGAGAAAACCCGAGGCGACCGTTCTGGGGCGCCTGAGCTTTCAGAACCCGTCTCTGCAAACCGATTCGCGGAAGGTGTTTTCCGACAAGCAGGAATCCAGGCCGAAGGGGAGAGGCTGGATTCAAGTCGTTGGACTTCCCGAATCTTCAATCAGAGCCCTTGCGTCTCTAGATTATCGTCCCTTTATAGGGGCGAGTAGGGTTACCTTCCGGCTGATCCAACTGGGATCCGCAGGGGTCCCAGAAGCGTCCGGAGGTGCCCCGAACTAGCCTCTCAATGGCTGAGACGGGAATCTCCATTACGCAGATTAATTTGCACCACAGCAAAGGCGCCTCGGCGGTTCTAGCCAGACGCATGTCTGTGGTGCAGACAGGGCTCGCCCTAATCCAAGAACCCTGGTTATACAGGGAAAGGATTTGTGGCTTGTCAGGATGTGGCTCCATATATAAGGGGCCACGCGAAAAAACGCCAAGGGCATGCATAGCTGTCACGGGTATGGAAGCGATCTTGGTGCCTAAATTCTGCTCTAGAAATCTGACCATTATTAAGGTGAGACTCAGGGGCAGTAGCTGAGAAAGGCTAGAGGTATTTATTGCCTCGGCTTATTTCCCTGACGATGCCGAGGGAGCCCCGCCTCCCAGAGAGGTGGAAGCTCTAATTCGGTATTGTCAAGAGAACAAAATTCCTCTGCTGTTGGGCTGTGATGCAAACTCTCACCACACGATGTGGGGAGCACAAACATCAATGACAGAGGAAGAGACTTAATTGAATAATCAGCGGGCACTGAGCTGGAGATTCTGAATTGGGGTGATACTCCCACATTCCAGACTAAAAACAGGAGTGAGGTTCTCGATTTGACTCTATATTCAGGTGCACTGAGGAGAAGGGTAGTGGATTGGAGAGTCTCCGATGAGTCTCTTTCGGACCACAAACACATCGTGTTTCGACTAACCCTAGGAAGACCGGTGGTTTCTAATATCAGAAACCCCAGAAATACACTTTGGGACTCATATAAAGAGGAACTCAAAGGGAGGATTGCGGAATTTCTCACAAGCTATGGTACCATTGATGAGTTGGAGCACGCCGCGGATTTTCTGCGAAAGACTCTGACAACATCATATTAGAACAATTGCCCTACAAGTACAATTAAGTCTAGGAAGGGAGCAGAATGGTGGAAAACCCACCTGGAGATACTCCGTAAAAAGACAAGAATGTTGTGCAATAGGGCAAACAGAACTAAATTGCCTTCGGACTGGAACATCTACGAGATGGCCCAGTGTGAATACAATAAAAATATAAGGAAGTATAAGCAGAAAGATTGGAGGGGCTTCTGCGAGGAATCGAAAAATATTCCGGAAACAGCGAGGCTCCACAAGATCCTAGCGAAAAATCCGAAGATGAAGAAGCAACGCTGAATCACCTGATGGAAGTTCACTTCCCGGGTTTTCAGCGAATCTGAACCGACTAAAAGGAGGAAGGCCGGGGCCAAGGGCTGGAAAGGGTCGACTGGAATTTCGCCGCTAAGGTCGCTGATTACAAAAAGGTGGAATGGGCCGTGGGGTCCTTCTATCCCTTTAAATCACCAGGGGCGGACGGCATTTATCCAGCGCTTTCACAAAAAGGCATGGATTTAGTCGACCCTACTCTGACGAAATTATTTAGGCCAAGTATAGCCCTTAAACACGTACCCTCGGCATGGAAGGATGGCAGAGTGGCCTTCATACCCAAACCTGGGAGGGAGGGTTACACTGCTGCCAAAGATTTCCGACAAATCAGCCTCATGTCTTTTATCTTGAAGACGCTGGAGAAGCTGGTCGAGAGATACATTAGGGATGAGGTTCTCTTGCCCTCCCCGCTGCATAGAGGGCAGCATGCTTTCCAGGCAGGCTGCTCGATAGAAACTGCGCTTCATGCTGTTATGGCAAAATTGGAGCAGCAGTTGGAACAAAAGGGGTATGCTGTGGACGCTTTCTTGGATATAGAGGATGCTTTCAGCAATACTCCTCCAGAAGTCATCTGTCGCGAGGCTTTGAGATAAAATAGATAAAATAGATAAAATAAAAAAACGCTTCAACTTCGCCAAAGCTTTCCGCGTCTGCATCCCAAGCAGACAGATTACGATCTGTTCGGACAGCCAAGCGACACTAACTGCAATAGGGAAACCAGACATAACATCAGAACTGGTTTGGGAATGCAAAAAGGCATTGAACCAACTTGCAGAAAGGAACAAAGTGGCTCGCATATGGATCCCTGGTCACACAGAGATCAAGGGCAGCGAAAAGGCGGACCAGTTGGCGAAATGCGGTGCAGAAGGTGAATACGTAGGCCCAGAACCGGTACTGGGAATAGCGTCTAGCTGTGTCGGAATGGCCATTAAAAGCTGGATCCGAACAAAACACCGGAAATGCTGGGAACAAACCCAGGGTTGCCATCAGGCGAAATCCATCCTGGGGTATACCTACAGGATGGGCAGAGCAAGGGAAATCCTGGGTTTACCCAAGAAAGATATAAGGACAGTGGTACGGACCCTAACAGGGCACAACCACTTGAACTACCATATGCACAAAATGGGGTATAACCCCACGACAGAGTGCAGGAAATGCGGCAGGGATGACGAGACATCCCTGCATGTATTATGCCAGTGCCCGGCATTAGCTAGGCTCAGGCAACAGACCCTTGGGGCCCATTTTATGGAAACAGAGGAAATTGCAACGCGATCAGTGGTCGACATACTGGGCTTCGTCAAGAGGTCTGGGGTCGACTGATGAGAGTGAATAAGTAAGGGTGTGGCACAATAGGCTTTATAGCTTGAGCGCCAGGGGAGCTCACCATGGACTTCCTGCCCGTATTAAATCTAACTAACTAACTAAGCTGTCTCGCGCGACGAACGTAGCACAAAGCGGAGAGGCAGTTGAGCGGGAGACCGGTCGCGTTTCGAGGCTCCTAGAGAGTTGGTCAGCAAGGTGTCTGCTCCTGAGAGTAGTCTTGGGTGTAGCATTAACAGGTTTTGTGAGTTAGGTTTAATTCAAATTTAATAAAATTCTTCTTTTATTTTTTTTTTTCTTAACTTGAATTTTCGGACACTGAATTCAGAAAAGATGCGAAGCATTCCTAGGGGTTGTTTCGGTAACTTCTTGGTCCGTTAGCATTCTTTCCTAATTCGGGAAATAGTTTAAATTGGTTTGAATTATCTCTCGTTCCTCTGGAAAGCTTCGTTTCTCCTAGGGCTCATTAGGTGGTTGGGGATGACGACCTTTTCCTTTGAAAATTCTATCCTAACTTAAATTACACGTTACACTCTTGTTTCTAGGGAGTTGTTTTGGTGACTCTCTGGCCTCAAGAGTTAGTTTGCGTTTTATAAAAAAATCCTTAAATCATAAAAGAATCTGAAGTTTTTTCTTTCTTTTGTTTTAGAATTGGAGTTAGTTTTGATACCTGCGTAAACGTTTCCTGAGTCAAATAATATTCCTTCATGCATATATATTTTATCTTTATTTTATAATCGAAAGAGTTCAGTGATTCCACCTTTGGGAAACCCGAACACAACTTAATATATATTTCAGTAAATTGTGGCCTCAAGATGACATTCAAATAATAAATAGAGCATACTTTATATTTATGTAAAAATAATTTAGTAAAACAATCGTGAAACGTCACAACTTGGATATATCGTAACTATGTACGTATACAATAGTATGATACAACTGAAAAGAAAACCATGTGAGAGCATAATGTGTACTTTCTCTATTTGACACGTAAAAGAACTTATATCACAACTCGTCATGCGAGGAGCCCAAAAGAACTTTCAACTTCTGTAAAGCCAATATAAAATAGCTGGCCGACTCTTCCTCCTGGTCTCTTTGGTCTTCTAAGTTAAGTTTATATTCAGTTAGTACGTTCTCTATTAATGGGAGCACTGTTTTTCTATAGTGAGTAAACTTGCTTTCACATACAGGATTAAGCGTGATGATACTTTCGACCACAATCTGAACTACTTCATCAGCTTCTTCGATGAATTCTCTCATGATCACTTTCTTAAACACTTTTTTCGTAAAATTACTGAGACATCTACAATAGCCATGTATCAACAGCCTCTGCTCAAAATTTGTGACTGCGTATGCTTTCGTTCTTTGACGACTCTGTTTTTTATTACTTAATTCGCCCAAATTTCTTCTCTCTATAAGCAAATCGTTGACTAGATTCAATACTCTCATTTGAGACTTGAGTTGATTACTCTCAAGAATTTTCACGAATATTTCTAGTCCTCCATGATCGACGAAAACTTTCTGAGCGGCTGGGAATTGACGAAGAAGTGAACTGAGAGCGAATAGACATCTGGATTTTATTTCCACGTTGTTATTTGTAATTAACATGTGTAAAAGTTTTTGAATGAAATCATTTTCTAGCGCCTTCGCTTGCACCTTGGGATTTGACTGTACCGTTGCACCTAGTAGTCGCAACGCCTCTGATTTGATCTCGTTACTGTTTGAATTAAGGCAAGGACAGATTATGTTTGTCATTCTAGAAAAAAAAATTAATAATATTAACTCGCCAAAATATCTAATTCCAACGAACTAAAAAAACTATTACATGAATATTTATTACTCACCCTCCCATATCTGTGAAAACGTGTGCGTTATCGATCTGGTGAATCAGATATTCCAGATCGTTTAATATGTCTAAAATTTTTTTCACTTTAGACTTTTCAGGAGTCTTGAGAACCAAAGCATATTTGTTCATCATGAATCGATCAAAGAAATCCTTCAATGACTCCATTTCAGTTGAGATGGTCATATTGAGAAACTCGAATTCTTTCTTCAGCTCTTCGTAACATTTAAACTTCTCTTTCACTTTCATTACCCGCTGAAATAATAAAAACCTATATCGTTATAACACTAATATGATTATAATTACTGCGTGTACCCACTAAGAAATCAAAGTTCTGCGAATGGGCTGAAACTTGGAATTTTGGGAGATTTGTACATCCCCTCTTCCTCTGCCACGCCAAGTCCTGAAATTCGACCCCCACCCCTCCATTTTAAATAACGTCATATCAAGATTGGACCCCATCCCTGGTTTTATATTTGTTTTGAAATTAAAAAATAAATATCATATGATCACATTTGGATTGAATAAAAACCAATTTATAAAAAAAAAATCTTTTAACAACGTTATTTCTGAGTTGCCAAATTTCAGACTCAACGAAAACACTGCGCTAACCTTTGTGCATTGGTTAGAAAATTTTCGTGCGAATAATGTTAAACATCTGAATTTAAAATGAATTTATTTCTTGATAATACTATAATTTCAAACGCGACGTTGTTTATGGACAACGTCGGGGAAGAGGGTGAGATTTTTGACGTTTTGTGGATTCTATCTTTCTTAGCCCTGCTGGAAGTAAAAAGATAGAGATCCTATCTTTTTGAATATAT
>CAKNYM010051410.1:90781-111526 GCA_932195095.1 Andricus curvator | reverse complement strand
TCGGGTAGTGTTTCTAGGTTTTTCTTGTATTTATAAATAACTACAAGTGTGGGCTCACCACACCCACGATGTGCCAACAGCACTCATGTCAGCATTCTTGAATGGTCACCCATCCAAGTACTAACCGCGTCCAACGCTGCTTAACTTCAGTGATCTGACGAGAACTGGGTTTTTCAGCGTGGTATGGCCGTTGGAATAATAATAATAATAATAATAATAATTTTGAATATTTATGACAGAAAGAGATAGAGAGAATGTATCTCATTCTATCTCTTTGTCAATCTAAATCCACGTCTATCTTTTCCAATCCCCTCTTTTCTATCTCATCCTATTCTTATTCTGTCCACGTCAATCTTTTTCTATATCTCTGTCAATCTACATTTCCGTCTATCTTTTTCAATCCCCTCTTTCGTATCTTATTCTTTATCTATCCACATCAATATTTGTCTATCTATTTTCCAATCTCAATTCACGTTTATCTTATTCAATACCCTCTTCTCTATCTCATCCTATCCTTTCCTTCAATTAGGTCTTCGTTATCCACACATCCCAGGTGAAAAAGTTATATATAGTTTATATATAGTGGACAAGACAATATTTTTTATTTGTTTTATAAATTTGTTTGTATAAAACAAATGAAAAATATCAGTGTTTTGTCCACTATATATAAACTATATATAAGTTTTTCATCTGGGCTTCTAGAGGCATTTCATCAATAGGAGGCTGCTGCTTTGCTCCCATTTTTATGGCAGCTATTTCAACAGCCAGAAGCAATCTGTTTACAGACATTGAGCGTTTTTGGTCTGCTAAATTCTGTTCCTTTATTCTTGTGACTAGATTCGGGTACTTGAGTAAGAAGAGACGATAATCTTCTCTCCTCACACTTTGCCCAATTCTCTCTGCCAGAAAATAAATGCGCATACCATTTCTGTTCAATGGTATGTCCGTTTTAATCGCCTTCTAGTATTATATTATATTACATTATATTATATATACAGGGTGCTCCGATAGTCTGGAAAGGGTCGCATATCTCCACATGAAAATATGCTTATATAAAATATGCTTGGAAAAGAATAGAACTAAAGGTTTGTGTTGCCATTCCAAGGGAGGATTGAATGAAGTACGTTACGTAATTTTACTGTTGTATTAAGGACGCAGAGGTGATACATGTTCGCTCTCGACACGTGGGGCTTCGAGAGTTCTTTTTTATTGGGAAGACGACTATTAAGGTATATCACCCTCTTTCGTGAAATTTAGGAAGGCTTTAGAAAGTCTCATCTACAGCTTAGAACAGAGCAGGCGTCTCTAAAAAATTATACCCGGAATGACGAAGGAGTTGAAGAGTGAGAAGAGAAGACATTATTTCCCTACCACCTGCGGAGACAGGAGAAACTCGGACAATGATGATTTATCTCTAGGGGAAATCCGATTGTTTTATTAGGTAATATATTTTTTACATTAACAGAAAAACCGAAGATTTATATTACAGATGGTGAGAAAGGAACTTTTTCAACCATTATTTCATCGACAGTTATGACGTAACTGGCATTGAAATTATATTATGAAATAAAGATTACCACTAAAGTTTAATATCCTCTATACTGTCATTTCATATTTTTTAATTGGCCAAAAAAAATTGACATACCCGGGAACAATTGCGTTAAATACCGGAAACTGAAGAATTTCCTAAACGATTCTGTATTGTTTGAGGGGCTTCAAATAAATCTAGTTGGAAGTTGGGTGCTTAACGAATCGCCTGAAGGCCAACGTCGGTGTCACTAGGTTTCTGGGTGAAAGTTCCCCGGGCGGATTCGACCATATGTAAATCAATGTGTAGTATCGATCGGCCGTTTGAAATTCCTTCAAAAGTCGTTTACACCTACAGCTGAAAGATGTTATTCTTTGATGTCAACAAACAATAAAACATATAGAAACAATTGTTTAGAAAATAATTAAGGTTATTGCCTGAGATGCGTGTCTTTACATAAAACAATTATTGCTTGTTGTCCGGATTTAGATCCGAAGCCCCAAAAATGAAAAAGAAAATGAAGATTGTAGTGAAATACAAAGTTTCTGTTTCAGATACCCTAATCCTAAAAATCTTGACCGGACCAATCTCGAAAATCCGAGAATCCCATAAACTGTTCATTGGAAACTTGATTGTAAGGTGGAAGAGAGACCGAAGATAGGGAGACTGAGCCGACAATCGTTTCCCAATTAACCCCGGCGGCATGCGGAACAAGTGGTCGCTTGATTCTCGGCTGATTGTTCCATTGTGAGAGGAGCTACATCCCAGACACATGCAAACACGAAGATACAGTGCAAAAAGGCACATGCAAAGTTCGCACCTTTGTCGCACGATGCTTCCGCCCAAATGCCACAATTTCCGCGTGAAGTTGAATGCGAAATGAATCCGAAACAAATTCAAGACTATCTTTTAACCTCAACAAGACAACACAAATGAGTCAGCAACAAGGCAGAACTGGCAACAATGCGATCCAAATTGCTGTATGTGCAGTGATTTAATGAAGTAGGTGTTCGAAGTGGCTGCCGCTGACGGCTGGACAATGATGAAGACGGTAATAATAATATTCTGTCAAAACATTGTGTCGAATTTCTTGTGTTACAAGATTTGGAACGTTCCATTTAGAAATTCCCGTACGATTAACGCATAATGTACTGCTGCACTATCCTGTGGCAATCGTACACACTGGAAACCTTCACCAAATAGTTCGAGATAATTCGCTGCAGTCAAATTATCTTTAAGAAAAATAACCCAAAGATACGACGTGTGCAGAAACCAGACCAAACATTGGGCTTTTGAGAGTACTGGGTATGGCACGCACTCATCCAGTGAGGATTGGTTTCGCTCCAAAAATGAAAACCATGCCAGTTAACAGCTCCACTCAGTTAAAATGTCGCTTTATCACTGAAAACGATAAAATCGAAAATAGTATTATCGAGCTCGTATGCTGAATACGAATCTGCAATAAAAAAGGGGTTCTCATTTGAAAAAAAAACAAGTTGGGTCACGTAAGTCTCAGAAAAAAAAAATCGGAACAAATTTTTGAGTAGCCCATTGAGACAGGATAGAATTTTTGATTTAAATTTGACGATAGATAATAGTAAAATTGTACTCCTCTTCTCCAAAATTCGTCCCTCACTTGGCGAGGGTATGCCCAAACAGCAAGAAAAAAAATTAGTTAAAAGCGGAGACAAGCAGGCAGGGAGGGTTCATTGGGAAGACACATAATAAACTTTATAGAAACTACCCAATATTCCAGACATACATAATTTATAAAGCTTGTACTTACAGACTCCAATAAAACGTCAATATTCCGTCGAATTAATCGAAAATCGGTAACAATACTCGCTGTGGTTGGACGACTGATATAATTGCTAACAGTATCTACAACGGTGGAAACCGACTTCCGACGAAATTCGCGATACAATATCTTTCTACGCTGAAAACTCTAGAACTTTTGTCTTGACCATTTTTTTCTATAATGCATTATTTTTTAAATATTTGACTGTTTCCACACACACGCATCCACACACACACACACACACACACACACACACACACACACACACACACATATTCGGTTTCGATTCCTTTGGAATAGAACTGAAGGGCCTATGACAAAGACACCGAACGCGTCCTCGGGTTGCGGATGGAGGGTCCCTGTACCAAGGGTTTCTGCTAAATATGGTTACAATAATTAATAAGCAGTCGCGGACAATTGTCCAGGGATGGTCCCGAAGGAATAACCCCTACTATCCGTTCACGATGCGAAGGCCCCTCCAAAACAGCTGCATTTTTGAGATATTTACTCGTAAGAAGAAAATCGCATAAAAACGCAACTTATACTACGATAAAGTTCACTTTATTGCGCTTAAGATAAGTCCCCATTTTTTTATGTACAAAAATTGGTTTGGAAAATATCCTTCGCGAAAAGGTAAAAACCGTGGTATTTTCGCGTCACTCTGTCATTGCTTGACTTTCGATGACATCTTTCAAATGAACAGTGTAAAAAATTTGAAAAAAAAATCATATAGATACTTTCATATTTTAAATATACATACGTGAAAACAAACTTGCAATATATTAATAACAATCAATGTAAAATGAATTTAAACATGACTCTGCTATCTCTGGTAATATACGTAATAGAGTTATATTTTGGCTTGAACTGCTTGAAAAATTTCAACAAATGCAATGGAATAATAATTAGGAATGACAATCTTGAAACCTATTAATTAATAACAAATAATCCTGGAAGACGGACGAATGGTAGTGTGCGTGTGAGGACACTGCGGGATACCATAACTGATGGGTCTGCTCATTGAAAAAAGTCAGCTACTGCACGAAAAGTTGCCATTGGAAATCAAAGTATCTTTTTCCTCTTTTCAGAACTTGATGAATGAGCGGACCCCCTGAGGTGACCCTTTAGCTATGGAATCCCATAACCATAGTTTCCTCACACCCACACTACTATTCGTCGGTCTTCCAGGATTATTTGTTATTAATTAATAGGTTTTAAGATTGCTATTTCTAATTTTTATCGGATTGTATTTATTGAAATTTTCCAAGCAATTTAAGACAAAATATAACTCGCTACTACGTATATTACGAGAGATAGCATAGTCAAGTTCAAATGCATTTTACGTTAATAGTTATTAATATATTGCAATTTTTGTTTTCAGGTATGTATAGTCAAAATATAAATACATCTATATGTTTTTTTGCACACTTGACAGAGTTACGCAAAAAAACCACGGTTTTCATCCTTCCGCGAAGGATATTTTCCAAACCAATTTTTGTAAATAAAAAAATTGGGACTTGTCTTAAGCGCAATAAAGTAAGCCTTATCATGGTATAGGCTGTGTTTTTATGCGATTTTTTTCTTACGAGTAAATTACAAAAATTTGCAGTAGTTTTGGAGGGGCCTTCCCATCGCGAATGGATAGTAAGCAGAGGCGTAACAACCGTGCCGAAAGCCGAATGGCACCTGGGTGAGGTGTCTTAAACGGTAACTCTGGGATACCGAGCGACCTTTTAGAGTATGCAGCCTTATCTTTGCTCGCGGGGCTCTACAAGGATGGACTAACCGTTTCCCCAGCTGCTCGAGGGAACGACAATGACACCACCAAAACACCAAAAAGTTGTACATGCGGTTCAAAACGATCGAACGCGCAGAGAACCCGACAATGGGTCGGCAGACAATGCTGATCATCCTAGAGTTCGGGGTGCTGAAAATAACTTAGACGGAAACACGACGACGAACAAGCGAAACGCCCATATTGAGTGGACGGATCAACTCAAGGATGACTTGCTAGACTGCTACGGTGCCAGCATTATCCCTGTTCACCGAGGCTTTATGGCGCGTATGCACTCTGTGGTTCCAGAAACACCCAGAGCTCCAGCACGTTTCGCATCAGTCTTTGCGAAATCAAGCCGACTACTTCCGGAAAAATGGATATGTACGCGGAGCGCTTCCCCAACCGTTGCTTGATCAAGCTGCAGACGAAGATGAGGAAGCGACATTAAAACCAACCGTGGAAAGCAGGCACCTTCTGAGATACGATCGCGATTTCCGGACAAGGAGAAACATTAGCCTGCAAGTTCCTCCTAAGCCCCAAGATCTGGCTGAAATGGATGCCTCTCTTCGTGGAGATATCTCCCAAGAGTCTGACCTCTGGACCATCAATTTCTCAGTTTATGGTGCTGCGAGAGCTTTGGCTGATTCAAATCGAAGGCTAAAACCGACGATGGATCAAAAGACCAAAAGACGCTTGCATCAACTGAACAAGAAGATTCGATGGGCAAGACAGAATGCGTCCCGTGTTAAATGTGTGATTGACTACATAACATCTGGTAGACCGTTCACGGAAAGGGTTCGAAATTTCGCCCAAGAACTAAGGATTTTGAATCACACACTGAACAAGTCACAGCTGCTGACAATCAAGCAGCATATTGTTGACAAAATACGGCTGTTATCTGACGCAAGGAGAATACAGAAGAGGGAGAGATGGATCAGGGAGAATCAACAGTTTCTCGCTGACCCATCGCGCTTCTTCAGCGATCTCCCTGTTTCTGTAAAAAATCCACCCAAGCCCAAGGAGGTAGAGACTTTTTGGAGAGAGGTATACAAGATCCCACAAACACTTAAGTTAAAAGAAGATACTGACGATATCATTCGCTTCAAGGAGTTTTGCGACAACCTCCTAAAATCTGAGGAGGAATGTCCATCAATCACTGCCGAAGAGGTGAAAAAAGCACTTAGAGGCACGAAGAACTTTTCCGCTGCTGGACCAGATTGTTTCAAGATCTCTTGCACAACGAAATTTTCCTGGATACCTCCCCGGCGAAACTAATCATCGCGAGCATATCAGTACGCCCGACCCGCGATTATACATCTCATGCCGTCAAGCCTTTACGAAGCCGCGGGGCAGGCGGCCGAGACCCTTGGCCTGAATTTCAACATCAGAAGTGAGGAAAGTGCATTACTCCATCTGGAGGCTTCACTTCTAAAACCCGAAATAAATAAAGCAGAGGTTAAAAAATTCCACCAACAGCTAGTCGACAAGAAAAGGCACAGAAACTTTTACAGAAATGTAGAAAAACAGTCCTTGTTGAAGAAGCAAACTTTTGCTTTCCTCAGATCATCAGAGTTTTACTCAGATACAGAGGGTTTCATTTTCGCCTGCCGGGACGGTGTCATTTCCACCTTAGCATACCGTGACCGCATTTTATGTCAAGAAGTTCCCAGTGATAGGTGTAGAGCGTGTCACGCACACGCTGAGTACCTAGAACACATACTATCGGGGTTTCAGACCCACGCAGGAACCACATATATCTATAGACATAATGCGGCCCTAAGAGATAGAGTCAATTGTCCAAAATGATATGGTTACAATAATTAATAAGCAGTCGCGGACAATTGTCCAGGGATGGTCCCGAAGGAATAACCCCTAAGCGGAGGCGTAAAGAAAAACCAACGGTTGATCATAAGACCAAAAGACGAATGCATCAATTCAGCACAAAGATAGGCTGGGCAAGGCAGTACGCGTCCCGCGTTCAGTGTGTGACTGACTACATAACATCTGGCAGGACTTTCACTGCCAAGGTTCAACAGTTCGCGCGCGAACTGCGGATCCGTCATCACACACTCAACAAGTCAAAGCTACTGACCATCAGGCAGCACATTGTTGACAGAATACGAGTACTATCTAACGTTAGGAGAAGTCTAGAGCGGAGAGAGAGGTGAAAGAAAACTCGAAGAATATAAATAGCTTCAAGGAGCTGTGCAGTGCCCTCATTACACCTGAGGAGGAATGCCCATCTATCACTACCGAGAAGGTGAAAAACGTATTAAGTGGCATGGAGAACTATTCCGCTCGGGGACCAGATGGTATCAAGACCTTCTGGTGCAAGAAGTTTCCTTCAACCCACCAGCATCTGGCCCGCATTTTCACCTCATATCTAAAGTCGGTAGAACCTATTCCGGAGTGGTTGGTTGAAGGACGCACAGTGCTCCTGCCGAAGACGGGCAACTTAGCTGACCCTAAGAATTACAGGCCAATTACTTGTCTGAACACACTGTATAAGATCTTCGCAGATATCCTAAATGATAGGATTCTTCGGACAATTGGACCTGTGTGGCGAGATATGTACGAACAACGCGGCTCAAATAAAGGCGTAGCAGGATGTCGGGAGAACCTGCTCATCGATAAATGTGTCTGCAAAGACGCAGCATCCTATCAGCGATACCTATCGATGGCCTGGATTTATTACCGGAAAGCTTTCGATTCAACCTCCCATAGACTCATCATCTGACTGTTGGAAAGCTTAAAAGTTCATCCACACTTCGTCAGGTGCATAGAGAGATTAATGCCGCTTTGGAAAAACAGATTTACTATCTCATCTGGAAAACATCGTGTGATCACTAACAGTGTCACTTTTCAGAGAGGTGTGTTTCAGGGCGACACCATGAGCCTTCTCCTCTTTTGCCTCACATTATTGCCACTATCTCTCGCACTTCGCCATTCCGAAGGGTACCTCTGCGGCAAACCTGGAAATCGAAAGCATAAGGTCACTCATGTGTTTTACATGTATGATCTTAAGATCTATGCGAAAAATCAAGAGAAACTACATCTAGCTCTAAACGTTGTCAAAGAGTACACTTAAGGGATTGGAATGGAGTTCGGGTTAGAGAAATGCGCCAAGGTTTATTTGAAGAAAGAAAAACCTTGGAGAGACCTATACATACCTGGGCGTGCCACAGAGCCGCATTCAGGACGTGACATCTATAAAGGATACTCTCCGATGCAGATACAAATGTCTCATCCGACGGATATGGTCTTCCGAACTGTCGGCGAGGAAAAAAGTATCTGCGACGAACATGCTTGCCGTCCCAGTAGTACTCTATTCATTTGGAGTGGTTCTGTGGACGAAGGACGACCTCAGATCCCTCGATATCGGGTCCCGAAAGGTTATGCACATAAACAAAAGCATGCACCGTAAGTCTTCTGTTCCGCGACTTTACATCTCACGCCGTCAAGGTGCTCGCGGAATACTGAATCTTGAATGTCTTCACAACAGGATTATTCTGGGTACAGCATATATAGTCGCAAATGGAGAAGACCCTCTTCTTAAAATGGTCAGGAAACACGAAGAAGTGGGCAAAGGGGCGTTTCTGTATAAAGCAGCGGAGGAGGCTGCTGAAACACTCGGCCTTGATTTCAATAGCAGGGGTGAGCAAAATATATCAAATCTTATCCATCTTGAGTACTCACTCCTAAAGGCCGGGATTAAGAAATCACAGGAGAAAAACTTCCGTGAACAGCTTCTCGACAAGAGGATGCACGGCATGTTCCACAGAAATGTGGAAGATCAGTCGATGTCGTATGAGCTAACGTTTGCTTTCCTCAAATCACCCGGATTGAAGTCGGACACGGAGGGTTTCATTTCGGCATGTCAAGATGGTGTCATTTCCACTCTAGAATACCGTCGCCACATTTTGAGCCAACACATTCCCGATGATAGCTGCAGAGCGTGTCATGCACACCTCGAGCATCTACGACACATACTATCTAGCTGTCCAACTCATGCGGGAACGACCTACATCCAAAGGCACAATGCGGCACTAAGAGTGCTTTATTACCATCTCTGTCACTCTTATGGCATTAGCCCAAATACCGCTCCGCTAAATGAGAAGTGCCCGATATACTGGAACTTCATATTTTCGACAATTGTTTATGTTGCGCACCCGAGGCCTGACATAGTTCTCCTTAAATTCGAGAAACAAACCATGTTCGTTATCGAATTTTCGGCAGCAGCTGACAAAAACGCCATAGCCAAGGAGAAGGAAAGGAGGGAGAGGTATAAAGACCTTATAAGGGAGTTGCGACGGTTATACCCGGAATATTCTGTTAAGCTAATCGTCTTCATCATCGGCGCTCTTGGAGGTGCCAAGGTTTCATTGGTTAATAGCCTGAAAAGCATCCTTACGTGTCAACAAAATGCTGAAACACTTGCAGGGGAAAATGCAAAAGGCGGTGTGAGTCCCCAAATGCGAATTAGGTGAAAATTGTAATTTGAGATCAAATCTATTGGTTTCGTGGCCACGAGATATCTAAATTGTTCCGAAACGATCAAAAAGTCAGAATAAAATGGAATTTTTATTACGCGTGAGCGGAAACATAATTTTTATCAATTATTATGGCAACGGCCATACCACGCTGGAAACACCAGTTCCCGTTAGATCACTGAAGTTAAGCAGTGTTGGGCGCGGTTAGTACTTGGATGGGTGACCGTCTGATACTACTGCGTTGCTGTTGGCGGCCGTGGGTGTGGTGAGCCCACACTTGTAGTTATTTTACTACAAGAAACTATCCACCTAGAAACACTACCCGAATCGGGTAGTGTCACGCTTACCCCTAGAGGCTCGCCGAAAGGGAAATAGCTTAATGGTATATATATATATATATATATATATATATATTAGAACCACTGAGTCACTACAGCACGCCTAGTAGCGCCGTGGCTAGTTGGCGCGGGGCACCCGCGCTCTTATGACCTTCTATAACTCAACCAATACTTTCCATCCCATTTTTGTTTTGGGATGCTTTTCAAGAGAAAAAATCAAGCTTTTTTTCTAGCCTAATTAAAAAAATATCAAAAATGCCGCATTAGGAGAAAATCGCAAAATGTTTTTTAAAATGAAAAACCAAGGTGAAATAATTTTTTTATCGCTTAATGATTATTTTTATTGTAAACGCTGTTAAAATACCTTTTCAACCCCCTCATAAAAAAGTAAAATCGGATTACTGTATCAGGAGTTATGTACAATTGAAAGTTAGCGGTCGGGGTGAATCGTCGAAAATTCGGGCCCCTGTATCTTGACAACCCGTTGTACTAGGCGCACCCCCTTCACAGAATTTAAAGAGGTCTAGTAGCACTACAATCTGGCGGGGTTTGAATGAGATAGGCGACAATAAAATTTTAGGCGGGGACACTTGGGAAATTTTACCCCATATGCCCGCACATATATGACGGAAAAATTGCCATTTTTTCTATTAGTCAGTCGTTCCTGGTGCTCGTCAGTAACAGGAAAATTGTTAAAATCGCCTAAATTTTATAAAGTTACATTATTTGAAGATGTTTCAATATTATATAGGGGAGACCGGGGCGAGATGAGCATAGTAATAATTTTCAATGAAATATTTGCAATCTATAGTAGTTTTTTAAAATCTAAGTAGTTCTTCACATTATTTGAACCTTCAGGTATCAGTTTCATGAAGGACGAAGTGTTTTAAAAATATTAATTGCTTTAAAAATATGTAAATTATAAACTGTGCATATGTCTCATCTCGCGCCAGCTCTGGGGCGAGACGAGACACATATTGGGGCGAGATGAGACACGCTAACTATTAATTATTTTTTGTTAATAGAAGTTTATTTTTTCGTGATTTTGTAGGTATCATTTAGTCTTATTACTCAGGGGAACGGGTTTGTAAATATTTGAAAGTATAAATGCAATTAATGATCAGTTTAATACAATTCTTTGATGTATTTTTACACAAAATAGGAATTGTAACCTCGTAAAATTTTTAACCTCTAACAGTCTAATCACAGTCCTAAAGATTTAAACTTTTTTTTTAAGTTCGAACACAAGAATTTTGATTAAATTTTTGAACACAAAATAATAATGCTGAAAAAGCAATGACAAAAACATCTAAAATTTATTAATGAAATTAACCTTAACATCGTATAATAACAAAGACTTATGATATAATAGATAGACCTCATTTCATCAATTATATATACACATACTTCTATCACTCACCTTTTTTGCAAGAAGTTTCCACCGAAACATCTTCTTGCAAACATTTTTCAACTTTACGAGCTAAAGTTGCTCTTGGAACTTCGTGAGCAATTGCAGCTGCTCTAACACTCAAATTCTTTTACATCACAGATTTTACAGCCACAGCCATAGACTCTTCTGACCATGACTGTCTGTTAGTTTTTCTTCTATAGGTTCTCACCATTGCAACAATTTTATATTTTTCAACTCTGCACTTGAAAGAAACTTTTCGGCCGACTCCATAAAAAGGTTAAAAGCGCTCAGTGACAAGCAGGACATGCGTGTCTCATCTCGCCCCATAAACCTAGCTCATTCCGCCCCAAATCACAATTTTGATCAAATCTTAAATATTACCGGTTTTTATTAAATAAATGTGTATAAATACATGACATCATTAAAGTTCGATAAATGAACTTTACGAAAAACCTTAGGTTGAAAATATTATCTGTTATTTTCACAGTTTTCTTTCTGTTTTAAAATACGACCGAATAACAGGATTCAGGTGTTGAAATTTCAATCGTTTTTATTTTTAATTTATTTAATTTACTCAGTCTATTCTTTTATTTCGAGATATTCATTATCATTATTTTGGTTATACCTGAAAAGAACAGTAACGAAAACCACATATTTTGAGAGAAAATTCAGTGTCTCATTTGACCCCGTATGCTCATCCCGCCCCGGCCTCCCCTAATAAACAATAAAAAATTTTAAAAACAAATTATTTTTTTGAAAGAATGTTACAATATTATAATAAAGAAATGTTATCTCAAGATTATTATTGTTTATATTATAACAATAAACAAATGCATTAATCAAGCATTTTTCAACAGAAAAATTCGTTTTTTTCATTGTCAATTTTTTTAATTAGAAACTTTATGATAATGTTAGCAAAATTCCTAATTTGTTTATTAATCTTATGATTTTTTTAAACAAATGCATTATTCGGGTATTTGTCGGCAGAAAAATTCGTTTTTTTCAATGCCAGTCCTTTAAGTTGGGAACTTCATGACAGTTTCAGTAACATTCATAATTAGTTAATAAATTTTATGATTTTTTTAAACAAATTTAATGAACAAATGCATCATTCAGGCATTTGTCGACAGAAAAATTTCTTTTTTTTTCGATGACAACTTTTGTAATTAGGAACTTCATGATAATTTAAGCAAAATTAAAATTTTTTGATCAATTTGATGATTTTTTCAAACAAATTTAATAAACAAATGCATTATGGGGTCATCTGAGAACGGAAAAATTCTATTTTTTCGATGTCAGTCTTTTTATTTGGGATCTTTATAATAAATCTAGCAACATTCATGATTAATTGATGAATTTTATGATTTTTTTAACAAATTTAACAAACAAATGCATCATTCGGGCATCTGTCGAAGGAAAAATTGTTTTTTTTACGATGTCAGTCTTTTTAATTGGGAACTTAATGATAATTTCATTAACACTCATACTTAGTTGATAAATTCTATGAGGTTTTAAGGAAATTTCATAAACATATGCATCATATGGGTTTTTTTTCGACCAAAAAGTTTTTTTTCTTCAATTTCAGTCCTTTCAGTTTAAGCTTCTCATTACTTTCATTCTTTTGATAGGGCTGCAGCTTCAGGATCGAGTAGACTGACATTTTCCTTCCACTTTTGTCTATGATACACTAGTTTTGGATCAGTGGAAATCAACATTTTGCGCCCAAGGTCTGTATTAGTAGCCTCTCTGCTACATTTTCGAGTGTTGAATTCTCGGATATGTTTGAAGATTTGATTAGTCGCTTCTTGAGCTTTATCTGCTAATTCTCAAATAGGAAGAAAAAATTATTCGATAATTTTGGCACCGTGAAGAAGGATTTTGTGAACTGTTACTGGCATATAATACTAACTGTAGAGGGTAATGTAAAGCTTCGCTGTTTTTCAGCAATACTGTTCAAATTTAACAGTATCAATCACCTCTCCTGAAGCCATTGCTTGAAAAATCATGCTGAAATTATGAACCAACTGTTTTCTCACACCAGTAATTTCAAAAGTCAATTCAGGATCTCGGAAAAATCTCCTTGCAGTATTTACGATGAGTCCCATTTTATCGACAGATGCCCAAATAATGCATTTGTATCTTCAATTTGTTTAAGAAAACATGAAATATATCAACTAATTATGAATTTTGCTGAAATTACCATGAAGTTACCAATTAAAAAGACTGACATCGAAAAAAACTAATTTTTTCTGTCCACAGAGGCCGGAATAATACATTTGTTTATTATATTTGTTCAAAAAATCATAAAATTTATCAACTAATTATGAACGTTGCTGGAATTGTCATGATGTTCCCAACTGAAAGGACTGGCATTGAGAAAAAATAATTTTTCTGTCGAGAAATGCCCGAATAATGCATTGGTTTACTAATTTAAAAAAAAAATCATAAGATTAATCAACAAATTATGAATTTTGCTAAAATTATCATAAGGTTCCTAATGAAAAAAACTGACATCGAAAAAACTAATTTTTCTGTCGAAAAATGCCTGATTAATACATTTGTTTATTAAATTTGTTTATAATATAAACAATTATAATCGTAAAAGAAAATTTTTTTACGAGTATTATAATATTGTTTTCATTCAAATGTCTTGCAATATAACTTAAAAAAACGTAAAATTATGGAAAATCGTAGAAAAAATTCATTCAACAAATAATTTGTTTATCAAAAATTTTTTTGTTCATTACATAATATTGGAACACCTTCAACTAATGTGACACCATGAAACTTAAGCAATTTTAACAATTTTCCTCTTATTGACGAGCACCATGAACGTCAAATATAAAACATGCCCAAATCGGTCAATATTTGTGGGCTGTACGTTATTTTGAAACAAAAAAGTAATTTTTTCCCCACTGTGCGTTGGTTTTCCTGTTACGGAATAAATTATATACATCAAGACTTGCTGAAATTCGCCGTGAGGAATTGGGAACAATTTTAGTGTGAATTTTACTCTCACGAATTCGGACGCATTGACCTAGTTGAAGCGTTTGCGTGCTGACGCATTGAAGTGAATTCGCTGACTTCAAACTTTTGCACAGTATTTGTACGTATAGAACGATTCAAAATTGAAATACCGTCTTCTCGAATTTACACGCATTGACACAATGGTCCAATGCGTCATTGTCGCAAAGCGGGATTTGCGGGGTGTCTTGATCCTTTCAATTCAATTCGTATGAATACTTTCTTTTTGCTGGGAAGTTAATGACAATGGTAAGGGCATAAAAATGTATCGAAATAGTACGGGAAAATTTTTTTTTGTATATTAAAAGGATTAAAAACCTTTGAAAAAGATGGTATGCAGACTATCCACACAAAAGTAAAAAATTTACCCCCTCCCCCTTGATGAATATTGGAAGCTCCGGATTCAATATAACCCCGCATAAAATTTGCTTGGCCGCATCAGGCCGTTCGAGTTGGTCCCTGATGCCTTAAAAATCGTTTTTCGAAAATTAAAATTTTCAACGTATTACTTTGTAGGACATTGTATAGTGCACCATTTTTCCGGTTACAAAAAAGTTTTATCTTTCACCGTTTTTTAAAAAATAAAAAAATAAACTGGATTTCTCAGAAAATAGAAATGACTAAATATTTTCTCTTCAACTCGCTCCGAAAGACAAAGTTCTTAGTATTTTTAGATAAAAATTGGAGGAATTATTCTTTTATTCTATAAAATTCTATTATAGAACATAATTATATAATAGATTGATAATTCTACACAAATATATTTCTATTCTTCTATATATTCTAAAGATGAAGTGCTGTTTAAAATTCATTGGTTTTGTCACAGAAAAAAGTTATTCTTCTTTTTGTCAAGCAGTATCAAAATTGTGCTAAAAAATGTTCTATTTCTTCTTTTATCGTGGGAACTTTGAGCTAAAGAAATGTTCAATAATATATATATAAAAAAGTGTTTAGAAAAGTATGACTTCAATCTAACTAACCAATATAAAGATACGAGCATTAGGCGAGCTGAGAACTTTAGAGCCTTTTTCTAAATTTTGTTTCTGATGTCGCACGACGCACCGACCCGACAGACCGAACAGACCATAGCCGAGGATCCGGTGTTTCCAGCTCGCCCGAGCTCGATGAACGCTAATTGAATGCTCGTATTTTTCAAACGGATAGCTCAATTGAAGCATTACGTTTCAGAAGACTTGATTATGGCCTAATGAATATTTCTTCTGCTGAAAGTTTTGGGTTACTCCAAATTCCCTCAATAAACGAAGCGATTAAAAATTGTCTAGCACTATGTTGATGCTGCTCGATAAAAAAATAAATAACTTTTTGCTGTAACAAAAGCAATAAATTTTAAACAGCACAGCACATTCAGAATAGTTTGAAGGGTAAGTTTGCCAATGTTATCTACAAATATTAAGATCCTTGTTTTTCGGAGCGAGTTCAAGTGAAAATATTGAGTAAATTTTATTTTCTGAAAAATGCAGCTTTTTCAGAAACGGTAAAAGATACAACTTTTTTCCAACAATAAATATATGCACAATTAAATTTCCTACAAAGTGATATTTTGACACCAAATTTCGGGAAAACGATTTTCAAGGCATCATGGACCATCTTGAACGGCCTGATACGTCTCAGAAAAGTAGGAGGTTGTTGAATCCGGAGCCTCATTTGTCCACAGGGAAATTATGTTCCCATTCTCCATTCGGAGAATGGAGATAAAAAACGAATTAAAATAAAAACGAATAAAAGAAATGTTATTGAAAATAAATTATTAATAAGATTTAATAGCATTCAGAACAGTGCGGTTCGGAGGATATGATATAATAAGAAACCTATCGAGTCAAATAAATTCTGCATTTACTGTTTAAAATTATTAATATAGTCTTACATCCCGCAACGTTTCTGGTTCATCTGACTTAATTTTTTTCAATTTTAATTTCAGTTCTTCAATTGGAATTTCTAGAGAAGAGGGTTTTATCGCTTCTTCCAATAATTTTCCATCAACATCTTTTAATTCTGGATCTGAATGTACTGTTAATGATCTCCGTCCTTTTTCATCAGAATTTTCCGTCGATTTCTCCGATGCATCATCAGCATCAAGTAACTTTGCTTCGGTTTTGGCATTACCGAAGTTGTGACGAATATGTAGACCTTTTGGAATTGGTGTTCCTAATATAAAAAAATCATGCACATAAATCATTTAATATTATGTAGCGATGTGCAAAATTACTTCAAATCGGGTGGGATCGGGTTGGTATCGAGATGGACCGGGTCGGTATTCGGGTTTCATAACCCGGTCCGAAACCTTAAACCGGCCCGAAACTTCAATTTTAAAATTTTCAAAAATTTCCGCAAATTTTTGGTAATTTATGGTAAGTTACCATAAAGGATCACCAAAGTTATTAGAAATTTTCGTACAATTTTTTATTGAATTTTAGAGCTGGTTAGGCCTAAAAAAATCCAGACCCGTCGGGTTCGGTTGTTTTTAATTTTGCACACCCCTAATATGTTGTAGTAATGACATTTGAAAATATGAATAAAAATGATACTACAATTTTTAGATTACAAGGCAGATTTTGAGTTAAGTAGAATCAATTTGTATTTTTCTATATTTGGGAGACCATATTAGCGGTGCGCGTTTAAAACTTTGATCAGTATATGAAAAAGACAGAATAAGCAGGGCTGTGACTTATTTTGAACACAAAAAGTGACTAAAAGTCACTACTGTTCACACAAAAATAGGTCTATGATGTGAATAGACACACTTATCTACTCAAAAATTTTGAGACAATTACACATTTATTTTATCGGCTTGGTTTACCCAGATTTAATTAAACTCTATTTTGCTTAATTAGGGGGTGAATACCAAAGTCACAATTACTGCTAGAATTAATTTTACAAGTAATGATCCGAAAAATTGTATAATTAATTTTGTTATAAGCTAAATACGGGTCGTTCCATTTTATTTCGCTGAAGCCGGTTGCGGCCTATTCTTTAAAAATGTTGAAACTATTTATTACATAACTTTACTAAAATTACTTTCTGTTTATTTAGAAATTTAATTTACAATATCTAAAGGTACAGCAAAAGGTCACATTTATGTGCATTATAGAATAGATAAATACGCACATTATACAATGAAAAATTGAAGTGAATCAACTCAAGGCGTATTCAACAGTCTTTCAACTGCAAAAGTAACTTTAATGGGACATAATGATCGAAAATCGTGTTTTAAAAACCACTTCTCAGCGGATCGAAAGGCACTGAAACGGCACTGCCCAGTGCCGTTTCAGTGCTGCTCTTTTAAGGTGCTTTAAGCAACTCGGGGTTTCATAAGATCCAAAATACGTCTACAAGGATGAATTGTTTAATGTAATATTTGTGCTCCATAATCTAAAACCAATTATACCGGCCGCCACAGAGAGCTTTTTCCGGAAAATGATGGTCTTTTTTTTGTAATTGAAAATGGAGTGTTTTTTTGCGCTTGTAAAATGCAACACTCTGGCTATTGTGTACATCTACTATCTGTTTCAAAAATTCTGGCCCCTGTACAAATCACTGAATAACTCAATCAAAAAAATTGGCTTAAAAAAAGGAAAAACATCTTGACAATCCTCATTTTATTACGAATAAGTACAATATCATTTGATCGCGGTGCGTCCATAACTTTCGATGCAAATTTGTAGTGAAGGTGAAAAAACGTGGTTAAAAGCACCTTTTGTAACTTGGTCAACTTTCGACCGTTGTATTTCGTGTAAAAATGCATGAATTCTTTTGAAAAAAATCGAGTAGTTACGTTAAAGTTTTATTTATGAGTACGTTTTCGAAAATATTTATAACTTTGGTTTCGGCAGTAAATAAAAGCGAAATATGCTAACTCAGCTTCTAATCAAGCTGAAAGGCTCTACTGAGACCTAACATTTTTCAAAAAAATCAACAAATTCAATGGCGGGTTTTTAAAATTTGTTAATTACATCAATAACACGCTACTGCATATTATTTTTTTATGTTTTTTTTTTACGGTAGTGGACCTCAATTGTAATCGATACCTTGAAGGGGTTGCCGTCCACTACTGCCAAAGTCGGTTGACCCACGCGGCACATTCTACCGGACGTACGAAAGTTGAAGAAAAAAAAGGTCACTTTATGAGGCGAAGGATCAAGCAGGACATCGATACCCTGGAACCCGCTGAGAGTATCATCGGCTTCTTTTGTGCCTCCAGTCCCAAAAAAACCGGAAAACCATAATGTGCGATAGCGTGTTATTTATGTAATTAACTGTTTTTAAAAACCCACCATTGAATTTGTTGATTTTTTTTTTAAATTTCAAGCTTCAGTAGAGCCTTCTAGCTTGATTAGAAGCTGAGTTAACATCCTTCGCTTTTATTTACTGCCGACACCAAAATTAGAAATATTTTTGAATTTTTCAAAAATGTACTCATAAATAAAACTTCAAGGTAACTACTCGATTTTTTGGAAAATAATTCATGCATTTTTCCACGGAATACAATGGTCGAAAGCTGACCAAGTTATAAAAGGTGCTTTTAACGATGTTTTTTCTCCTTCACTGCAAATTTCCATCGAAAGTTAAGGACGCATCGCAATCAAATGATATTGTACCTATTCGCAATAAAATGAAGATTGACAAAATGTTTTTCCTTTTTTTAAGCGATTTTATTTATACAGTTATTCAATAATTTGTAGAGGGGCCAGGATTTTTGAAACAGATAGTAGCTGCAGTCATCCGGCGTAGTTTCAATACCAACAAAAAGCTGCGAGTAGCTTGTCTTCGCGGCTTAGAGGCATATATACTCGCTCGGTGAGGAAAGGAGTAATGTGACGTAGGGCGTATAGATTTTTTAGATTGATCTAGAACTCGTGTTATTTATTTAAATGACACGTTCCTTCCGCAACACTGCTTCGAGCCAGGTTGCTGATCAATCTCTTTAGCGATCACCCCTAGTGAAGAGCCTCACAAAATTGTTATGTGAGGTTCCCCACTTGGGCCCATTAGTATCCAAGGTCTTTTGTTTCAGGCATCATTCACTCTACTATCACACTTTTTATAAACTATTTGTCGCCACATTTTTCTATCCTGGCATACTTCTCTAGCTTCCTCCACGTCCATGCATTTTTTCATGCAAGCTCTCGTGTTTCTATGGCTTCTTATGTCTCTTCGGATTAATGTCTCATTCACAGATTCTAACCATTCTTTCGGCGGTCTACCTCTGGGCATTCTGTCATTTACTTTACCTTTATACACTTGTTTGGTCAGTCGTTCATCTTTCATTCTTTCAATATGTCCGGACCATCTTAACCGATTTCTTTCCCATATGTCAACTAGTGTCTCTCCTGTACCAAATTCTTTGAGGATTATCTCGTTTCTTACTTTGTCCATCAGTGTTTTCCCGCATATTGTGCGTAGACATTTCATGCCAATCGCGTTAATTTTACTCTTGTCCTTTTCTTGACATGTCCATGTCTCGCTACCGTATAGTACAGTCGGTACCAATATAATAGAATTATGTAATGCCATTTTAGCTTTTTTTGATATGTTTTTACTTCTGAGAATGTACCCTGCTCTACCGATAACCTTCTAACCCTCATTTATGCGCCTATATAACTCATCTATTTTTCTGTCGCTAGTGAATAGGCTACCCAGATATACGTACTTATCAACTTGTTCTACTCTCTCATCATTTAGGACAATGTTGCACATTGTTTTCTTATTTTTTCCTTTACACACCATGATTTTTGTTTTATTTACGTTAATTTTGAGGCCCATGTTCTTCATGCTAGTCAAATACTAGCAATATATGTTTTTTAAATACCAAGTGGTACTATTTTTTTGTAGTAGTGTTTTCGAGGAGGGAAAAACAGTTTACTTAAATCACTTTTGCGTAATATCAAATTTTCTAATGCCCTGCCGATGAAATAGTACTGAAACGGAACGGCCCGGTGCCGTTGCAGTGCTGTTTCTTTAGCGCTACCTGCACCGTAAGTTTTCTATACCTGAGATCCCCTTCAACTGTCCATTTAAATTTTTAAAAGGCTATTTCAACCCACTGAACCTAGTATGTGAGGTCTTTGAAAAGGTGTGTTAATAGTGTATACTATAGTGTTATTGAAAATGCTTGTGACATGCCCCCATGGTGTATACTGTACAGCGTATACCTATATAGTTCTCTCAAAAGGAATTTTTGAGACATAATTTTACAGATTCAATATATTTGATTAGCTAAATACGTGCATATTAATTAAACCCTGTATACAAAATATACAAGTATTATTAACTTTGATTGAATAATTAATTATTTATTAATTTCAATATAATAATTACCTACTCGGTGGGTTTCCTATCACCACTACGTAGCGCGTCCTCA
>CAKNYM010051410.1:27688-85781 GCA_932195095.1 Andricus curvator | reverse complement strand
TTTCGAGTTCGAACTGCTAATCTATAATAATAATAATATAATAATTACAATTGATAAATTAGAATAACATTATTATTTTATTAATATAATATAATAAATTCTTATTATTAAAAAAGGAATATTGGTAAAATTACAAATTTTGTATCCCAAGCAGAAATGTTCTATATAGTTTATGCATAATGTATTATGTATAGGCACTATATAAAACATTATATATATTTTATACATAAATAATCGGCGATTCACAATTTATATAATAGGAACATAATATTTCTTCATATAATCACCTTCTTAGACACGATTTAAGTATGTAATTAAGTCCGGACGGTATAAAGGAGCGTAATATCGGTACTCCTCCGGAAGTGACAACGACCCCGGTGTACCTAATTATGCACCAGGTTCCTGAAAGCATCGTCTACAGGAATTCTCTCAAAATTTAAAGTTCGACGATAAGAAGACCAACTTCGAATGTAGTTGCGACGACCTTGGTGTACGTGGTCATGCACCAGGTTGCTAAATGCATTGTCTACAGGAATTCTCTCAAAATTTAAAGTTCGAAGATAAGATTAACATTGAATGTACTTGCGACGATCCTGGTGTACCTGGTTATGTCCCAGGTTGCTAAAAGCATCTTTTATAGGAATTCTCTCAAAATTTAAAGTTCGACAATAAGAAGATTAACTTCGAATGTAGTTGCGACGACCCCGGTGTACCTGGTCACGCACCAGGTGGCTAAATGCATCGCCTCAGGAAATTCTCTCAAAATTTGAAGTTCGATGATAAATATATCAACTTCAAATGTAGTTGTGACGACACCGGTGTACCTGTGGTCATGTACCGGGTTGCTAAATGCATCGTCTACAGGAATTCTCTCAAAGTTTAAAGTTCGATGATAAATATATCAACTTCAACTGTAGTTGCGACGACACCGGTGTACCTTGTCAAGCAGCAGGTTGCTGAAAGCTTCGTCTACAGGAATTCTCTCAAAATTTAAAGTTCGAAGATAAGAAGATCAACTTTGAATGTAGTTGCGACGACCCTGGTGTACCTAATCATGCACCAGGTCACTAAAAGCATCGTCTACAGGAATTTTCTCAAAATTTAAAAATCGATGATAAAAAGATCAAATTCAAATATAGTTGCGACGACCCTGGTGTGCCTAATCATGCACCAGGTTACTAAAACCATCGTCTACAGGAATTTTCTCAAAATTTAAAGTTCGAAGATAAGATCAACTTCAAATGTAGTTGCGACGACACCGGTGTACCTTATCAAGCAGCAGGTTGCTGAAAGCTTCGTCTACAGGAATTCTCTCAAAATTTAAAGTTCGAAGGTAAGAAGACCAACTTTGAATGTAGTTGCGACGACACCAGTATGTCTGGTCATGCACCAGGTTGCTAAAGGCATGGTCTACAGTAATTCTCTCAAAATTTAAAGTTCGTTGATAAGAAGGTCAACTTCAAATGTAGTCACGGGTTTTTCTATGGACCCTAATAGCAATAACAACTTTAAATATAATTAAGACGACCCGGGTGTGCCTGTTTGTGTACTAGAGTACTAAGACTTGACAAACTTTCGAGGAAGAATATCTCTCTTGGATATCTTGCTGCAGAAACTTATCCAGAATGAATTGAAGAAGATTGTAGATGCACAACGTATATTTGTTTTATTTGTAAACAAGTAATATATTATTTTGATAACTCTTTAAACACTGAACCATAATTGAAGAACACCTATTGAATTAGGAATCTAGGATTTAACTTTTTTTCTTTTGCAGGTCATTAAATTTGCATCTTAAACTGTCTTTAACCAGTCTGTCATTTTGTATCTTCCACTTTGCTTTCTTCGCACTCAGTCTACAACTCTGGAATACAAATAATAAGATAATATCACAATTTATCGATGTGAGTTTTTATTTTATACAGTCAGTTCATACAGTTTTATATATATATATATATATATATATATATATATACGTATAAAAATGATTACTTTTTAATAAGGTATTTTCACATCTGAAAAGTTTTTACAGTTTTTTTTTTATTTTTACGATTTTAAACGATATAAGTAATATAATTTCCTACAGTGATTATAAAATAACCTCAGCATTGCCGATATATCGCTACCAAGCCTTGCCATACTCAAGAGTGAATCTTATATGAAAAAATAAATTGAAAACTATTTTACAAAAATCATCAAAATCTTGTTTTAAAAATTGTATTTCTATTCGAAAATTTTTCAACTCCAGTAAAAATTTTTTTTTAGTCCATCAGATAAGTTAATAATCTACTATATGAACAATGAAACCTTACGTAATATTACATCTACAGCTTTCTTATTGAGACCAGGTTTTTTATCTTCTAATTTTTCCCTTTTCCAGTAAGGGACCATATTTGTAGTGCCTTTTTTCTTAAAGATGGCACACATCAACTTTCTAGCCAAAAGTGTTTGCGACGAGGAAGTTATCTTAGATTCTTTTAGAGAGTTTTTGTGAATATAAATTCCACTGTGAGATAATAAATCCACTGCCTAACGGTCAAATTCAAAGGATGTTAGGAAAGTTAACAAACCATGATTGAAACATAAAATTCACAAAACGATTTGATGATGCCCCATTGAGAAATTATTATTACCTTTGATAATTAAATCATCGTATAAAAGACTAAGCCAACGGCGATACCACTCTGGAAACACCAGTTCTCGTAAGATCACTGAAGTTAAGCATTGTTGGGCGCGGTTAGTACTTGGATGGGTGACCATCCAGGAATACTGCGTTGCTGTTGGCCCGTCGTGGGTGTGGTGGGCCCACATTGGTAGTAAATATCCACCTAGAAACACTACCCGGATCGGGTAGTGAGGCAATGAACTTTCGAGTTCAAACTGCTAATCAATTTTTTTTTTTTTTTTTTATAAAAGACTAAAATTGGTAGCTCAAAATGAATACCTTATTTCCTGCAGTTTCTTTATTATATTCTAGCATGTTATCATTCACATTTGACACAATTTCTGCACTTCCAGATGATAAGACTGATTGTGAGTTGCGGTCATCAGCTTCGTCGTCTTCTTGGCGAGAATAGCCACTTACTAGCCCAAATTATTTTGAAATAAAAATATCGTTTTCTGTTTCATCTTCATCACTGTTGTAATTTTCTAATAGTCCAAAATCGTTCGACTTTAGTTTTTCTCATTCCGAAAAAAATGAATGTTGTGAAAGCGGAGAACGTTCAATGAAATTTGTATTTTCAAAAGGTGTGTGCCTTCGGAAACTGAATTGTGAAGTAGATAGTATAGGGTCTTGAGCGCACAGATTAATTGTAGATAACTTCTGGGAATGATCCATGAAGGATGCAGATGCATTATGAATACTTGAGCTTGTCGAAGTCGGAGTACAATGTTCCAAGTTCTGAATGAAAATATCACAAGTTATTATTAATCTTTTTCTGAAAAAGTTGTAATCGCGAGATCTTTATTACATTGTTGTCGAAAATATGATTGATTGCAATACTGCGTCAAAATGATTTTTGATAGCTGCTTTCAGTTTGTCTTTTGCTGAGATTTAAGAATTTTTTTAATAAAATGTAGATTTTGAAAGATTTCGTAAAAAAATTAGAAGTTTGGTAAGAATTTTGAAAGGTTTCCAGAGAATGTAAATATTTTTTTTTAGGAAACATGGACAATTTATTTTGAACAATTAATTTTAAGAGCAAATTTTTAAAACATTTTAAATAATTTTCTAAAATGTTGAAGAAGAATGTAGAAGATTTTAATCAAAAATGTTCAATTTTGCAACATTACAAATTAAAAAAATCGAGTAAGTTCAAGGGATATTTATAAGTTTTGCAAAGATTGAAAAATAATTTAAACCTTGGAAGGACTTCAAAGAATTTAAAACAAAATGTAGATATTTCAAGATTTCGAACAAAAAATTGATGAAATATTTAAGGATTTTGAAAGATTTCAAGAGAATACAAAAATTTTCTGACGATTCCTAGGAAAATTTTAAATGATTTTTTATTTTGAATGATTAATTTAAAAAGAATATTTAAAAAGATATCAAAACATTTTAAAATATTTCCAAGATTGTCGAGAAAAAAACCCGATGATTTTAAGGCAATGTTTTTCATTTTGAAGGATTTTGTAAAATTTTAGGAAAAATTCGAATCATTTTAAAAGATATTAGAAGGCTCAGAAGTTTTGAAAAGATAGAATGTAAAATTTGAAAAAATTGCATAATATTTAAAGCAAAATGTAGAGTTTTAAAGATTTCGAAAGCATTTAAAAATACTATGAAGACTTGCCTTTCAAATGATGTGCCCTGAACATTAAGCAGATTAAAATACACTCAAAAAATAAAAATAAAGGTGAGAAATTCATGCAGTTGTTTCTTAGAAAATCCCACACATTTTTTAATAAAACTCATTTCCACGCCACCGCGGAGGTAGAGTTTAAGGCGCATTTTTTTACGTGGTATCTCCATATTTTTCGCCCGATGCAAGGTGTTGCAGCGGGTGATGGAAGGTCAAATCAGACATCAAAACAAATAACAAACTAACAAAGAAGCAGGCAAAAACAAATAGCAGTCGTGTTTTACTTCAATATATGAGTTCAATCTTGCGTTAAGCGTTATTTAGGAAGATTAGTGTCTCTGAATTCCTCATAGTTTTCTCAAATTTCTTATCGAAAACGGCGAAAGTAAGAATGTTTGAATATTATGGTTATTTAGGAAGATTAGTGTCTCTGAATTCTTCATAGTTCTCCCAAATTTCTTATCGAAAACGGCGAAAGTAAGAGCGTTGGATAGTATGGTAAGTTGTTAAACTTGATTTGCGCATAAGGGAATTATTTCTATTTGCTTTATTTTATGGACCTTTCGATTTTTTCAGGACCGTAAAACTGACTTCTAGGTTAGATTTTAGTGACTCCTTTCAGGTAATTCTGTTCCACTTCGTGAATTCATTTTTTATTCAATATGAGTAATCCGGTTCATCAAAATTCGTCTATTTCAAAAGACGAATTTCCGTCGTGGAGAGAGTGGGTGGTTACATTAGCTGATGAAACAAAGTTTCATTGTAGAATTTGCAATAAAACGTTGCTATGTGGCAAATCGGAAATTCAAAAGCATGACGCGTCTTTATCTCATCAAAAGAAGTCAGAGTTTTCAGAAAAATTACAAAGTTTTGGACTAATGTAACTGCTAACTCTTTCAGTGTTGATTCTCTTGCAGCAAGTTCTTTTAATACAGATTTCTCAGAATCTACAAATCCGGAATTTGTTTCTTTCAAACAAAAGGTTCAAGAAGCAGAAATTAGGATCACTGCGTTTTTCATGGAACATAATCTTCCATTCGCGATTTCCTCGGAATTGATAGGACTTTTTCACAATACGGAACCTTCGGTTTTAAAAGATGTTTTTAGATTGGGCCACACTAAAATACTCTTAGTTGCGAATAACGTCGTTTGTGCGGCTGAAACTGATCGCATGACTCTTGAAAAGTGGTTGTCATTAAAGGTTCGATATGTAGAACTGACGAAACTTTCTGTCAGGGCGGAATTGCTTCAGCTCATAAATTTAGATGCTTCGGATTGTTCTTCCCTTAAAATTTTTGCTGCATTCGAAAAAGCATTGTCCGAAAAGGAGATCCCTTTAAATAATATCTGTGCTTTAGCGTGTGATAATGTCCAAGTAATGGTTGGCAAAAAGTGCTCTCTCAAAACAAAATTAAAGGAGAAAACTCCCCGTTTAATTACCTTCCAGTGTGTCTCGCATTCGTCGGCAATTGTAGAAAAATATGCTTGTGCCACAATACCAGATGCCGATGATGTAATTAAAGACTTGCCAAGATTCCTGAATGCTAGTTCCAAGCGAACTGCTATTTTTCGATCCATTGTTTTGGAATTAGGTTATGAGTTTCGAAAAATTCCTAGTCATTCTGAAAATCGCTGGCTTATCCGCTTACGATGTATTATCGTTATAATAATTAATTGGGATGCTATTCTTCAGTTTATTATGGCCCTCGTATCTGAGAAGGTAGAGAAGGCCAGAGACTTGTTAGAAAAGATGCAGAATCCTTTGACGTTCGCATGTTTTCTATTCTTGAAATATACTTTGAATAAGTTCAACGCATACAATGCAAAATTTCAAAGTCGCGAAACATTGGTCCAGGAACTGCAGCCACACTCAGTTCAATTTTTTGTATCCATTCTTAACGCCTATTTGAAAGAGGGTCTGCTTCGACCCAAATTATTCTTTCAAATCATTAACAATGTAAACTTTGCAGATCCTAGCAATCAAAAGGCGTTGGAAGCCAATGACGTTGGTAAGGAAACGCGCGAGTATTTACAACAGCAACTTACAGACAAGAAGTTGCAGAGAGAAGAAGTCGATCAATTTCTTTGTAATTGCTTGTAATTTTCTGTTACTGAAAGCAAGGAAATTCGTAATCGGCTTTCTTTTGGTGATATCTTTTTGTCTTGCGTTGCTGTTTTTCGGCCTCAAGTAGCTTTCTATGCTAATCGAAGCGAAACTTTTCTTAGGGTCTGGAATGTTTGTCAAGATTTGGGGTCGTTTGACGAAATAGGAGTGCAAAAAGAGTGGGATTCTTTACTCGAAATTAGTCAGAAATTAAAAGAGAAATGGTCGAAATTATCTTTTGACCAAATTTGGTCTACTATCGGTCTATTTTCAACGATTACAGGAGAAAAGCTCTTTCCAAATTTGACCTCAGTATTGAATATTGTTCGAGGTCTTCATCATTCAAATGCTGAGGCGGGGCGAGGTTTCTCCATGCTCACGGATGTGAAAACCCCAAAAAAGAAGTCAATTAGGGAACAGGACGGTAAATTCGATTTGCGTTATTCGATTAGCATCGAAGGCGAGACATGAAACATCCAGATCAATGAGCATCACTTCGAAGCTCTTGCAATTAATGACCGAAGATCTTTATAATTCGGTACAAAATGAAAGGGAAACTGGTTCGACGCTCTTAGCTTACGAAGAAGGGGATTAATTCTATTGTCTCAGGCATGACATTAGTCAATTTCAAACCCCCTTCATCCTCACAAAATAATGCGAAATAATTTTTATATTACCAGAGCTACGTTCTTTATTCTTTTCTTCACGTGCCTCTGGTATGGAAAATTAATCTTAATTATTTTGTGAGTCATGAAGAAGGGCGACTGAAATTGAGTAATGTCACGCTTTGAACATACGTGAGAGGCAAGGGGACTCACGATAACCAAACACCCGAACACGTGAAAGGCAAGGGGACTCACTATAATCAAGCACCCGAAAACATCCAGAATTAATCAAAACTTCTTCATTTTTGATTTCTTGATTTTCCAAACTTCTTCATTTTTATCGATTTCTTCATTTCTTGATTTTAAGGAAACAAAATTTCGTTTAAACGTATAGTGGTAATCGATAGGGGCAAGCCTGAAGTAGGTACTAAAATTTTTACGGTTTTTGACATTTTTTGAACTTAAACAAAATACCCTAAGGTACGCCTGTAAGGTACTAACTTTTTGGAATTCCAAAACAAATTTCTATCGGAAATTTTGTTGTGGAACTCAAAAAAGCTACGCCATACAAAGGTACCTTATTAGTGACTTTTATTTACATTCACAAATTTTCAACTCTACATTGCATTTTCCGTGGAAGTTGGATGAGTACAAAAAATGTCGGTAAGGTAGGAATAGGATAAGTTAAACTTTCCCATAAAGCAAAAACCCTTCTTGTTTTTGTAGGACGTGGACTAGACCTACAGGGGATACCACGTAAAAAAAGGCGCCTTAAACTCTACCTAAGCGGTGGTGTGGAAATGAGTTTTATTAAAAAATGTGTGGGATTTTCTAAAAAAAACTGCATGAATTTCTGACCTTTCTTAATTTTATTTTTTGAGTGTATTTGAATCTCATTTATGTTTAGGGAAAATCATTTGAAATGCAAGTATTCATAGTATTTTACTAACTAATGGAGATATTTTTATAATTTCATTCCGGAAATCTATTCCGTAAGGTCAAAGATGGTACAAAAATGTCGTAAAATTTAAAAAAATCATGAACTATTTACAAGAATTTTTTAATTAAAAGTCAATGTGTATCATATTCAAATAAAATTTAGGAATATTTATAAAAACTATTAATATTTTTCATTTTGAAAATTAATCTATACACAGTACAGTTTTTATTTGAAATTTTACGACGGTTTTTTGTACCATGTTTGACCCTAGGGCAGAATCAAGGAAGAATATTCTAAAAATATGTTCATTAGTTATTAAAATACTACAAAGAATTACCTTTAAAATTGTTTTGTCCTTTTAAAATCATGGAATATTTCTTTATAAATTAAATTTCGTTGAATTTATTTTACAATTATTTACATTTAATTTCCAATTAAAATTAGTCTACAATTAAAATAAAGTTATAAAAATAAAAGTAAATATAAGTTTTCTGCCAACGGCGATACCACGCTGGAAACACCAGTTCTCGTAAGATCACTGAAGTTAAGCATTGTTGGGCGCGGTTAGTACTTGGATGGGTAACCGTTCAGGAATACCTGCGTGCTGTTGGCCCGTCGTGGGTGTGGTGGGCCCACATTGGTAGTAAATATCCACCTAGAAACACTACCCGAATCGGGTAGTGAGGCAATGAACTTTCGAGTTCGAACTGCTAATCAATGTATGTATAAGTTTTCTAAGATTCTTGACAAAAATTTCAAAATATTTTCTAAGATTTCAGATATTTCAAATTAAAATTTGAACAAAAAAAAAACATTTTCAACCGAATAGTTTAATTTCCAGGCAAAATAGCTTAATTCTCGACGAAAAATGTGATAATTGCTATTTCAATCAAAGAAATTTATTTTAAATAAAAAACGGTTGAATTAAACCCTTGTTTGGCACACCTCCCTGGAGTAACGTACTTGGCACATGGGGTCGTCGACGACCCCACCGTGAAAAAATTGTTATAAATAAAAAAGTATTAAATATTTTTACTTGAAAATTTTTTTATATCTTTTTGAATACTTATTTTAAAAGATCATATAGGTTATATAGCTAAATATTAAATTTAAATGGACAAAAAAAATGGTTGAAATTGCATAAAGTTGAAAAATGCCAATTTTTATACAAAAATGCATAACTTTTGTTTTGCTCGATAGAATTAGCTAAAAATTTAACTGAGGCTTGTCCTAATGTATTGGTACAAGAGAAAAATTATTGTAAAAAAATTTAAAAAAAAAAGGTATTTATAAAAAGGTTAAAAATGTATTTATTCCGGGTAATGAAAGTGGGAATAACATATTAAAAAAATATATATAACTTTGAAAAATATGATGTTCCAACCTTATTTTTTAATTTAGAATCAGAATATATGCAAAAAAAATTCACTCCAAATTTTGATTTTCAAACGTATTTGGCACACCAGGGTCGTGAACGACCCCAGGCGACTTTAAACGACTGCTTTATAGAGATGAACCGACCCAGCCTTACGCTCTATGCCCTGAAAGTTAGTTTAACATCCGAATTATCGATATGTGTTACTATAAACCCGCTGCCCTTATGTTTAGATACTCTAATTTTGCAATTTTAAACGACCCCCTGTGCCAAACAAGGGTTAACTTTAAAAAAATGAATTTTCAACAAAATAAATAAATTTGCAAGTAAAAACGATTTTTAGTCAAGAAAAAATGAAAATGAAAACCAAATTATAATTTAAGGCAAAAATAATTTTTAATACAAAATAAAAATTTCGAATAACTATTTATTTTTTAAGTTATTTATTTTTAAGGTTATAGGTATAAATATAATTTTCCTAAGATTCTTAAGAAAATTTTCAAAGATTTTTGAATATTTCTGTATGTCATTCAAAATTTCAACAAAAAATATAAGTTTTAACTAAACAGTTGAATTTTCAACCAAAAAAGATTAATTTCCAACCAAAAAAGCTGAATTTTCAACGACAAATGTAATAATTGCTATTTCAATGAAAAAATTCTAATTTTTAACTAAAAACACTTCAAATCTACTTTAAAAGAATGAAATTTCAAACAAATAAATAAATGTTCAATTCAAAAAATTTTTTAATGAAGAAAAAAGAAAACTTTCAACAAAATTATCATTTAAGGCGAAAAATATTTTTGTATATAACATAAAAATTTCGAATAACTATTTATTTCTTAATTTTTTTCCCCTTATTTTAGGTTTCAGATATGTCAAATAAAAATTTCAACCAAAAATATAATTATCAACCAAACACTAACTAATTGAGATATTTTTATGATTTAATTCCTGAAATCTATTCCCTTAGGTCAAACATGGTACAAAAATGTCGTAAAATTTAAAAAAGGACCAACTATTTACAAGAATTTTTTAAATAAAAATCAATGTGTATCATATTCAAATAAAATTTAGGAATATTTATAAAAGGTATTAATACAGTAAAAACTGTATCAAAAAATGTATTCATTTCACGACGGTTTTTTTTACCATGCTTGACCCTATCAGGGCAGAATCAAGGAAAAATATTCTGAAAATATGTTCATTAGTTATTAAAATACTACAAAGACATGCCTTTAAAATTGTTTTGTCCTTTAAAAATCATGAAATATTTCTTTATAAAGTAATTTTGGTTAAATTTATTTTACAATTATTGACAATTAATTTCCAATTACAATTATTTCACAATTAAAATAAAATTGTAAAAACTAAATTTTGTAATGTTGAGATAAATATTTTAAGACATTGAAGGTTTTATAAAGTTTTTATATATTAAGAAAGCATATGAGGTCAAGTTGATAATTTTTCGGCTTTTTCTCTTAAAATCCCCAAAATTGTGATTATAGCCTAAACTAGCATGAAAAGGAAGGTAATTATCAGAGGTAAGTATACAGTAAAAATGTTGATTAATTTAATAAATTAAAAATAATAATTATTTATTATCATTTTAACTTTACAGTATTTAAAATCGATTGAAAAATAAAACATAAATAATAAAAAATGAAACCACTTAAAAGTGATAGATATTATTAGCCTAATCTTGAAATCCCATATAAAATATTCAATATATTTGAACTTTATAAACCTCCAGTGTCTTATAAAATGTATTCCCTGTAGAATCAGATCGTCTAAAACATCACAGCGGTCGATAAAGTCACGTGACTCATCAACTGTTGTCAGCTGCCTTGAAAAAAACACTCGCAGGCCTCGTGTGTTGTTGTTGTCAAGTTTTTAGTGAAAAATGGCCCCAAAACACCACATTTGGACGGAGGATGCCGAATTCATCCTCATACATGAGGTTCAGCAACGACCTATTTTGTGAGACGTAAAAGATATAAATTACGAACGCACGGACTTGAAAAATCGCTACTGGGATGAAATCGCCCGAGTCGGAACCGGTCGTCTGAATACGGCTTTCTTCTTCTTCTTTGGGGGTTTTTTCTTAGCACTAGGTCCGCAGGGATTTCCGGGTTACCGCTGTGGTCATCCCTTGCTGATAAAAGCGAGACCTATCTGGCCATAGCAATAAGGTTTGGAGCCAATATTAGGTTCATTGTCCAATGTGTATCCAATACGTAGGTAGGAGTTTGCGGCGTAGATAGAGTTAGTAGTACAGGTGTAGCGTAAGCTCCATGTTAGGCGGGAAATTCAAGTGTTTGAAATGTAACTATGGAAGCCATAGTTTCGTGGGGTTCGCAAGCTGTTTAAAGCGTGATTTTCAAAGCATGAAGAGTAAGCAAAGCAGTATAAGAAAGCATATAAGCAGAGTAATATGAGAAAGCATATGACTCATAAAGATAATTCGAATGTTCTTAAGAATTTTATAATTAATTGAGAAGAGTAACTGTTTGGGTCAGAGAGAAAAGCTTCCACGCAGAAAGGCGGAAATGTCTTAATTTTAATTAAAGATTTTTCTAGAATTTTTCGTTGATCAGAAAAGCGAGGGCAAACCCAGACAACGTGATTGATGTCCTCCGTATCATGTTCGCACAGACATGAAAAGGAGTCTGTAAAATTTTTTCTTACTAGGCTGTCAGCCAGTGAATAGTGGTTACTTGTAATGCGTGATAGGCTCAATATGTCCTGCCTTTTCAAATTAGATTGGAAAAAGCACGGTTTAGGAGTTTCAGAGAAGTAATTGGCGAAGTAATAAAGGCCTACATTCCTTTTTTCGCTTTCTTTCCTTAAGTATAGGTTAGTACATTTGAGAAGTTGAGAAGAGATTAATTCATAAAGGTCTGTGCGTGGAATTCTGTCGTTCGTAGTGGAATTATTTTTACGGGCTAGTTTAGCCAGTTTGTCTGCGACCTCATTCCCAAAAATTCCTTTGTGTGCAGGTATCCAGTCGATATGGATAGCAATGTTTTGAGTTTTTGCTAGATGTAAAAGATTTCTAATTTTATAAATATAGAAGGAGTTTGATTTGAGGTAATTAAAATTTAGGCAAGCAGAAAGGACACTGCGAGAGTCCGAGCAAATGACAGGCGGAGACAGTTGGACTTTTAAGATGATCTCAAGAGCTTCACAAATCGCAATCGCTTCTGCAGTAAAAATAGATGCTAAATGGGATATTTTATGTTTGTCAAAGATTTACATAGAGGGACATGTGATACCAATTCCAGTATTCTGGGTTTCCGTTATTTTGGATCCATCCGTAAAAAAAAGGAAGTCTTCTTTGTGTCGTGTATCCATAAAGATTCTGAATTCCATATCAGGCGAGGAACTTTTTTGTAGGTTTTCTCCCAGTTGAAAATCAATATTAGGGTTTTCAAATTGGATGTTATAGTCTAGAAGGTAATTTAGAGGGGTGGAGAGATTCATAATATTACAAATGTACTTGTTGAGAAAGATAAAAGCATTAAGGAGAGGAAAAGCTTCTCTTAGGTTGAGTGTATCTTTTTTTTGACTGAATTGATTGAGGGTGTATAGAGAGTGCAATAGGGGATGATTTTCAATGGAAAACATTTTTAGGATGAATCTTGTATTGAGGAATTTCATTCGAGAAAATAAAGTGGGTTCTCTTAATTCTGCAAACATCACTGGGATGGGAGTAGAAATTCTGTAACCTAGGATTAATCTTAAGACTCTGTTTTGGAGTTTGCGAATGTTGTCAAATATACTTACGTGACAGATTGATAAGGCTTGGCAGCCATATTTAATAGCACTTCTCATCAGGGAATGGTACAGCATTAATAAGGATCTAGGGCTAGAGCCCCACCAAGTTCCTCTAAAAAATTTAATAATATTGATAACTTTCTCTAGTCTTTCAAGAAGGACCTTAAAGTGAGGATCCCAAGTTAGGTGACTGTCAAAAATGACACCTAAGAATTTAGCCACGAATACTGGATATATATGCTGGTTGTCAAGCGTAATTTGGATGTCATTAGGGAGGGATTTATCTTGGGTGAAGATGACCAATTTAGATTTATCTATAGAGATGTTTAGTCCTTTAAATTTCAAAAACGTCTGGAGAGTATCTAAGCTTTCTTGCAAAATTTGGATACACTCATTAAGGTCTTTAGAAGAGAAATATATAACAATGTCATCCGCGTTTAGCAAATTTTGCACAGTGGATTTAGGTGATTGTGGATATCTAGAGCATATATATTATAAAGAACTGGGCTTGAGACACTTCCCTGAGGGAGGCCTCTTATGAATTTATAAGGTCCTAAATTTCGGTTGTTTACTCTAAAAAATATATTTCTTTCAGAAGTCAAATTTTTGAAAAATTTACAATATTTCCAGGGGACGCCTAGTTTAACCAGATCGTATTTTAGAATATCAGGAATAACTCTATCATAAGCTGCTTCAACGTCTAGGAATAAGGCTACTGTATATGACTTATTGACAAAAGAGGTGTGAACCTTGGTAGAGAAAATTGCAAGACAATCAGCAGTAGACCTGTTTTTACGAAATCCGTATTGGGATGGGGGGAGAATTAAAGAGTTTTCTAAACACCAGTTTAATCTATTAGTTACTAGTCTCTCTATAAGTTTCAATAAGCAGGAAGCTAGAGCAATACGACGGAATTTATGGGAGTTAGGTTTTGGTATAAGAAAAACTAAGAATTTTGTCCATTGGTCGGGAAAGGAACCTTCATCTATAATTAGATTATAAATATGCAGTAAGTGGTTCAAGATGTTAACTGGTAGATTACGAATGACTTCGTAATTTATTTTATCCAATCCTGGGGAGGATTTGCTATTAGTACTGGAAATGGCAAGGCGCAGCTCTTGTAGATTGAAAGGCACGTTTGGAAAGCTAGAGAGAAGAGTTTCAGTAGGTGGTGAATTTGAAAGAGGTGGAATAGGAGGTAAGTCTGTGGGAAGCAAACTAGATTCCCTAAACGTTTCTATAAATGCTTCCATTTTTTTTTCTGTATTAGTTGGAGAATTCATGGGGGAAGGATTTGTCAGGAGTCTGTGTCTAAATCCGCGAATTTTATTCCAAACGTCTGAGACACGAGAAGTGGAAGTGATGGACTCACAAAACGATCTCCAACCTAAAATTTTGGATTTTTTGAAGGTTTTTAGGGATTTTGCCTCAAATTTTTGGAGATCCAAGTAGTTTTCAAAATTACATCTATGTCTAAATCTACCTAGTTTAGTTCTCCTTAGCCTTTCCAACCTTGAGCATTCCTCATTCCACCATGGCGGGGAGCATGGATAATCACGTTTAGAGACATTATTGATTTTAGGGCCTGCTGTGTGAAGAGCTCCATCTATTAAATTAAATAATTCATAGTATGCTTGAAGAGTTAAGGCAGGACTACTATTATTTTTATTAAAGTTAAATGGAGACTTTTTCAGTGTTTCCCGAAAAATATCCCAAGAAACTTTTTTTAAATTGTATTTGTGCGAAAAGAATTCGTGGTATGAACAAGAGATACCAATATTTGTGGAAATAGGGAAGTGATCACTACCCATTTTATCATTTTCAACTTTCCATGAACATAAGGGAGAAAGATTGCAAGAAACCAAGGACAGATCAATAGCAGACTTAGATTGATTGGGTCGCGTGAAGCGAGTAGAAGAGCCATAATTTAAAATAAGAAGATTGGAAGTTTGAATTGAAGTATATAATTTATTTCCAGCCGGACAGGCTTTACCGCATCCCCAGGACCGGTGGTGGCAGTTAAAATCACCTCCGATGAATATAGTTGAAAAATCATTTGAAAAAGAGTCAAAGAGGGAACTCCAATTTATAGCATTAGCGAGAGCTCTAGCGTTTCTATATATATTTATTATCAGTAATTCACCCCAATTGGAGGGGATAGAAATAGCAAGAGTGTCTAGCTGATTTGGAATCTCTGGTATTTTAACTTCAGAAAAAACAATATCATTTCTGACAGCATTAATCAGACCACCACCAATAACGGTGGAGCCGTCCTTCCTTATAACATTAAAATTCTTTAAAAAGAATCGATTTTTTTCTTTTAGCCATGTTTCATTTAGTAAGACAACGTCGTAATTGTGAATGATTCTTTCTAAGGATCCCTTTTTATTATTTATTCCTCGACAGTTCCATTGAAGAATTCTTAGCCTTTCTAAGATACCCATAATGGATAAGTATAGAAGGGGTTATGGATTTGAGGCAGTGGAATTCGGATGCCTGTTATTCAGCAGTGAGAAGTTAGATTCATTCAAAAGTCCATTGCTGAGAAGAGACAGTAGAGGAGAAAAACGTTGGAGTAGCAACATGAGGGACGAAATCATATGTTTGAGTTCATTTCCATTAGTTTGGTTATCCGTAAAAGGTGGAAGAGGGGAAGAGGGAGAAGAAGGTTGAGAGAGATGAGGTGTAGAGTTTTCGGCATGGTTTTGAAGGCAAACACCATTACCAAAAGGGCTAGAAGGCCGAGAGTAGAGATGAGAGAAGGATTGAGAATTAGTATGGGTTTGGGTTTTTCTATGAGAGGTAGAGGGCGAAAGAGGGGTTGAGGTTCTAGGATGAGAGGGGGGCCTGTTGGCAGGTTGGCTGAATTTTTGCAAGTATTCTGAACCGAAAAGGATGGGGTCAGCATCAATATCACCCAACGAGGGGAAATTCGAAAAGTTGAAGAGTGGGGAAGAGGAACCAGAAGTTTTTAGGTTAGATGCAATGGCAGAGTCAATGTTCCGCGGTCCTTGGGGGGGGGGGAAGCTTTTTCCTTTTTATAACGGTAAGCCGCTTTCTTGACGCTAATATCAAATTGAGCTGAGATTCTAAGGATTTCTTTTTCCTCTAGGTATAATGGGCATTGTTTATCAACAGCCCAATGTGGGCCTTTGCAATTTATACAAAAAGGAGAGTTCGGTCTATTAGGACAGTCCTGATTTTCATGTAGTTTCTCACCACAAAATAGGCATCTAGGATTTTTGCATTGTGGTTTCACATGGTCATGTCTAGCACATCCGTAGCACAATTTAGGAGGTAGAATGTAGGGTGTCACCCGGTATAGAGTGTAATAGAATCGAATGTCTTGGGGAAGAGCTTGTCCGTCAAACGTAATCAGAACAGTTTTCAAAGGAAATAGATTACCCTTCTCATCCTTCTTATTTAGCCGAGATGCTTCGAGAATTGGGATGGAAGATATAGCATTAGCTTTAATCATTTCCACTGAGAGATCTCTGGTAATACCTTTAATTACATCAATGCGGGAAACTCTATAATTCGGGATGAATGCGTTTAATTTCGGACAGATTGAGTTAATGTTGTCCATTATGCGATTAGCTCCTTCGCCAGAATTACAGAGAATAGTGAATCTACTTTTCCCTTTCTTTTTGATGTCTTCCACTACATTTTTGAAAGATTTATGTAGGATTTTCCCTACACTACAAGGATCCATAGGACTATCCACGCCAGTGTCTACTTCGACAGAGTAAGGACCTTTGTTAGATCGAGAGTACCGGTTTTGGAGTCTAGGGGCTCTAAAGGGATTAGCAGTTTGATTTGATTACGTGTGTCTACTTTTAGAGTTATCAGAGTCATTACAGTCAGAATGCTTCCTTTTCCTTCTAGAGTCTGCATTTTTGGGGGGGGGGGGGGCTTGATCTTGGGAATGATTATTACCCTCGCCTTCCCTATCATGTTGTGCCTGAGATTCAGCATTGGTGTTAAAAATGTCATTGATTTCCATTGTTTCGTATCGTTCCAACTGTTTCGAAATTTCTCCCTGCGTGGAGAACTCATTCCGCAAACTGTCAAGGCTCTTGTGAAGGACCTCATGATTTAAGTTGTTGTCACTATCGATAAAAGTGTGACTTACAGAGTTTACGCGGAACTCCATGCTCCGAAAATCGCAAAGGCCACAGGGGCCGGTACACTAGCGAAACACCCACCTAGCCTCTGTGAGGACAATACAGGCACTGGTGTTAACTAAACCAACCTCTTAGATTAGTAGGCCTCCCTGCTCCAGAAATGGACCAGAAAAATGATAAAATGTCACCAAAGCACACTCCAACTTTAAGATTTCAGAGAGCCACAGGAAACATGACCGGTCAAGGCGGTCGCCATCTTCCTTTTCTGAATACGGCTTAATAGCCAACGAAACCGAATCATGAAGTAGGGCGAGCTCGGGTTCGTGCTCGTGCATTTTCGGCTTTACACGAGGCTGGCCGACGCAAGGCATAACAGAGCCGACTCACCGACATGCTACGTTTGCGTGTATTGCTCCCAGACGGGAAAGTGATGGGGGCCGAAAAATCCCACGTTCTCGAGACTTTGATACAAAATGGCGAAAACTGGCGATACGTGAAGTGACAGCTCCGATACCTCTGTTTTTCTCGTTTGTTTTCAAGATTGTTCTAGCGATCCAAAAATCATCCAAAATGTAGGAAAATGTGTCACAAGACGAAATTGACGAAATTTGTGAAGAGTTGGGGTGTACTCCACCTGAAATTCGGGATGCGGTGAAAGGGGCATTTTTTGACTTACTGCCCGCGAAATCAAGAGAGTTGTATAGTGCAGCCTACGAAAAATTCAAGTCATGGAAACGAGCAACAAACAGCATCACATCCGAAAATTGCCTCATCGTTTATTTCAACACCTTGCACAAAAGATATGCACCAACAACATTGTGGGCTGTCCATTCGATGTTGAAAACAATGATCAATGCGATCGAAAACATTGACATTGCACATTTCAAAAAACTGCTTGGAATTCTGAAAAATTACCGGGCACGATACGAGCCCAAAAAACCAAGGACGTTTACCGGAAAACAAATCCAGGAATTTTTAGAAAATGCTCCAGATGAGATCTATCTTGAAGCAAACGTAAATACAAACAAATATAAATAACAAAAACAAAATGAATAATACAAACAAATATACAATAAATAATATAAACAAATATAACAAAACTTATCGTCCGAAAAAAACAAGGAGAAGCCACAATAATAATAAACATAACCTAAAAAGATGTGAATTTTTCAATTTATTCGCTTGATTTTCAGGTTATCTTGATTATGGGTATATGCGGATGCCGCCGAGGAGATGAAATTTACCGACTGAAAGTCCAAAATATCGAAAAACAAGGAGAATTACTGCTTGTCCAAATCCCTAATACGAAAACAGGCGTTTCGAGAGCTTTCGCAATCAGTCCAGAATTCGTCCCCTACGTTAATAAATACACAGGGCTTCGTCCATCGCACGCAACTGCGCAGAATCTTCTCATGAATTATCAAAAAGGTAAGTGCACTATCCAAGTAATAGGTAAAAATAAAATTGCCAACATTCCACTGAAAATAGTTTCTTTTTTGAAACTTCATAATCCAGGGGAATTTACAGGCCACTCTCTCCGCCGTAGCTCTGCAACAATGTTCGCTAACTCTGGAGCGAATATGCTAGAGTTGCAATGCTTTGGTGGATGGCCATCCGAAACAGTAGCTCAAGGTTACGTTGAGGATTCAAATGCAAATCGTCAAAATAACGCCACGAAAATTTCAAAAATGGTGAACTTGATTAACACCGCAAATTCCAATGGAATCGAAATTGAAGAAAATTTTGAGGTCAACGAACCACCTCGAAAATAACTTGCAACTGAAAAAATGCTGTAAGGGGCTGTCCATAAATTACGTAAAGCTAAAATTTCATGACCTGCCTGTCTGTCAGTAACGCTACGGTAACAATCGAACTCTATCCTGTCTGTCTGTTTAAAGTAACGTAACGACCTCACGAAAAATGAAAAAACTGGACAGAATATAATAGCCTAATGCTATGATTTGGTTTTTCATATTTATTTAGTTTAACCATTATAAGCCAAATAATACAATATCATATTATTCTATTGTTAAGATTAAAAATACTCTGAATAAATTTTTTGTATTCTCAAAAATAATTAAGTATTAAAGATTTTTTTCAATGATGATTCATTTTCATTACAAGAATTGTTTTTAATTCAAATTTTGAATTGCGCGCCAACTGCGGCCAACCAGTGCGCGGCCCGAACGCAAGCGCAGTAGCAAAAGGCGCCAACATTGGCATCACTGATCAAGACTGAAGCAGAGTAAAGCAAGCCAGAGTAAAACAAGTCAGAGTATAGCATGAGCTCTTTGAGCCTTGTTTTAATAATTGTACGTTGAGTCATTGATAAAATTTTCGAGAAAGTTTCGAGAAAGACTTCGGTGAGGGAGCCTTTGAAATCGTAACACCAACAAAGATATCGATGCTACGTTAGTATCGGGTAATGACGGAGAAGCGAGAACGTGAACCGAGTCACGCAGACAGACCACGCTAAAGTAATATTTCAAATCGCTAATTTTCATTTTGAAAAACGTTACGTTACATTTTACAAAATCCTCTCTGTCTCTCTGCAACGCTACCATAATAAAAGTCACGGAGCCTGTCTGTCTAATATAGCGTTACTTAATTTATGAACAGCCCCTAACTGTCAACGTTCCACTTGATAAGCATTTAAAAACCAATAACTGTAGCCATGTGACGATAAACTACAATTTCAAGTAAAAAACATTTTGATGTAAAAACGATAAACATGGAAATGTATAATGACTCCTTTAAATTTTTTCATTTAGAAATTTCTTAATTTGTCGTTTTTAGGTTAATGTATTATTTAAAAATCGATTGTTTTACGTTATTTGAACATTGTTTGTATTGGTTTTTCAATTTTTCATCAATTAAAAACAAAATTTGAAGTAATATTGACGGTGCTTATGAATTGATCATCAGACTATTTTGGAGATAATGAAAACTTTGAGAGTGGGGTAGTTTTCCTCTCGGGGGCTCCCCCCACCCCCGCCGGGGCTCCACCCTTTGACCCCCCCCATATATATATATATATATATATATGGTTTGGACAAGTGTGCCAAAATTAATCTGAAGAAAGGAAAGATTACTGGCATTCCCAAGGACCCTGAGCTTGTGCGTATGAGTGTTATTAGACATCTAAATACTGGAGAGACCTATACATACCTGGGCGTGCCTCAACGCCGCATTCAGAACGTAACATCCGTGAAGGAGTCTCTCCGAAGCAGATACAAGCATCTTCTTCGACAGATTTGGTCTTCCAATCTGTCGGCGTTGAACAAGGTATCTGCGACTAACATGCTTGCCATCCCGGTTCTACTCTACTCGTTTGGGATGGTTCAATGGACGAAGAACGAGCTTACGGCCCTTGATGTCACCATACGTAAGATCATGCATATGCATAAAAGCTTGCATATCAATTCGTCAGTTCCGCGATTATACATTTCACGCCGTCAAGGCGGACGCGGACTTCTGAATCGCCAGTGTCTTCATAACGGAATCGCTCTAAGTACAGCTTACATCGTTGCAAATTTAAGATATCCTCTCCTAAAGATGGTCAGGAAACACGAGATGATTGGCGAAGGAGCCTTCCTTTACAAAGCCGCGGAGCAAGCGGCCGAGACTCTTGGCCTGAATTTTAACATCAGAAGTGAGGAAAGTGCATTACTCCATCTAGATGCTTCACTTCTAAAAGCCGAAGTAAAGAAAGCAGATGTTGGAAAATTCCACCAACAGCTACTCGACAAGAAAAGGCACGGAAACTTTCACAGAAATGTAGAAAAACAGTCCTTGTCGAAGAAACAAACTTTTGCTTTCCTCAGATCATCGGGGCTTGATTCAGGTACAGAGGGTTTCATTTTCGCATGCCAGGACGGTGTCATTTCTACCTTAGCATACCGTGACCGCATTTTATGTCAAGAAGTTCCCAGTGATAGGTGCAGAGCGTGTCACGCACACGCTGAGTACCTAGAACACATACTACCAGGGTGTCCGACCCATGCAGGAACTACGTATATCTATAGACATAATGCGGCCCTAAGAGTGCTTTATTACCATTTTTGTGGCTCTTACGGTGTTGGTCGCGACCCTGCCCTGCCAAACGCTCCAAGGAAGATACAGTCAATTGTCCGAAACGAGAAGTGCTAAATTTTCTGGAACTACGATTTTCGGGCAGCAGTCGCCGTTGCGCACTCGAGGCCAGACATTGTTCTCCAAGACTTCGAGAAACGAACTATATTCGTGATCGAATTCTCGGCTCCGTCCGAATACAACATCGACAAAAATCGACATTATTGAGCTTTTTTTCTGAACCAAAAAAACAACTTTTAGGATGCCGAGTTGACAGAGTCTACTATGAAATACACTGACGTACTCAACAGACTTCTTATTTTTCAACTGATATATAAGCCTGAGAAATTTAGATGTTAAACATGTTGTTAACAAGACTATTGGCAATATCTGTACAAAAATCGACATTATTGAGATTTTTTTCTGAACCAAAAAAACAACTTTTAGGATGCCGAGCTGACCGAGTCTACTATGAAATACACTGACGTACTCAACAGACTTCTTATTTTTCCACTGATATATAAGTCTGAGAACTTTAGATTTCTTACATGTTGTTAATAAGACTATTTGCAATATCTGTACAAAAATCGAAATTATTGAGATTTTTTTCTGAACCAAAAAAACAACTTTTAGGATGCCGACCTGCCCGAGACTACTATGAAATACAACAGACTTCTTATTTTTCCACTGATATATAAGTCTGAGAAATTTAGATTTTAAACATGTTCCTTTTTTGGCGGATTGCTGTTTTTGGTTTGCCTTTCTGTGCATGGAACAAAAAGAGACGCGCTGATTTGTCAGCAAATGTGCTGATTTTTTTCCCTTGGCGCTGATGTACTGATTTGTTATGAAATGTGCTGATTTTTACCCGAAACGGCGATTCTTTTTCAATTTTGTACATATTTTTATTAATTTGTTTATTAATTAATTTTTATTATCAATCTTTATCCTAATTTCCAGCAGACTCAGCTCAGCACTGGTTCTTCTATTTTCGTGTTTGACATGATCAATGTTTATTTGCCTGATTAGTCGAATCGGATAAATTTTTTTTTAATGGTGTTTGGCTAGGTGACGTTTGGTTACCTACTTGCTGGACCGTCGGTCATGCAGTTCGCCGGACCGTGTCGCTCCCGCCTGTCGGGCTGGCTATATAGACATCAATGATATGCAAATTAAGGTGCATATTTGCCGGCACGTCGGTCCGATCAATCGGACCGCGGGCCGGCAGATCGCTTGCAGTAGGCGGGCAGTTTGCTATCTGGGATGTTAAGGTTACGGCTTCAGTCTAATAACCTTATGAAAGAACATTTTTTTAAATAAACGTACACAAATTCATTATAGAAAGCTTGTAGGAATATTTGACAAATATCTACTTTTTCAATTTATTATCATTTATTGATTTATTATTTTAAACTCTACGTTAGCCATCATACACTAAATTTTGTTGGTATATTACAAAAAAGATGAAAACTTCCTCACCAGCACTGAGGAGGAATCTTCGAGTAGCCTTTCTTCGAAGACAGGCTACTCGCAGACTTTTCTGGGTATTGAAACTACGCCGGGTGATTGCAGCCACACGTACACAATAGATGCACAGTGTTGCATTTTACAGGTGCAACAAAAAAACACTCCATTTTCAATGACCAAAAATATGTTTGCTGCGCGGGCACATTCTTATCGCGCTCGCGAAATTGAGCGCTCCTACGGCGCGCGTCTGTTGCATCTCGCGCTTCGCGCTCGATAGTGTATTTGCCTTGCCCTAAGCGCTCGGTCTTTATACTTCTCCCACATTTGTGCACAGGCATTTTTAAATGGAAGGTCAAAGCATCGACAACTGTAATTTGGTGATTGTGAATTCTCTTTTGTTAAAGCTCCTTCGGCTTTAACGAACACATTCTCATCACGTATCTCGTGCTTCACACTCGATTTTGTCCAAATTGCGAACTTTTTTACGTATCAAATTTATTTTATACTTATTTCTGTATCTCGGTCCAGGACTGCTTATTCAGATATTACAAAATAAAATACAAATTGTATTTTTCATGATTACTTTAATATTTGTTCTTTATTTTGCCTCAATTTTTACTTTTTTCTTCTAATATTTGTGTACCTTGTGTCGGTTTTCCAAAAATTTAATTTTTGTATTTTTAGTTATTTTTTTACGATCCAAACAAAAACTATGCATCCTATCAAAAAATGATTGAGGAGAAATTTTTAGTTCTTTTGAGGGTGAAAAACTTTTGTCTTTTAATTTTTTTTCGTAGCTTGTGCCGTTTTTCCAAAAATTTAATTTGTTTATTTTAAATGTTTTTTTTACGATAAACACAAAAACTAAGCGTCCTATCAAAAAGTGATTGATAACAAATTTGTAGATCATTTGGGGGTGCATAATTTTCATCCATTAATCTTTTTTCGTATCTTGCAAAGTTTCACCGTAAAATGGAATTTTTGATTATTCTTTTTGGTGGTTAAAACCAGAACCGTTGGTCATAAAGTATTCCAATAAGATTTTTTGTACCTAAAAAACAAACTATGACTCCTACCGAAAAATGTTCAAAGGAAGGTTAACACAAAAATATTGAAAATGCTCTAACTTTTTGAATTTTTATCAAAAATAGATTGCTAACAAACTTGACCTTTAGCTTCTGACACTAAAAGAGTGTACCAAAGGTCAATCTAATAAAAGGTTAGGTTGTAAAGTAGCTCAGCTGAACCTCGGCCTTTTATGTCCACTCGCCTATCTCGTTCTGTGCGCACATGTACATATTTCATGGCACATAATAAAGATCTATTATTATGAAGCTAATGTCTCAGGCTTAAGATGGTTACAGCTAAATATGTCGAAGGCATTTTTGGTTAGAGTTGGATTTTTTGTTTTGTTTGAATAGTATGCACGGAGCTGTGCCGGTATATACTATCAGTCACGGACGCATTATTGTAATGCAATCAAGTGATCTGATAAGAGCGTGTGCCTTGAAATATTGGGCAAAGCCTGGTTTTTACCCCATCATTCACGGACTGGGTTGCAATCAAGTGCATGACGGGGGGACCTACAGCTTAAGGTGGGATCCGAACTACCAGAACCTCGGTAAAGGTACATAGAAAAATTGCAAGAGATACCAGCTCAGGGATCGAACCCCGGACCTCTAAGCTGAAGTCCGTGCGTCTAACTAACTGAGCGACCGAGGCTCATATAAAGATATATAAAGATAAAGATAAAAGATATAAAGATAAAGATATAAAGATCTATTATTTATTTATATGGGCCCACCATCCATCCCACAGGTACTCATGACCTGGTACTTCGCTACTAAACACGGTCGCGAAACGCGGCAAGTGATTAGTAGATTCGTTGATTTCAGTCGTTGCTTCGGAACTCTATATTCTGCTTGCGCATTCGTCATAATTCGGGACTATATACACTGGAGAGCCCGTCTATAGGGATCCCAAAATCGCACTGGAGAGCCCTATAGGGATCCAACATCCATCCTGGAGAGCCCGTTTATAGGGTTCCAACATTCATACTGGAGAGCCCTTTTATAGGGATCTAAACATTCATCCTAGAGAGCCCTATAGGGATCCAACATTCATTCTGGAGAGCCCATTTATAGTGATCTATCTTTCTTACAAACGCTAGTTCCAATGCCAACGACTGAGACCAACGAAGCTACGGTCATGGTTCCTTAAAGCAACCAATCCCGACGCAACTGGAACGTGTACGTCATCCACTTCTGTACCTTCTGTCCTAGAAGGTAAAAAGAGCGGGAAATTTACGCGAGATAACATCGTGCAACACTGTTCCTTGGAGTCAGGTCTCTAGCCGCGGATGACCTTACGCGGTAGACGGGACAGTTGGAGATGAAGGTTTCACCTCTAGATACTGTTTTAGAGCTACCAATCTTTGTAGAATGTTAGGAGGAACAGTGTTGACGGACCAGATGAAGTGATCCCAAAAGAACAGCCTTTTGCATCCGATTCGCGGTGGAATGAGCCTGACGCTGGCAAGCGGGAATCTTGTTGAGTTGGCCAAGAAATGAAGCTTTCATACCTCCAAGACAGCCGATTATGAGAAATACAAGATGGACTTTGTAGCCTTTATTACAGCTTGCTCAGCTCGAAAAGAAGTGCTTGATATTTCGCCCGTTTTTCTTCCTTCCTTGCCGTGATATTACCATCGGCTGGTGCCGAGAATTCAATCACGTAAATGATCTTCGTCTTCAGATCTTGGAGGAAAATATCAGGCTTCATAGCACTGATACGTTGAGTGGTGGAGAATGAGAAATTCCAGTAGATCTTACACTGATGATTCTCCACAACGGACTCGAGTGCCCCCTGGGCGTGTGGCAAGACGGACAATAGATCAACACCATAGAAAAGCCTAAGATGGTAATATAACACTTTTAGAGCCGCATTGTGTCTCTCTATGTACCCGCAGCGTGCATATTTTGAGCATCCACTGAGAGCATGTCCAAGTGTTTCTGGCTCTTGCTTGCAGGCTGGGCAGATGGTATCGCCTACAGGTACAATTCATTATGAGCTCGCGGTAAACTAAGGTGTCCATAACGCCGTCTTGACAGGCAAAAAGAAATCCCTCACTCTCCGATCTCAATCCAGCAGACTTTAGAAACATATGTTGGTCAGACCCATCGAGAGCTCTTCTCTACGTATGATGCCGTAGAATTTACCATGAAGGGGCTTGTCAGCATGTTCTCTTAGCAGAAGCGTATGTTCTGCTTCTTGTACACGACTTTTGAGCACCAAAGGTGTTACTGATGCTAGGCCATGTGTACTTTCGCTGGAATCCAATGGGAGGCCAAGCTCCTCTGCGGCCCTATCTGCGGCACGGTATAGAAACGCCGCAGCATTGACGACTTCATGATGATGTACGAGTCGCATAAGAAAATCTGTGCTATTTAGAACTAAGCAGGATGTAGCCAGAACCGTTCTTCAATGAAGACACTCTAAGCTTAGCAAGCCTTTATTATTAGCCATTATTATTATTATTATTAATTCTTTCAAAAGTTACCGCGCTCGTAAGCATACAGGAGTTGAGAATTCATAAATGAATGTAAATTAAATCGCACAAATAAAATTTTTTCATTTTATATTTAAGTCTGAAATTTTCAGGAACTGTTCGTAGGAAATTCGAAATTTATCGATAGATTTCTCATAGAAAGAAGATGTAATGTTTCATTTTTTGATCTCGTATCCGAAACCTAGCTACAAGTTCGTGACTTTTTAACACATAAATTTTTTCCGTGTATCGAGGCCTTTAGATTATATAGTAAAAATATTACATTCAACAATTCATCTTTGTAGACGTATTTTGGATCTTACGAAACCTTGAGTCGTTTGAAGCACCTTAAAGGTAGTCAGGTTCCAGTCTTAAGTGCCTACAGACGTTCGCTTTATACCTGCGACTAGGCTCACAAGTAGACCAGCTGAAAGGGATTAAAAATGGTAACATTTTGAAATTATCGCTACGAAATTTAAAAATTCAGAATCTACGGGTTTCGATATTTTCAGATATTTAACTTTTTTCACAAGTTTAAAATTGGAATGAATGTCATGTATCTCGTAAACACGGTCTATAACTGTTCTAGATCAAAAAAGGAACAGTGTTCTATAACAATTGTTACAATCTTGTGCTAGAACTGTTCTAGAACAATATGGTAACAGTGTTCTACATCAATGTGACCTTACTGTGACGGAACTGTTCTAGATCTATGTGATGGCACTGTTCTGTAATAATTGTTACAGAACTGATCTAGAACAAACCTATCACAAACGCAGATGATCTATAACATTTGTTCCTAGTATGTACTAGAACTGTTCTGTAACGGTTTTACGTCGTCGTTCTAGAACACTGTTACTAATATGTTGCAGAACAAATTGGGAACAAAAATTAGTAACTATTACAGAAAAATTGTTACATAATTGTTCTAGAATGATTCAATCACAGATGTTCTATAACGGTTGTTCCAAGTTTGTTCCAGAACTGTGCTGTTACGGTGTTAAGTAGACATTCTATAACACTGTTACTAATGTGTTCTAGATCAAGTTAGGAACAAAAATTAGTAAATATTACAGAACAGTTGTTACATAATTTTTCTAGAAGTAATTAATCACAGCCGTTCTGTAACGGTTATTCCAACTTTGATCTAGAACTTTGCAATAGCGGTGTTATGCCGATGTTCTAGAGAACACTATTGCAATTGATTTCTTTAAGGAACTATGCTAAATTAACTATTTTTGAAGCTCATAATGGGAATGAAGAATTGTACTGCCGTAATTTATTTTATGAACACAATTTATTTTAAAAGAAGCTTGAAACCTTTAAAAATTCAAAAATTCACAAAAATAAAATCAGCTTCAAATTTTTTTGTTTTAAATCTTCAAAAACCTACATTTTGTTTTAAAGGTGAAATCTTTTTAAGTTTAAAATTATTTTTGTATCTTTTTAAACTTTCTGAATATCTCTTACGCTAATTCGAATTATTTCTAAAAGTTTGCAATCTTGCAAAACTAAAAAATTCTACTTTTCAATCGTCTACATTTATCTATATTATTTTTTGTTTTAACTTTTTTTTTATCTATTAATTTTTTTTCGTACCTTGTATCGTTTTTCAAAAAATTTAATTTTTTTATTTTCAATGTTTTTTACGAATAAAACAAAAACTACTCATCCTATCAAAAAAATGATTCAGAACAAATTTGTAGCTCCTTTTTAGGTGAAAAAATTTTGCCTCATTCTTTTTTTCGTAGCTTGTCTCGTTTGTCCAAAATTTTATATTTTTTATTTTCAATATTGTTTTTTAAGAATGAAACAAAAACTACGTGTCCTATAAAAAAGTGATTGAAAACAAATTTTTAGATCTTTTTTTTTGGTGCACAATGTTTATTGATTCATTTTTTTTTCGTATCTTGCAAAGTATACAAAGTATAGCAAAGTAAAGCAATACCTTCTCATTGTGATGAGAATTTAAAAGTCAATTTACATTTTCCATGGAATCGCAACAAAACAAACATTTAAAAAAATATATGTTAAAAAAATTTGACCTGAAATAGGCAGAATAAGCGTTTAAGCCTTTTCCTGCCCGCGGAGCGGCAGTAAAATAATACTTTATTGTACCGCGACGAGCGGCACGTAAAGTGACAGCAAGGAGGAAGAAGTGAGTGAGAAGTGAAAGAAAAGAGTGAGAAGAATTCTTTTTAAAACTATGTTAAACTACGAAGTTGATTTTGGACTTATAACGTCGCCCCACGCACGTGCGTACGGGCACGTACTTCCACTTCTTCGGCGTTAAGGACCTACCATTATGTCCAAGCATGGATGGACAATAAAAAAATCTAGAGGAATGGGGATGACAGCGAAGTAAACACAGACTTACTCCAGTCAGAACCAAAACAAGATTCTGCTCCAGAGGAATTGTTTCAGTTTATTTCATGTAAATACAAAACAGGATGCGGTTCCAAATGTGGCTGCAGAAAAGCAGGTTTGAAGTGCTCCATCATCTGCTCGTTCTACAATGGAAACTCCTGCAAAAACGTTTCGGAAATTCTAGCAGACTCTGACGAGGAGGAGGAAATTGAAGAGGAGCTTGGAGCAGTCGCATACTGAAAAAATTGTCAGCATCAATGGAAGAAGAATAAAACGAAGAAGAAAAAGAGGAGGAAGAAAAATAAGAAGAAGCTAAGGAGGAGGAGGGTGATCTCGAAGAAAATCCTGCTGACCTTCAAGAAGACATAAATCAACCTGGCTCATCCAGGCCTTCAAAAAGAAATCTACCAGGCCCATCCAGGTGATCTGAAAGACTAAAACCAAAACCTTAATTCACTAACATCGGACACAACTGAGCACCTTTTGCTGCTTTTCTGAAAGAAGGTTGTGGATTAGGCCTACTGGGGATACCACGTTTAAAAAAACGCTTCACTTACTCTACCTCAGAGGTGATGTGGAAACGATTAATGTAGATATTCCGTATATATCGATAGGTTCATCCATACTTGCACATGTGCATGTGTGAGTGTATGTATGCATATATAATATGATAAATTAATTATATATTATATTATTTATACATATATAATCATATAATAGTAGTATAATAACGATAACAATAAATAATCTTTCAAATTTCAGGGTAAAATTTGACATTTTTTGCAAATTGCAAAAAAGTGCTCCTCTTTTCTTTGCCATAACTCGTAAACTATTAATATGAGAAAAATTTGTTTATAACAAAAGTGATAGGAAATTGTATGCTCTACAACTTTCTATAGAACTACTTTTGCTCTAAAGTGCATTGGAAACGAGATATGTATTTCCAAAAAACCAGATTATTGCCGCCATTTTGTTAGCAGGAGCCTGATTTGTGGGATCTTTTTTGAGTTTTGATTAGAACCCCAAAATGAAGATAACTGCCAAGTTTGGGCTTGTCCCGACCTTCTGCAATCTCAAGCTTTTTTTGTGTTTCCATTGACTGGACTATAAGCTCTCTACGAGGCACACAGTAGTGACGATAGACCTGGATAGGAGTTTTTAATACTTTTCCTGTATATATACCATTAAGCCATTTCCCTTTCGGCGAGCCTCAAGGGGTAAGCGTGACACTACCCGATTCGGGTAGTGTTCCTAGGTGGATAGTTTCTTGTAGTAAATAACTACAAGTGTGGGCTCACCACACCCACCACCGCCAACAGCAACGCAGTAGTATCAGACGGTCACCCATCCAAGTACTAACCGCGCCCAACACTGCTTAACTTCAGTGATCTAACGGGAACTGGTGTTTCCAGCGTGGTATGGCCGTTGCAATGTAAATAAATATATTCAGTATATGCGCTCGAAATAATGTTTATACTTAGTGAATGCCTTTATATAGAGACTTTAGATATAAATATTTAATATATTGTACAATGAAATATCATATCGTCTATATAGTTCCAGAAGGTCGTAACCCACAAGGACAATAATTTTATTATAGCTACAAAAAAAAATATTACGATTATTGATAATTTATATTAGGATTAATTATTATATAGATTATTATTAGGATAATGTTGTGGCTTACGATCTTCCGGAACTAGATTAGGCGATATAATGCGAGCTATGCAAACTAATTTTCTATAATTGTTGGGTAACTGCGGTCATTTAAAAAATAAATCTCATAATTGCTGAGTTTATATCTGAGAAATTTTAGCACTTTTTTATAATTTATCACACCTTACAGTAACGTGTTATGTAACGTATATGTAACCGGGTAACGTAAAAGTAACGTAATTTTAGTGACTGCCTGCTACCGAGCCTGCTACACTACAAGAATTTAATTATCCATATCCTGGTATTTATATGGCACTTATAAATACCATTATGGAAAATCAAATTCTTGTAGTGTGGCAGGCAGACCCTAAAGTCACGTTACTTTTACGTTACCCGATTACATATATGTTACTTAACACTGTTCTAGATATCTTACATAACAGATCCAGACCTGTTAGAGAATTGCTCCAGATTTATTACAAAGCCGGCGTTACTTCGTTCTAGATTTGTTCCAAAATTGTTACAGGTCGTGCGTAACAGAGTTCTAGAATTTTTATAGAATGTACGAAAGAAACTTTTGAAATTGTTCTAAAATTGTTACAGAACACGTGTAACCGAGTTATAGTTTTGTTCCAGATTTGTAGCCCAACATGTGTCACACCGTTCTAGATCTGCGACCGAATTGATACAAAACGTGTGTACCCCACTTCTAGAATTGTTCCAAAATTGTGCTAGAACATGTGTCACAGAGTTCTAGATCTGTGACAGAATTGATACAGAACGTATATAACCCAATTCTAGAATTGTCCCAAAATTGTTCTAGAATATGTGTCACAACATTTTACATCTGTTACAGAATTGTTACAAAGCACTGTAACAGAGTTCTAGATTTGTTCCAAAATTGTTACAGAACGTTAGCAGCAGTGCTCTAGATTTGTTATAGAATTGGTATAGAGTTTGGGGGATGACATAGTTATTCGCACGTTAGTAACATGTTCTAGAACAGTTACAGCTCTGTTCTGTACCCATTTTAGCTGGGTTGGATTTAGCTCCAGAATTATTCTTATACCATTAAGCCATATCTCGTTCGAGGTAAGCGAGACTTACTCGGTTCTAGCCGGGGATCAGGGAGTTCATATGAGAATAGAGAGGAAAGGAATTGTACAACGCGGCATAGGGGGGGGGGAGGGGGATACATTTTTAGATTATTCTAGAATCCCGTGTTGTTTATTTAAATTAGGCGTTGATTCCGCAACACTGCTCCGATCCAGGTCGCAGAACAATCTTTCTAGTAAGCAGCCCAGGCAAAAAGCTTCACAAAGTCATTATGTAAAGCTCTCTACTCGGGCGGGCTAATTAGTATCCAAGGTCTTTCGTATTAGGCGTCATGCACTCCACTGACATTCTTCATCATGCATTTCTTATAAACTATTTATCGCCACACTTTTCTGTCCTGGCATACCTCTTTAGCTTCCTTTATGTCCATGCATTTCCTCATTCAAGCTCTTGTGTTTCTATGGCTTTTTATATCTTTTCGAATGAAGTTCTCATTCACACATTCCAAACACTCTGTTCTCGCTCTGCCTCTGAGTAAGCTACGATTAACTTCACTTCGATATACTTTTTTCGTCAGTCGTTCATCTTACATTTTCTCAACATGCCCAAACCATCCCACCAAATTCCTTTCATAATTGTCAAATCGTGTCTCCTCTACACCGCATTCTTGGAGGATTCTCTGACTACTGACTCTGTCCATTAGCGTTTTGCCGTACACATTACGCAGGTATTGTATACCAACTGAGTTAATTTTACTCTTATCCTTTTCTTGGTATGATATAAATGTATATATCGCCATTTTAGCTTTATTTGTTATATTTTTACTTCTGCCAATGGATCCTACCCTGCCGATAACCTTCTTACCCTCGTTTATACGTCTATCGATCTCTCAATCTATCTTTCCGTTATTAGTAAATAGACTACCAAGATACACGTACTTATCGACTTGTTCTATCCTATCATCGTTTAAGGCAATGCTCATACTGTTTTCTCATCCTTTCCTTTAAAGACCACAATTTTTGTTTTATTCACGCGTATACTAGTATATAATTTATCATTATAAAATATAAATGAGAAAATTCATGAATAAAAAGTGTTCGTAAATAATTTGAAGAAAATTTTAAAAAGGGATTCGGGTTGGTAGCGGCTAATTAATGTGAATCACTCTGCCCGCCGAAACGTCACAAATACAAAAAGACCATTATACGACCCTGGTATCACTCTTAGTGCCGTTTAGGTGTAGAAATAAGCACAGTCCCTGAAACGGCACTGGCAGCCCGATGCCTTTTCCCAGTGCGGTTTCAGTATCATTCGATCGGCAGGTTTGTAACGTGTAGGATTATCCTTCCTTATTTAGGAGAAAATAATGCCCATCGGAAAATATATTGTAATAAATTCTAGTGAATTCATACTTAATAAGAAAGTCGAAGAAAGCGGAGAGAAAGAAAATCCGCACTCACAGAGAGAAGTGGAGACATGAGGCGATCACGTGATCGCACGCTCGGAAAGAACATGAAGGCAGTCCGAAGTGTTGCCAGGTCAGGAGTTTTACTCCAAATTCAGGAATTTTTGGGCTGTCTAGAGGATTTTCAGGAGTAAAAATTATTTATCATTTTTCCAGGAGAAAATTTTGAACTTCAGGAGTGTTCAGGAATATTTGGAATGTTTAATATAAAAAAGAAATGTGAACCCGTGAGGGTGCCGTCCCGCCATGCTTCCGTTTTTTTGCATAGTTCTGCGTACTGCGTTTTATCACTAGGCATCTTATTAGCCAATGGCAGAATTTCTAAGGGTCACTAGGAGCAGTGATTCACGCCGATACAAGAAATTCAACTATTTTGCTCGACATCGTTCGTTATCGGCCTTTTTTTTAGAGTTTCGTAGGAAACCCTTATGCAGTCGGTAAAATGGCTGTCCGTTTGTTACCAAACGCCTAGAGCAAAAACTATTAGGTCTACCGACTTCATTTTTTGCATGGAGATGTGTTTTGCGCGTCTAATGCGAGGAAAAATACTGAGAACCCTGAGTTAAATGCTCATCATAGCGTTGCTATGTAAAAACATGGACATTGAGCCATTTTTAATCAAAATAATCCTGTTAGCACTCCTAGCAAAAACAATTAGGTCTAACGATTTCATTTTCTGCATGGAGATGTGTTTCAAGTGTCTAATGCGAGGAAAAATACTGAGAACTCTGAAAAAGATACTCATCATAGCGTTGCGATGCGAAAACATAAAATATTAGCCCTTTTTACTCAAAATTACTCTGTTCCCTCGTCAAAAGAAATACCAACTTAAGATCACTTTAAGACCAGTTTCAAAGAACGTTTGGTCTTTTTCTGGTCTGTACCCTTCAGCCTATACCTGCATCATTTTTAGGGGAATTGAAAGACACCACTCTCTCTCTCTGAAATAAGGATAGCTGTCTGTATCAACAGATTAGCTATACCGAAAAGTCCTAAAGAACCTGGGCTGATTTATGAGCATTTATGAGATCTAGAGGCTTCAACCAGTTTCTGCTATATTCATGGAACTGTTATGGTCCTGACTCGTGATGACTAAACGATGGCGTTAGCAGTTTTTAGAGAAAAAAATAGTTGATCGTGGTATATTGCCTCAAATATGGCTAAAAATAGCCATTTTTGCACTTTCCGGTTAGGATATCTCAAAAACCTGACGTATAGGAAAAATTTGGATAACGGAATCGGTTTTGGATACCAAAATCCTTCGGGGTCACATAGTCCCGTCTTTGGGTACAAAAATGATGTAATTTTTGTCGGCCTGTGTTATCAATGGGCTATTTACCAAAAACAAATGTATTTGCCACAAAACAGTTTTGAACTGTTAAACGTAAAGGAAAAAAAAGTTTGTAATTCAACCTTTTCAAAAGTTTGAAGATGTTTGAAATTTTAAAATGTACAGTTGAAAGTTGTACAAGTTTAAAAATGAACAGTTTGAAATTCTTGAATTTAGAAAACATGGAACTTTACACTATTACATTCTCAAGATTTATACTTCATACGTATGCAATTTGGAAGATACTTTTAGGAAATAGCTCAATTTCCAAGATATCCATAATTCTCCAATTTTAAACATTATTAATGTTTAAATCTTCATTTTTGAAGATTTAAAGTTGAGATAAGTACTTTTTTCTTAAGTAACAGAATCTTTGTTGATAAAATTTGAAACTCTCTTTCCGATCATTAAAATTAAAGAATTGAACTTTAAAAGCAAAACAATGCACTTTCCGAATTACAAACCGAAGCACAGAAAGTAAAACTCTTCCCACTTTCCCACTTACCATTTCAATAAGTCTTCTAATCACTTTTGTACTGTTTTACTACCTACTTTGAAACCTTTACAATTTCAAAGCAAAACATTAAAAATTTTCAGTAGTTCCGCTTCTAAGAGCTTCAAAACACAAAATTTGTCATAGGTATTTATAGCTACTCGACGGTCTTTTTTTGCTATTTTCGTATCATGAAACTGTTAATTTTCTATTCCTAGATTTCGAAAATTTACAGCAGAAAATGTTTCAATTTCACACGTGTTCGATTTGTAGTTACCTGTTTTTAACTTGGGGGGGGGGGGGGGGAGATAGACAAACGTTTCCATTTACTTTTCATGAATAAACAATCGAGTATGTATTTCATTCATTAATTACAAACATTCTTACAATATGTCTAACTTTATTCTTTTTGCAAAAGCCGCGGAAAAGTATATTATAACAATCGATTTGTATGCAATCTTTGTGGATATTTTCTACGTCCATCTTCAGAATCTATTTTATTATGATAAGACGCATAAAATTTCATTTCCACATTGTTGCATCTGACCCATAGTGGAAACAGAAAATGCTTAAACAAATTTTGCCACCACGTTCCTTTGAACCCGATTGTAGCCTCAAATTATTAAAATTTGCACATCTTCTTTCCTTATTCTGTAAAAGGACCAAGAGAGGGAAATATTTTTTCCAAGGACTTTTCCATATCCCGAATAATTAATGCAACAAATCAAAAATGAAGTGTAAAGAAACGAAATGTTCAAACATGAAGTGGGATTGCAAATATTAACTGATTTTTTTTATATCTGTGTTTCATTTTCTCGTAATAATATAACGAAGGTGAGGCATCGTCTTAAAATTGGATTTAATAATATTGTACGAAATTTTGATTTTTCTCAACCGACCCCAATCTTGTAAATGAAAACGTTTCTCTATTTTTTCCCCAAAAAGTTAAAAACAGATAACTACAAATCGAACATGTGTCAAATTGAAACAATTTCTGTTATAAATTTTCGAAGTAGAAGAAAGACCGTCGAATAGACACCGTTTGTGGTTTGGGAATTGTAAGTATGAGTTCTGTAAATACCTGTGGCAAATTGTGTGTTTTGAAGCTTTTAAAAGCGTAACTACTGACCATTTGAAATGTTTTGCTTTGAAATTGTAAAGGTTTCAAATTAGGTAGTAAAAGAATACAAAAGTTTACATTATTTCGACGACTGGATGTGACAAACATCATTTAAAAATAGTGTTTTTATTTGTCTTTCTTTGTGCTTAGAAGACTTATTAAAATTGTAAGTGGGAGAGTGGGAAGAGTTTTATTTTATGTGCTGCCAATTGTAATTCAGAAAGTGCATTGTTTTGCGTTTAAAGTTCAATTCTTTAATTTTAATGGTCGGAAAAAGAGTTTCAAATTTTTTCATCAAAGATTCTGTTACTCAAGAAAAAAGTACTTATCTCCACTTAAAATCTCCAAAAATGAAGAATTAAACATTAATAATGTTTAAAATTGGAGAATTATGGATTGCATATCTTGAAAATTTAGCTATTTCCTAAAAGTACCTTCCAAATTGCATACGTTTGAAATATAAATCTTGAAAATATAATAGTGTAAAGTTCCATGTTTTCTAAATTCAAGAATTTCAAACTGTTCATCTTTAAACTTGTACAACTTTAAACTGTAAATGTTAAGAATTCAACATCTTCAAACTTTTGAAAAGGTTGAATTACAAATTTTTTTAGCTTTACGTTTAACAGTTCAAAACTGTTTTGTTGCAAATACATTTGTTTTTGGTAAATAGCCCATTGATAACACAGGCCGACAAAAATGACATCATTTTTGTACCCAAAGACCGGACTATGTGACCCCGAAGGATTCAGGTATCTTAAAACCGAATCCGTTATCCAAATTTTTCCTATACGTCAGGTTTTTGAGATATGCTAACCTGAAAGTGCAAAAATGGCTATTTTTAGCCATATTTGAGGCAATATAACACGATCAACAATTTTTTCCTAAAAACTGCTAACGCCATCGTTTAGTACTCCTTTTTATCTTCTATTTCCATTTTTGATCATCCCGAACCGATTTTTTTTCTCCGAGATATCACACACTAACCATTCAGTTTCTCTTCGCCTTGCATTATTCTACAATGTATTGTGGAACTGAAATGGTTAATGTGTGATATCTCGGAGAAAAAAAATCGGTTGGGGATGATCTAAAAATGGAAATGGAAGATATAAAGGAGTACTAAACGACGACGTTAGGAGTTTTTAGGGGGAAAATGGTTGATCGTGTTATATTGCCTCAAATATGGCTAAAAATAGCCATTTTTGCAATTTCAGGCTAGGATATCTCAAAAACCTGACGTATAGCAAAAATTTGGATAAGGGATTCGGTTTTAGGATACCAAAATCCTTCGGGGTCACATAGTCCGGTCTTTGGATTTAAATTTTGTCGGCCTGTGTAATGACTGCACATGGGAATACAGTCATTTCATAGCGAAAATTGTGTAAAAAAGAATAGTATATTGCATGCAAGTGGTAGGCGATGGCCTTTTCGTGACAAGTGCAGTGTTTTTAGGATGAGTCTAAAAACACTGCACGAGTCAAGAAAAGGGCCTACCACGAGACATGCACGAAACTTTTTACAACAAGATCATGAAAAGTGTGAAAAAACGCTACCTGATCGAAGATGCGGGGGGTGGGGGCGGTCCAGGGTGTAGCCCTGGTGGGGGTGCAGGGGGCGAAGCCCCCGCTGGGGGGTTCGGGGGGCGAATCCCCCCGACTTAAAAAAAAACCAACAAACCAACAAACGCGTGACAGCATTCAGAAATAAAGTTAAATAAACCAGTAGCCTCTCCGCCGCTAGGTGCGCTATAGTTGCTCAAGTCAAAGTTGCGGGAAAATTTAAATTGTATAAATGAAAAATTACTTTTTTAATACAAATTACTAATAAAAGTTTACAGTTTATTCATAAAAAAAATGTTATCAGTTTGAAAAGACAAAATTTAATATTTTAAGTACTGGTTAGTTTTTATAGCGTATATATTTCTGCACGGTATGTCGCGAGACGAGCGCGCTACAGTTGTCGCTGAAAACAGCGACCTATTTCCGTCTTTATCTAACTATCTTCCTTTCACTTATTGTGAAAATGTGGAATGCTTACGAAAAGAGGTCTTTTCGTAAGCATTCCTCATTTTGTACGTTCTTTATTCGGATCGTTCGAAATGCGCCACATTACACACATATCATAAGTACGAAAACACGCCATTTTCATGATAGTGTTGTAAAAAATTATTATTATACTTCTTTACTGGCCAACGGCCCTACCACGCTGAAAAAACCAGTTCTCGTCAGATCACTGAAGTTAAGCAGCGTTGTGCGCGGTTAGTACTTGGATGGGTGACCATTCGAGAATACTGCGTGCTGTTGACTCGTCGTGGGTGTGGTCAACCCACACTTGTAGTTATTTACTACAAGAAACTATCCACCTAGAAACACTACCCGAATCGGGTAGTGTCACGCCTACCCTGAAAGGGAAATGGCTTAATGGTATACTTACTGGATCGCAGAAACCTGTTTTTCAGAACGCAATCATAAAAATGGCGTGTTTTCATTCCTCCATAGACAAACGCAAAAGTCCGCTTTTTGAGCGGCGTCTGGCGGTGCGTTAGATGAGTTACAAAATAGGGTTCAGTAAGCACGGCGTGACGTAGAGTTCAAAAAAGAGCCTTGTTTGAGCGTGCTCCATGCATTTTCGTAACGCTAGAGAGAGACCCAGGATGACAAAGATAGAAAAAGAATTCATAGCGGATTGGTGAGTCGATGTTTCTAACGAAGAGTATAGCGTGTTCCTATCGCCTCGCACATTATACTTTGTTGTCTCATTCACGCTCGTTAGAACAAAAATGCAGTAGAGCTCATGCGTACCTTCACCGACTCAAAACGTGATTTTGCATCTTTCCATGGAGACAATGAAATCACGCCATTTATGATTTTGTTCTGAAAAGTATCGTTCGTCAGTCCACACTAGTCACGAAATGTACTATTAGATATCTCAATTTCAGAAATACTGACCCGTGAGTAACTTGGGAACCCAGGCGAGCCCCCCGCTTGCCGCTCCTGCCCCTCGCCAACCGTATACTACCGTGTACCATATACCGCGCGCCAGTTTCAAGCAAGAAAATACACGCCATTTTCAATTACAAAAAACAAGAACATTTCCGGGAAAAATCTTTCTGAACAAACCTGTATAATTGCCTTTAGATTATGTGGTTAAATATTACGTTGAAGAATTCATCCGTTCAGATGTAGTTTGGATCTAGCGATTAGTCTTTCAAAAGTTATCCGATATACAGACGACGACGACAACGAAAACGACAGACAGACACCGACGTAAAAACTATTTTTTCTGACTCAGGGGGCCTCAAAACGTCGACATTTGATGGAATCCACGAAAGTCATTTTTCACATAAAACCAATACTTTCTCATTATGATGAGAATGTAAAAAGAGACGAAAAATTAATTTGAACTCTTTTTGAAGCCTGTTTTAATGGAAATATGATTTTCAGCCTGAATAAAACTCAAAATAATTTTCCCTTTGTTTATTCAAAATTAGTGATAGAAATATATGACTGATTTTTTCAAGAATATTACAAAACTTATCTTACTTTACCTGCCACTCCCTCCCCTTGTCACACATTCTCCATTCTATTCTAACTTGCCATCTCTCCTCCTCCCATCTTGAATGTCCCGGGGTTCCTCTCTCCCCCCTTCTCGCTCTCCCCCCCTCTCTAATTTCCATATTATTTTTATTTTCATACAGTAAATCGGAGATTAATATTATTACTACTAAAATTCCTTGAAAAACAACATAGAGAAACAAATTTTGCAGGGTTTCAAAGATCTGAAGAGATTTGAAATTATTTTTTGGAAATCACCCTGCATTCTTATTGATTTATCCTGAATGCTTTTAAAGTTTTGGAATTCTTTTGAATTTGTTTAATTCACTTGAATACTTCTAAATTTAGTCGATTCTACTTAATTTAATCGATTCTTTTAAATTTTTACAAGTTTTTATTTAATTGATCCTGAGGATCAATTGATTAAATGATCAAAGTATTAAAATATTTTAATGTATTTTTTTTCAAATTCTTTGGCATTTTCAAAAGCTTTAAAAAATTTAAAAGAATTTTAAAAGATTTTAAAGAATTTGAAATATTTTAGGTTATTTAAAAAAATTACCAGGCATTTTGAAGAGCTTTAAACAATTTCAGGGGATATCCAAGGGTTTTGATCAATTTAAGGGATTAAAAAAAATTTGTATGCGGTTTTAAAGAATTTCTTAGAATTTTGTAAGATATGGAAGGATTTTACAGGACCTATAAGGTTTTAAGATATTTTAAAAGATTCTAAGGGATTTTGTAAGATTTCCTAAGGATTTCAAGTGGTTTTCAAATATTTGGTGCTATGCATTTGGAATTAGCCCTGAATTCTTATTAATTATTCTAAATTCTTTCAAATTCGTTTGAATTCTTCTGAATACGCTCAATTTTACTTAATTCAATGGATTTTTAAAAAGATTTTGTTTAATTCATCTTGAAGCCTTTTAAATTCTTTTTAATTTTTCTAAAATCATTTCAAATTCACTTGATTCCTTTTTAAATTTAGCTTGACTTTTTATGAATTTCATCGAATTCTTCTCATTTCCCTTAAATTCCTAAAAATGCACTCAATTTTTACTGAAATAAATGGATTTTTCAATTTAAAAAAAAATTTCCAATTCAGATGAATTCTCTTGAATTGTTTTTTAGACTTGTTTTTTGACTTTAATTCATCTAAGTTCAATCCATTCTATTTATTTCAATGGATTTTTAAAATTTTTTAAAGACTTAATTTAATTGATCTTAAAGTCTTGTAACCTCACCTTTAATTCGTAGGCATTTCATCAAATTTTTGTGAATTCCCTTGAATTTTTCTAAGCTCATTTCAAATTTACTGAATTCAATTAAGTTTTTTTAGGGTTTTAAATTGTTTGAAATTTAACTTGGATTGTTTTGAAGTCTTATGAATTTATCCTGTATTTGCTATTTTTTGAGCGCGAAAAAAGTACACTTTGGTCCCAATATTTTATCCCAGAGAGACTGTATTTTTTATGCTCCGTATTTGAGCAACCTACTACGCAACAAATTCTTCTTGATCCGGTTTTTTGGACTGAAACCCCTCAAATATTTACACTGTTTTCTATGGTAATTGTACAACACGGCACAACGACTCACCCAGCCGTTCAAAAATTTCGCCGTCTGGTGGCGCTGCCAACATACTTGAATACTCTATAGTTTTGTTTAATTTAATTGATATTATTGCTTGGCCCTCGGCGTTTAGACATCTTGCCAGCTGACGTCAAAACTTGAAATACTTAATTAGATCGGCAATTGGGAGATTGCCGATCTAATGGTGAGAGAATATCAGAGAATGTGAAAAACATGCGATGATAACTGCGCCCTCTCGGCGGATGCACCTAAGAGTTACTTTGAAGGTGCACATTGCGCGTCGGTAAATTATGAAAGTTAGCAACTTCTAAAATGGTTTACCTTCCAAGTTTCAGCTCGAGGAGTTCAGGAGAATGAAAGAACATTCTTAACATTCATGTGAAAATTTGAAAGGATTTGTTGTTTTCAAAAATTAATTTTTAGAAAAAATTTAACAAGATTTTTAAACATTTGAAAAGATTCCTAAAAATTCCGAGAAAAAATCCGAAATATCTTAAGGAATTTTTTTTTTTAAAGATTTTTCAAAATTTTAAGAAAAATTCGGGTCCGTTTAAATGATATTCCGGAATTTTACAAGTGTTGAAGTGATTGGAAATATTTTAAAACTTGAAAAGATTTCCGAACATTTCGAGGAATATTTATAATATTTCATTTAAAAAATATATTTTCAACTAAGAAGATTAATTTTCAACCAATACATTAGGAAATAGAATAGTTAAATTTCCAACCAAAAACAACGAATTATCAAAAATAATTAAATTTTCAATCAAAAAGAAGAAATTTTAACAAGTATAACGACTCTCCCAGTCCTATGGGACATTAAGCTAGGAGCGTCGCTAGAAAATTGCGGCGACAACATAGGCACAGAAAGATACATTTATGGTATAATTACCTGTTACGCGCCAGACACCTCTTCCGCGAAACTCCAAAATAATCCGATTTCACCAGAATTTTTAAATCTAATTAGCTCTCATATTAAATCCCTAGCTCATGGTAGAGGGTTTAGTGGGGGCGAGAAAAGTACTTCAGAATCATAATTGTATAAAAAACTACCTATGTCGCGTTTATTTAAATTTAGTAAGAGTATTCAACGGCGATACCACGCTAAAAACACCAGTTCTCGTAAGATCACTGAAGTTAAGCATTGTTGGGCGCGGTTAGTACTTGGATGGGTGACCGTTCAGGAATACTGCGTGCTGTTGGCCCGTCGTGGGTGTGGTGGGCCCACATTGGTAGTAAATATCCACCTAGAAACACTACCCGAATCGGGTAGTGAGGCAATGAACTTTCGAGTTCGAACTGCTAATCAATGTATGTATGTATGTAAGAGTATTCGTATAAGAAAATATACAACGTGTGGATTTACAAAAGAAAGGGGTTTAAACTCAAACCATGATTAACATGTCATGTAATTTTGCAATTAACAACAATTAATAATTTTACAATAATTAAAGTTCCATGATATCTCACACACACAAAAAGAGCTTAATCCTAAACTAAAGAAGCACTAAAGAAGCTTATCTAATCAACATGGCATCGGCCTGAAATCTCATCCCAATGTTACTCGCAAATTTTACTCTACTCGAATTTCACCAGCCACGACTGTTTCTCATAACCCACATCAGAAAAAATATATAAAGGAAACTCAACTAACCTCAAGAACCATACACATTCGGAGAAAAGAAAGAAAGAGTGGTAACGCCTACCTCAAATCCCGGAATCTCAAAGTCCTTCTTCCTTTTCTACGCCGGTTTCACCGAAAAGTAGACTCTTCCAAGTTAAATTTGTAGCGAAGACTCTCTCTCCCTAATAGAACCTTTTACTGCTCCGATGGCCGACAGGAAACTGATTTCTCCTGCATCCTCTGCACTCGCCAGTTCCTTCCCGCTCGCGCCACAATTCTTGGTCCAGTCGGTGCTGCCCTCCTCAATTGGATTTCTGGGAGTCTGGTCGATGGAATTCGGACCACCGCGGTGGAATGCCGGCCGGTGTAAGATGGCTGCCTCCGTGCGTTGACAAGTGTCGAGTCTGGCATGGCCTGGTAGTTAGTTTAATAATCTTTCAGACTTGGATTATTATGTAGTCGATTGTTCGACATCCAAATGGGCTTCGTGATAGTAAAGTGACATTGGATGCGTGAGAGTAGCGTAAAGCTTGGTGGCAGTGTCGAGTGTGGGTGGCCTAGAGTTTGGTGGCAGTTCTTTTCCCTGCCGGATTTTCCAGATGGAAAGGACTCTGGTATTCTCAGGATCAGTGCAGAACGTCCAGTCCTTCTTATTTTGCAACTTCAGGTATCCAATCTAACCTAGTTAGTACATAATAACAATCTCAAGGTTCCTATCTAAAATAACTTTTTCTCCACTCTGAAACAAAATAAGAATTTAAATTCACTCATCCAGCGTACCATTGATCTAGTGTTGAATCTTGCAATTCTTGAAAGCTGGGGGAGGATCCATAACGGGTGGCTAGCCACCACGTTACAAAACCCCCTCTCAGACTGACCCGTGGGGCCCCAAGACCAGCAGGCGCCACCAATCCGACGGCCAGATTGTTCATTAAGTTCAAGAGCATAATTGTGTTGAGTTTTCATGCAACCGATTATAATTCAGTATGTCATTACAAGATATCTCGAATAATAATTCTAAAAAAAAGTGAAATAAAGAAACAAAATGTATGAAATAAAGCATTGGAAAACAAGCCTGAGAGTTCCAGGTAACTTGTGATAAAGAATAGAAATATGGTAATAATTGATCTGCCATTTACCAGACTTAGGATCAACAAAAGCACCAAAAATAGTTTAGAATGTGTAATCTATCAGACTCCCCGACAGAAACTGATTGTTGTACTTTGAAATACTCTTGAGTTTAGTTATTCTAGTTCAGTTGAACTGATATTAATCTTTCTCATCGGTCGTAGCCGACTTTAAAACAGTGATGATCTAGTGTTCGTTAACGGACTGTATGGTAGTCCTATCTAATGAGTTTTTAAACTTCAACCAAAGAAATTCGAAATTCCGGAACGTACAATGTTCAATCATAATGCTGCAATCAGGCAGCTGAGGAAAAAGAAAAGAAAATCTTGAAGTTACGACTAACTGTACACCCTAAAACTACACGAAAAGGCTTAAACTAGCTAGCGCCTGGAGGGCTACACGGAAACAGCTTACAACTAATTAGAGCCTGCAGAGCTACACTAAACTTACACGAAAATGGCTTACGACTAATTAATGCCTGAAGGGCTACACAAAAACAGCTTAAAACTACGAACGCGAAATCGCACAAGAGGAATCTGACAGACCACCCGCGACTTAAAGTCGCTTAAGGATGGCGTCCGCCAGGGCCTGGATGAGAGGTTGGTCGGCATCCAAAGCCACTCTGTCTCCAGGCTGACCACCCGATGTTTGCTGAGGGTTATTTCCAGAAGGGGACATCGTTTGCTGGGGAGGACTCGTCAATGACCGAGATGACGGCGCAGGGGTGGGAGGCTGAAAGGGACGGGCAACCTGTTCCTGACGTGAATAGCAGCTCCCTTCTTTCAGCCTCCATCCAGACGCACATCTCGGGCATTGATTAATCCTAACTCCGGGCTTTCCACTATAGAAGCAGAATATCCCCTTCTGATAAAGACAGTGATTATAGTTGTGCCCCCGTCTATGGCAATTCCAACAAGTCTGGTCCGGCGGGTGCATCAAGGGTTCGCGAAGGTCCCTTCGAAAAATCCTGTGGGAAGCAGGAGAGCAGAGTTCGGGCTGTTGGTCCTGAGTGCACCCCTGGACTAGCATTTGATTACCCAACAAATTCCGATACCACGTCAGGATTCGAAACTATCGGAAGGTATCTACCGCTGATAGAATCGCCGAAAGGGATGTTTATTTGGAAATCAATAGTTTCCAATCAAGGGGGATTTTCTCAAGTACTAGCGATCAATACTAGAGAAGATGATGTTGATATGGACATCCCCTCTCATGCAATCATTCCATTCGAATACGTAAATTATTCCAAGGAAGATAATTCGGATTTTGAAACTGATGTAACCCTGCTGGAATCCAGAATTGAAGAAGCATCCAGAAAGGTTCCATTAGGACATCTTAATCCGGAAGAACTAGCTTATGTTCAAACATGGATTGAACACTGTAATTACCGCTTTATGCTCTCTACAGACAAGCTACCCACCACGCATGCTGTGCGAAATCGCATTCCGACTGTGAACAACACTGTTGCCCACGTAAAACAGTACCGATGGCCGCGAAAGCAAGAAGCGCTAATGAACGAGCAAATATCTAAAATGTTGGAGGGTGATCTTATCGTAGAGTCGAAATCACCTTACAACTCGCCTGCCTTAATTTTGCCAAAAAAACTTGATTCCTCGGGGAAAGTAAAATGGCAAGTTGTGACAGATTTCCGTGCGCTGAATGATAAGACAATCGGCGATGCTTACCCCCTTCCAAATATCACCGACATTTTGGATCGCTTGGGAGGTGCACAGTACTTTTCAGTGCTGGATTTAGCCTCAGGCTACCACCAGATTGAAACTGATCCAAAAGACCAGCCGAAAACGGCCTTTTCAGTAAACAGAGGGCACTTCCAATACAAAATAATGCCCATGGGCATAAAGAACGCCCCAGCAACCTTCCCACGACTCATGGATCGGGTTCTGTCTGGACTGCAAGGTACTGAATTGTTTATGTACCTTGATGATATTGTTATCTTTTCTCGGAAGTTGGAGGAACATGACAAAATAATAGATCGGTTATTCTCTCGTCTTCGTGCAGCCAACCTTGTTCTTCAGCCGGAAAAATGCGAATTTTTACGTACCAAAGTGGCCTATTTAGGTCACATCGTTAACCAGGAAGGAATAAAAGCCGACCCTAGAAAGTTAAAGACACTGAAACAGTTTCCGGTTCCCCGTAACGTAAATTCAGTTAGGGAGTTCTTGGGAATCGCTGGTGACTATCGGCGGTTCGTAAAAGACTTTGCTAAGATCGCTAAACCACTTTTTAACTTGCTAAAAAAGGTTTATGGGAATAAAATCGTTTCCATTGAATACACAGGCACGGGCAGCCAAACTGGCTGCCAAGGATGGAATAAAAGAAAGCCTTCCCCAAAGCAGGAAACGAATTTCTAGCGCACCCCAAATGTTCAAGGAAAAATTTTCCAAATGTTCTGTTACTGCAAGGCCTTCTGTAGAACCCAGCGAAATAGCTCCGCCAACTGAGACTACCCAAGTGACAAAACGGAAACCTGGTAGACCAAAAGGGTCACGAAACAAGCAACCTCTCTCTGAGTCTCAGGGTAACATGGACCTAGCAAAAGACACAATAGCCGATAGATTGCGACCCCGAAAAGTGTAGTTAGTCCGAAACCATTGGAAACTGAGTCGGAAGCAGATAATGACGACTCGGACACTGAAGAAACAACTTCAGTTTTCTCCGACTCCGACCCACCGGTTCAGCGCCAACGATTTAGTATGTTGCCCAGCCTTGACATTCCGTCATCCGTGAATAAATACAAAAGCTCACCTCAATTCTCCTCTCAGAAGCTTCCAGGAATCAAGGAAAAAAGGGGGTAAACTTGACGTAGAACCCTTGCCCCTTGGGACTGGAGCTTTAGACCCGGACGAGATATTCGTTAATATTAGTCCAACAGCTGGCACAAGTGAAATCGACACTCAGGACCAGGATTCAGGCTCTACTGTCCGAAGCCCTAGGACCTTCGCCATAGAGTTACAAGGATCATTCTCCAAATTCGACCATACCCTCATGAAGCACCAGTCATGGTACTGGGACACGGACCATCCTGAGTTAGAAACGGCTAATAAATCCCAGTCTCAGAAGACTCTGATGAATCCGGACCAGCGAATGATCGGGACCCGGAATCGAAGATAGATCTAGTGATAAGAGAATTACAGGAAATTTCGAATCTCATAAGTCAGAATGCAAACATTCAGGTAGACACTCCTTCTACTCCTTGCCAGAATGACTCTTATTTTAAATCCTAAGGACGAGCTTCATGAAAACGTCGAAAAGGGTGCATCCTTAGATGAATCCAACATATCCATGGTGGTACCCTTGCAAAAGAAGTGGGTCACTTTTGTAATCCCCTTTTCGAGATATGGCCCTAACGCAAGATCTACTCCCTACCCCGACAGGCTAACTGAAACAGAGCTAATAATAGAGGAAGTGGAGTATAGTGATAGTGTCCACAGCCCAGTGAGAGAACTGATAAAAACACACCCAAGGCGATTGCAAGAAAGAAAGTCCGGATCCCCTTGCCCCGCACTACTTATCTCACTTCCTGCTGCGAGCTCATCTAGTATTCCCCACCCAAATTTACAACTGAAAATGCCTTACGTGCATGATTCAAATCCCAAACCGACCAAGCACAGTGATACTCACACGGAATATCCAAGAATACCGGATCTCATTACACGAACATCGGTGCTAGATAGCAGCCGGGAGTCGCTTACCTATAAAAGAGGCAATTATGTTCACTTCGTATCAGCCGATTGTGAACCCGTAATGCTCATCTTTAAGCTACTTATAGCAGTAGGCGGTATAGACGCGAACGAATTAAGATTCGAAATGCCAAAAAAGGAGCAAGTACGGGCCACACCACGAGGACGGTATAAGGTGTACTCAGTGGTAGTGAAACAGAAACATTACGATCCTTTTAGTACTAGCGACCTAGAACAAGGTTTACGCAACCTATTAGATGTACTAAAGAAAGAGCGAGTAAATCATTTCCGCATACCGCGATACATAGATTTCTGCGATTAAATTCCACGAAACACACTCACAGATCTGTTAATAGAAATCTTTAAGGACATTGGAATTCAAATTACAGTTTGCTACGGCAAGGTCGAAGTTCCACCGGGCGAACAAAGGCAAGCAATCATCCAGGAGTGCCATAACAGTACGACCAGTGGCCATAAAGGGGTAACGAAAACGTACCGCCGGGTTAGAGAAAGGTACATGTGGCCGAGACTGAGAGAGGACGTAACCGAATTCATCCGAAAATGTCACATCTGTGCGGAAGAAAAGCTCCTACGTGCCACCACACGAGAACCTATGCTTATCACAGACACGCCTTTGGATACATTCGATAAGGTCTCCCTCGATACCGTGGGTATTGTTCCGACAACTCCTGATGACAATCGACACATACTCGCGATGCAAGATCATCTGAGTTGGTATTATATTTGCGGTTGCCATCCATAACTTACACTCAACTACAATGGCTCACGCGTTAGCAACCGATTTGTTTACTGTGTATGGCGCACCTCGATGCATTTTAACAGATAATGGGAAGTCCTTTTGTCAGTAAGTTATGGCGTAAGCTTGCAAAGATTTTTAATGTAACACAAGTAGCTACATCTACTTATAGACCTCAAACCAAAGACGTCGCATTGTGTTGACAGAGTACAATAAATCGAACGCCCATAGCTATGATGACTGGGATCGGCTTTTCCCCTATGCGATATTCGCATACAACACATCTGTACAGGAAGCCACACAATTCACGCCGTATAAGATGATCTTCGGCTGCGTGGCGCGGACCCCGTCTTCTTTTCCCGATGAAAGAAAGCTGGAAACGTAAAAAATCATATTTACGGGAATTGATAACGCGGCTGCACGAAATACGCCAGTTAGCTGCGAAAAGTCTCATAACTTCCAAGCAAAGGTCTAAGGACCAATATGATCGCAAGGCGAAACCATTAAAGGCAAGCATAGGCGATTATGTAAGGGTATTAATAGATAGAAGAATGAATATGTTTGATGCGTATTATGAGGGCGTATATAATGTTGTAGGGCTTACTGAAGGGCATAATGTCATCTTAGAGGCAAAGGACGGCCAAAGGTTCACTAAGCACGCGGATAAGTTAAAATTAACGTTTTTATGACCAAACTGCCTTTCACACGTGTCAAAAGACGGATTCCTAATCGATAATAATGGATGCACCCACGTATATACTGACGGATCCTGTCTGCGAAATGGTAAGACTACCGCTAGTGTAGGACTCGGAGATTGGTTTGGGGATAATCACCCCTTAAATATTTCACAACGCGTGATTGGCAGACAGACAAATAACTCTGCGGAAATAGAAGCAGCCATTATGGCATTAAATCAAGCAAAGCTGACAGGTATTGAGAAACTGAGCATTCATACGGATTCACAGTTTCTCATTAACGGCTATACTCAACGGCTGCCAAAATGGGAAGCTAGTGGTTGGAGGACATTACAAAAACATCCAGTTATAAACAAATTAGAGTTTAAAAGGATGAAAAATGCCCTTCAATCATTGGATGTCCAGTGGTGCTATGAGCCGGCTCACGCGAGGGGATATGGGAACGAGAGGGCAGATGAACTGGCCCGGAATGGAGCCCTGTACCATAGTCAATTTTAAGTAAACTACACAGTGGAATGGAGCTTATCCAAATTCTTTTGAGGCTCCTGTTTCATCCCAAGAAGGACCTGTGGCGTTTTCTAATACCCAATTCGCCAAAAGCACGAGCATCTACTTCGAGAGGATGACTCTATTGCAACATGTAGCAGTGATATGGAGAGCCACAATTTCCTTAGAGACGAACCAGCCGCAGCAGTTCCTCGGAAAATATATCAACAAAATCCAAGCAGCTAGGGAGTACTGCGAGCTAGCACAACTCTTTCTCTGTGATGAACTACTAGATTGGAATCATCTGCAACGAAAGATAAATCTGGCAAGCCATCTACTTACTGAACTAAAGGATGCAGTAAATGAGCTGACCCAACATACGGAAGCTCAATTAACAGTTGGAGTACAACACAATTTCCAAAGAAGACAACGCAACGTTCCATGGTTTGGATTTTTAGGAAAAATAGCAGGACCTGCCATAGGAGTATTAAACTACGAAGATGGTGAAAGGTATGAAAACGCAATAGAAGATCTAAATAAGGCACAGAATAATATATCCAAACTCATGGGTGAGCAAACGCATGTAGTAAGATCGGAACTGCAGAAATTATATTATATGGCGGGGCAGCGATATGTAGAATTGGTCCAACTAAAAACGCAAATTGCTAATATTTCAAGCAATGCCAATTCACTTGAAGGTAAAATGGCCCGTAAAAATTACACTGCAATCCTGGAAAAAACATCCATCATTTTAGGATCCAGCCTAGACGAGTACCAGAAGTCTATGGAGCAACCGATAGCAGTGATACAATCCGCCCGGGAAGGAAGATTGAATTCGGCGGTGATCAGTAATAAACAACTATCCACTATCGCGAGAGGCCCAGGATCATCTACCGGATTTAGAATTTCCCGTTCCACTTCCACAAGTAAATTTACCTGATCTGGCTCGCATCCCAGCCGTATCGCTGCGAATGCAGAATGGAAGATTGATGATCGCCTTGGATATCCCCCTCCTAGAACGAATAAGATATCAACTTTATCAATTGCATCAAATACCCATAAGCCAACATGTGGTAAACAACCAGAATGGAACAGGCCGAGCCTATATTCTACCTCGGACCCATTATTTGGCAATGGATAACGAAAAAAGACATTATCTTCACCTTGAGGAGAAAATTCTCCAAACTTGTGAATTATTGTATGGAAGGCATATTTGTCATTCTACGCAAGCGGTTTATGATACCACAATAGTCAAAAGTTGTGAGACCGAACTATTGAGAAACCCCTCTACTTCAGTCTTGCGTAGCTGCGACATACGTATCTCATTTGATCAGCAACCTTACTGGATTTCCATAGTATCATTAGGAGGGTGGCTATACTGCTTGGTGAACCCTGAGACAGCCTACTTGAGCTGTACAGGAAGACATACGCAGGAGATTAAGGTAACAGGCACTGGTTTATTACAATTAGCACGTGGGTGCACCCTGAAGGCAGAGAGCATCACATTGTTAGCAATTATGATAAGGGAAGATATGCAGGAATACATTTACGATCCAAAAATACACCTTGATGTCCTTGATATCTCCCCTGTGATGCTGAAACGTCGTGAAGCCTTAATAACACCACTAAAAATCAGCAGCAATATCCAAATACAACCTTTCCCATTATGGACAGTACAGGAGACGGATACCACATTACTTGATTTAGAGCACGAATGCTCTTAGTCAAAATCAGATAGAGTTACAGAATCACTATACTCTAACTCATTCAGCCCTTGGCAGTATTGGCTTTGTTGGAATATGTTTCCTAATATATGTTGTGCGGCGTCCTCTGATCATTCTTGGATGCAGACTTTTCCAGTATTGCAATAAAAAACAACTGAACAATTCCGCCAAGCAACCTGAGCCAGCAATTCGATTTGAAGCCTCAAACCGAAATACAAGGAAACCAAGGATTCAACGTCGAACTTCAGTTGACTACGACACACCAAGGAAGGAACCCCGTTGTCTGAACTCCGTTATAACTTTAAAACCCATGGAACCGGAGAAAATAAGGGAAATAGGTGAACCACCTTCCACTTTACGCAAAACAACACATGAATCTGCGGCCTTAAGAGAACCCTTACGACGCGACGCGCCGCCTCAAAACATCAATGTAGCCTAAGTAAAATGATCTGCAATGAAGTGATTCCGTGAGTTAAATCTCAAGTAAATGTAAATTTATATATTTGTGTGTGTATTCTTTTTTTTAATTTTTCAAATTAACCACATGTAAGGGTGCCTCTTTTTTTTGAAGTGCCGTTTTTCAATTACATCGACAGCAGTTTAGTTTCTAGTAGGTTTATACTATATAAAAAAACAACGGGAAGCTTTTTTTACTTGTAGTAGAGGATTGTTATCTCTAAACTACTTCCAAAATCCGTCTGTATAAAATAGCTGAATTTGGTTACAATAATTAATAAGCAGTCGCGGAAAATTGTCCAGGGATGGTCCCGAAGGAATAACCCCTAAGCGAAGGCGTAACAACCGTGCCGAAACCTGAATGGCACCTGGGTGAGGTGTCTCAAACGGTGCCTCTGGGATACCGGGCGACCTCTCAGAGTATCAGCCTTATTCTTGCACGCGGGGCTCTACAAGGATGGACGAACCCTTCTCCCTAGCTGCTCGTGGGAACAACAATGACAACACCAAACATAGTTGTAGTAAGTGCGGTTCAAAACAATCGAACGCGCAGGGCTCCCGAACATGGGTCGGACAACAATGCCGACTACCCTGGAGTTGGGGGAGCCAATCAAGATGGAGTCAATGCGATGGACCGGCGGAATCTCAATACTTTTGAGTGGACGGATCGACTCAGGGACGACCTGCTGGAGTGCTATGATACCAGTATGGCCCCTGAACGAAAAGGTTACATGGCGCGACTGCATGCTCTGTTGTGCAAGAAACATCCAGAGCTCTCGCATTTTTCGCATACACGTCTGCGAAACCGCGCCGAGGAACTCCGGAAAAGGGGTTACATAAGCGGAGCGCCTACTAAAACGCAGCCAGAATAAGCCGGCAACTGAGAAAGTGAGGTGACACTGAGACCAACCGCGAACAGGCATCCAATAAAGGAAGATCGATGCTTCAAGACACCGAGAAACATCAACATTCAGGTTTCTCCCAAGCCCAAAGATCTGACTGAACTGGATGATGAGCTTCGTGGAGATTTTTCCGAAGAATCCGACCTCTGGACTATCAATTGTGGTGTGTACAATGCAGCGAGAACTTTGGCAGATGCAAACCGTAAAAAAAAACCAACGGTTGATCATGAGACCAAAAGACGAATACATCAACTCAGCACAAAGATAGACTGGGCAAGACAGTACGCGTCCCGCATGCAGTGTGTGATTGACTACATAACATCTGGCAGGACCTTCACTGCCAAGGTTCGACAGTTCGCGCTGCGAACTGTGGATCCGTCATCACACACTCAATAAGTCAAAGCTACTGCCCATCAAGCAGCATATTGTTGACAGAATACGGGTACTATCTAACGCTAGGAGAAGTCTAGAGCGGAAAGAGTGGTGGGTCAGAGAAAATCAACAGTTTTTGTCTGACCCATCTCGACTCTTCCAAGACCCTCCAGTTACTGTCGACCATCCGCCCAAACCAGAGGAGGTCGAAGCATTTTGGAGAGAAGTCTACGAAGTCCAACATCCATTTGAAGAAGGCTCAAAGAACATAAATAGCTTCAAGGAGCTGTGCAATGCCCTCGTAACAGCTGAGGAGGAATGCCCACCTATCACCACCAAGGAGGTGAAAAACGTATTGAGAGGCATGAAGAACTATTCCGCTCCGGGTCCAGATGGTATCAAGACCTTCTGGTGGAAGAAGTTTCCTTCAGCCCACCAACATCTGGCCCGAATTTTCACCTCATATTTAAAGTCGGAAGAGCCTATTCCGGAGTGGTTGGTGGAAGGGCGCACATTGCTCCTGCCGAAGACGGGTAACTTAGCTGACCCTAAGAATGACAGGCCAATAACTTGTCTGAACACACTGTATAAGATCTTCACAGCTATCCTAAATGATAGGATTGTTCGGACAATTGGACCTGTGTGGCGAGAGATGTATGAACAACGTGGCTCAATGAAAGGCGTAGCAGGATCTCGGGAGAACCTACTCATCCATATATGTGTTTGTAAAGACGCAGCATCCTCTCAGCGACTCCTATCGATGGCCTTGATTGATTACCGGAAAGCTTTCGATTCAACCTCCCATAGACTTATCATCTGTCTGTTGGAAAGCTTAAAAGTTCATCCGCACAACGTGAGGTGCATAGAGAGAATAATGCCGCTTTGGAAAACCAGATTTACTATCTCATCTGGAAAACATCGTGTGATCACTAACAGTGTCACCTTTCAGAGAGATGTGTTTCAGGGCGACACCATGAGCCCTCTCCTCTTTTGCCTCACATTATTGCCACTATCTCTCGCACTTCGCCATTCCGAAGGGTACGTCTGCGGCATAACTGGAGATCGAAAGCATAAGGTCACTCATATATTTTACATGGATCTCAAGATCTATGCTAGAAATCAAGAGAAACTACATCTAGCTCTAGACATTGTCAAAGAGTACACTCAAGAGATTGGAATGGAGTTCGGGTTAGAGAAATGCACCAAGGTTAATTTGAAGCTAGGAAAACTTAATGGCATCCCCGAAGACCCCGAGCTCGTCGACAGAAGCGCTATACGACACCTTAGCGCTGGAGAGACCTATACATACTTGGGCGTGCCACAGAGCCGCATTCCGGACGTGACATCTATAAAGGAGACTCTCCGAAGCAGATACAAACGTCTCATCCGGCAGATTTGGTCTTGCGAACTGTCGGCGAGGAACAAAGTATCTGCAACGAACATGCTTGCAGTCCCGGTAGTACTCTATTCATTTGGAGTGGTTCCATGGACGAAGGACGAGCTCAGCTCCCTTGATATCGAGACGCGAAAGGTTTTGCACATGAACAAAAGCATGCACCTTAAGTCTTCTGTTCCGCGACTTTACATCTCACGCCGCCTAGGTGGTCGCGGAATACTGAATCTTGAATGTCTTCACAACAGGATTATTCTGGGTACAACACATATAGTTGCAAATGGACAAGACCCTCTTCTTAAAATGGTCAGGAAACACGAAGAAGCGGGTAAAGAGGCGTTTCTGTACAAAGCAGCGGAGGAGGCTGCTGAAACACTCGGCTTTGACTTAAATATCAGGGGTGAGCAAAATGCATAAAATCTTATCCATCTCAAGTAGTCACTCCTGAAGGCCTGGATTAAGAAATCACAGGAGAAAAACTTCCGCGAACAGCTCCTCGCCAAGAGGATGCACGGCATCTTTCACAGAAATTTGGAGGATCTGTCGATGTCGTATGAGCTAACGTATACTTTCCTTAAATCACCCGGATTGAAGTCCGGCACGGAGGGTTTCATTTTAGCATGTCAAGACGGTGTCCTTTCCACTCTAGCATACCGTCGCCACATTTTGAGCCAAGATATCACTCTTACGGCATTAGCCCAAATACCGCTCCGCTAAACGCTCCTAGGGAAATAGAGTCAATTGTCGAAAATGAGAAGTGCCGTATATACTGGAACTTCATATTCTCGACAATTGTTTCTGTTGCGTAATCGAGGCCTGACATAGTTCTCCTTGACTTCGAGAAACGAACCATGTTCGTTATCGAATTTTCGCCACCAGCTGACAAAAACGTCATAGCCAAGGAGAAAGAAAAGAAAGAGAGGTATAAAGATATTATAAGGAAGTTGCAACGGTTATACCCAGAATATTCTGTTAAGCTAATCGTCTTAATCATCGGCGCTCTTGGAGGTGCCAAGGTTTCACTGGTTAATAGCCTGAAAAGCTGTGTGCGTGTGCGTGCGAAGGAAATAATTAACTTCCATGTAACCAACCAACTAAACAAAACAAATGTAATCAAACAACTCTAACAGGGAGACATAAGGGAGGAGAAAATTGTAAGTCTTTAATATCTCTGGATAGTGAAAATAGCAGATAAAAAAATACGAAAAGTCAAGAGAGAATAATTAAGCATGAAACCATAGAAAGATCAGAAACAAGGGAACTATATCTTGCAGGTCAGCAGATTCCAGTCACACCCGCTGCCCGAGGAGTAAGACCATCAAGTCGCGAGAAATGCAATTCAGCAGTTTTTGACCGATTAGCCGCCTGCAGGTGTGACAAGTGGTCTAGGAAAAAGTAGTTCCGCCCCACCTAACGCTTCGTGAGTGTCATAACCACTCATCCAAGGGACAAAGCTACCGGGCAGATTCTCTCCGACCGTACGAGCGGTAGCTCCCAGGATTTATTGTTCTGGCCTGCCACACGGGATTCAGTTCGTTTGGTATCCTCTCCTTTTCTACTTTTCGGGAGTGACGTATACTCCCACTAAAAGAAAAACGGAAAAGTGTTTATAAAGATAAACGGAATTTTGAGTATTAAATTACTTTTAGTATTAATTAACTCTGCTATTTTCAACCCGAGGCAACGTCGGTAACGTATCATCCAATTTATCGCATACTCACACTCACACCTACACACCAATACACCATCAATTTACTGAATAAATTTAAAGTTGAAAGTGGATATCAGTGGCATCTAAAATTATTTAAGATCAGCACCCTCACACCTAAACTCAACTGAAATGTGCTGAAGTGATAGTGCAGAAATCCAATCCTACAACCCGTGAATCAAACACGTAAAAATAATCATGTGCTTCGGTTAACCATTTTAACCGTACGTAACAAAAACGTCATGACTTTTCAAGATCTTCCAGGTTTTGTACAAAACAAATACTAAATAGCATACTCAGTTACAATTAGCCTTTCGACCGAAATGTGCTTCAATAAACTTGGCCAATTGCAACAAAAAATGTTTTTTTTTTGTAGGAAAATGATAATAGTTTCTTAAGATTTCACGATGTCCGTGAAACTTTCAAATGAATTTGTTTATTGATAAATTATATTTAAGATAAACATTAAAAATATTTTAAAACATTTTAAAGTTTAAAAGATTTTAAGACTTTGAAAAAAAATTTAGGAATTTTACAGTTACAATATTTAGAAAAAAAATCGAGTAATTTTAAGAGACATTTAAAAGTGTTCAAAAGATTCAAAAATAATTTTAAACTTGAAAAGATTTCAAACAAATTAAAACAAAATGTAGATTTTTAAAGATTTCGAACAACAAATTTAGAAACTGTTGAAGAATGTTGAATGGTTTCAAGAGAATATTCTTAAGACTCATAGGAAAATTTGAAAGGACTTTTGGTTTTTAAAAATTAATTTTTACAGAAAATTTGAAAAGATTTTAGAACATTTCAAGAGATTTCTATAAATTCCGAGACAAAAATGCGGAATAAGTTGTAACAATAGTTAAACTTTCAACCAAGAAACAACGAATTTTCAATCAAAAAGATAAATTTTTAACCTAGATCATTAATTTTCTACCAAAAACAACGAATTTGAAAAAATATAGTCAAATCTTCAATTTAAAAAAATTAATTTTTAACCAAGTTATTGAATTGTTAATACAAAAGATGAATTTTCAAGCAAGAAGATGAATTTTCAAACAAGAAGATTTACTTTCTACCAATGACAACGAATTCAAAAAAATGTTATATTTTCAGCAACAAAAAAACTGATTTTCAATAAAAAATTTTAATTTTCTACGATTTTTCACCGTGAAGTACCAAAATAATTATTAAGACTTTTTTCGGGATCTTTCAATCGTATCATTTATTGAAATGTTTAAAAATGTTTTAAAATATTTTTCAATTGTCTTTAAAAATTATGTTTTGAAAATAAAAAGATATTAAAAACTTCCCCAGTAATATCAAGAACAAATTTGTATTTTCTTGAAACCTTTAGAAATTGTTAAAAAGGTTCTAAAATTGTATATCAAAATCTTCAAAAATCTACATTCTCTTTAAAATTTTTGTAAATGTTCTCAATATTTAAATTATTTTTTAATATTTTCAAAACTATGTTTCAACTGAATTCAAATTTTTCCTGAATTTTTTTTCTTTAATTATGCAAAATTATAAAAATTGCCTTAAAAACTTTCAGATTCTTTTTTGACCACTTTTAAGAAGTTTTTGAAATGTTTTTGAATATTCGCTTAAAATTTTCTCTCGCAGATACTCTTCGAATCCTTTCATTAGCAAGTTCATTCCACTTTCATTCTCTGCCAGAAGCACCACATCGTCCGCGTACGCTAACGAGTATATTCTCTTATTTCCTAGTACTCTACCCCCTTTATCTTTCTTTTCCATTTTCTCTTCTAGGGAAGACCTAAACAATATGCTAAACAATATCCGCGACTTACTTTGATTTTTCTCGTTATGTCACACGGATAGAATCTTAATCCGTGCCAATCATTACAGATTCTCTTTAATCCATCTCCACAATATAAATTCGAAAAATTATGAATTGAAACGGATAGGCAATATATTTATATTTCCTATCCGTTTCAATCCATAATTTTCTATCCGGCAAACTATTCTCTTCTATCCGCGACCTACGTAGACTTTCCTTGTTATCAAGCACGGATACGATACTTATCCATGCCAGACAGTGCGTATCCTCATGAATCTTTTCTCCACAGAAAGAAATTGGCTATCCGTTCTAATCCATATTGTTCTATCCGTCAGCCTATCCTTATCTATCCGCGACCTACTTGATTGTTCTCACTATGCAACACGGATAGAATC
>CAKNYM010051410.1:14088-27678 GCA_932195095.1 Andricus curvator | reverse complement strand
ATCCGCGACCTACTTGATTGTTCTCACTATGCAACACGGATAGAATCATAATCCGTCCCAATCATTACTTATCCTATTTAATCCGTTTCCCGCAAAATATATTTCCTGTCCGTTCGAATCCATGATTTTTTCTATCCGTCATCCTATCCTTTTCTTTTCGCGACCTACTTTGACATTCCTTGTTAACTATCACGGATAGCATACTTATCTATGCCAGTCAATATTTATCCTCATGAATCTTTTCTCCACAGAAGGAACTGGCTCTCCGTTCTAATCCATAATTTTCTATCCGTCACCCTATCTTTGTCTATCCGCGAGCTATTTGGATTTTTCTCGTTATGTAACACGGATAAAGTATTAATGCGTGCAAATCATTACTTATCCTTCTTCAATCCTTTCTTCAAAAAACTTATTGACTGTCCGTTATAATTCATGATTTTCTTTCAAATACGAATTAGCATTATAGTTTTCACTGCAGATACATACGGATAGAATTTTTTTTATTCAAACTGATACGCGAGGATAGAATATTATTAGTTCAATACAGATTCAAAAGTATAGACGCGGATAGAGTCTTATTAGTTGAAGACTGATCGAAACGGATAGACATGATCAGCATATTTTTACCTGACGACGGCTTTAAACAGATACATATGGATAGATTATTTTTAGTTGAAGATGGATTAAAAAGGATGCATAAGGATAGATAGACCTCATCTATCACGGATAGATGAGGATAAAAAAGGTTGGGACTGAAACGGATAGGGGCGGTTTAAATTCCACTTCACGTATTGAAAATTATTCAAACGGATGAAGATTTAGAAATCTACCAAAGGATAAAACATGACTGAAAAGGATGCAAAGTGCTCATTCAAACGGATAAAAAGTTTCTATTCGTTTGAATCCGCTAATTCCTATCCGTTTGAATCCGCTTACTTCCAGCAGGGTATCTCTCCTCTTCTCCAATTCTTTAACGAGAACTTCATACGCTCTTTACTCTCTACACATTCCATATCCCACCATCCTCTTTTCCCCCTTGCTTCTTCCTCACTTGGCCTAATTTCTTCCACAATCTTCTCAACCATTCCCCTCATCTTACACAACATTTCATCCACGCCTCCTCCATCTTCAATCACCGGATTCTCTTCTTCCATTCTTTCCGTATATTCCCTTAGCTTATCTACTCCCCATTTGCCCATATTTGCTTTCTTCCCTGTCGCCCCCTCCTTCCTCTCTTCACAAATTCCCGCATTTCAACGCTGCAATAACCGGGAAGTGTTCTGACCCTATTTTGTTCCCTACTTCCATTCTTTCCAACACCCTCCTTATTCTTTCCTCGGTCAGAATATAGTCTTATTACTGTTTCCCCTTTTCCTGCAAACACAATCTCGCCATCCTCATCTCCTTCCGAGTTCCCATTAGAAATGAACCATCCTGTTTCTCCCCGAATATCCAACAGAGTCCTACCCTCCTGGTCCACCTGTTTGTGTTTCAATTTTCTCCTGAAAGTCTCACTCTCTTCATCCCATATTTCCCTTCCTGTTCCCCCGTTCAAGCATTCAGATCACCTCCTATTCTCACCAAATCGTCATCCTTTTTCACCACCAACATCCTAATCACACTCCAACCTTCTTCTTCTCCCCTTCTCCTGTAAACGCAAACTATCCTCACCTTTCTTCTTCCCATCTTCACCATTCTCGTCATTACTCTATCCGTTTCCTCAAATCACATTTATATTCTATAAAAAATTATTTTCAATTTCCCAGGCACCTTAAGAAAAAGTTTTTGTATTATCTTCAAATCTTTTTTAATATTCTCTTCAAATTAATTTTTTTAAATAAAAAATCATTGAACATTTTCTTCAGACACTTAACCCTTTGCGAAGCAGTGGGACGTATACGTCCCACCTACCTCTCCTAAGTTTTTATTATATTTCTAGTAAGCGTTGACATATAAATACGAATTTTTTCTTTTAATCAACTCTTAGGGATGTAAAGAGTACAACTAGCACACAAAATTATGTGAATATGTTAATTACTCATTAGTTATAAACAATTAAAACTCGAAAATCTCGTTTTTTTTACAATAAATTCGGCTGTGTCTGAATTTAAAGTCCTAGAGATCTAAAAATTTGTTTGCAAGTATCTCAAACATTGAACTAAACAATATATTTTTTGCAGAATTTTTCGTAGGTCTGTTCTTTCGAAAAAAAAATTTCAAAATATGCAAAAATGGAGTTTATTATTATGTTGGTCTATAAAAGATTCTGAGCTACTCGGTGGGTTTCCTATCACCACTACGTAGCGCGTCCTCAGGTTGCGGATAGAGGAACGGCCCGTAAGGCTGAACAGCCCCCAAGGTTAACTGCGAATACAAGAATAAGCAGTCGCGGACAGCCGATAGGAGCCAGTCGTGGGTGTGGTGAATCTAGCACTGGTAAAAAATAGTTACACGACAACCATGGCTTGGGGGGACCCACCCATGCGCGTTCATACACAATGGGTGGGTTCTGGCAAGCCAAGGTGCAGCGTGTACCCACCTAGAAACTCTACCCGAACCAAAACTAAAAATCTTGTAAGGGAAAAATCCTGCTGCCCATTGGACACTGCAGCGATGACACTGCCCGCAAGGGATGTGTGGAATGATTCGCCTGCATAGGGCCAAAGGGGTATTGATGCCAGTAGGCGCGCTGCCTTGCAGGGGGATGTTAGGGTACGAGGATGAAACTGTAATGTGTCTGACGACAAGTTGACATGGTCATTGTCAGAGTCGGAAAGCTCCCATACTTAGACCTAGGGAGGTATGGGGGTTATCACTCCTGGGACAGTGGACTCACCTACGATCGGAATAGGATCCTAACGTGCGGATTATCTTGAAACTACCATGGCTAACTTGCAAAAACAAAAAACTACAGTCAAAGATCTAAGGGTGGGAACTCTAAACGCGCGTAGTCTAAATACTGGCCAATTTAGCGAACTCATTAAGATAGCAATTGAATACAAAACTGACTTAATAGCACTTCAAGAAACCTGCTGGTCGGGCGATTTCGTGTCAATTTCTAGGGATAACTATACTTTGCACTGGGGAGGAGCTAAGGGGCAAAGACTGGGGACTGGTTTTCTTATTAATAAACGTATTTCGCAAGCACTTATTGACATGCAATTCATTAACGACCGGTTATCATACACTGTACTAAAGGGTAATTTCAGCAAACACGTATTAATCAATGTGCACTGCCCCACCGAGGACAAAGACGAAGACACTAAAGATCTTTTTCATGAAACAATCGAGCAGGTTTTTGACAAGTTCTCAACGTTTGACGCAAAAATAGTATTGGGGGATTTCAACGCGAAAATTGGAAAAGAACCAATGTATAGGCCTACAATAGGATCAGAAAGTTTGCATGACGTCAGTAATGATAATGGAATCAGAGTAATAAACTTTGCAGCTTCAAAGAACCTCGTTGTCAAAAGCACATATTTCAAGCATAAAAATATACATAAGGCCACCTGGACATCACCAGATGGTAATACTCACAATCAGATTGATCACGTTCTAATTGACAGAAGACGTCATACAAACATTCTCGATATAAGATCGTATAGGGGAGCGGATTTAAATTCAGACCATTTTCTCGTGATAGTAAAACTAAGATCTAGGCTAGCGTTAAGTAAGAAAACAAGCCGCACAGAGCCAACAGTTCGTTTCAATATAGATAAGTTCAAAACAGCAACAGAAACATTAAATTACCAAGTTGAGATTTCTAATAGTTTCGACGCTCTCCGAAAACAGAGAGACGATAACAATAATCACGAGGAGGACCCGGAAACCCTGTGGAGCAATACGAAAAAGGCGATAAAGGCAGCCGCGAAACTTACGATAGGTTTTAAGAAAGTAACCAAAAGCAAACCATGGTTTGACGAAGAGTGCAAACTCTGGTTTGAGAAACGTCGGAAGGCCAGACTAAGTAGTTTACAAAATAAGTGCGATCAAACACATAAGAAATATCTCGAGATTAGCAAAAGTACAAATAGGCTCTATAGATCCAAGAAAAGGGAGTGGGAAAAGAATAAAATACTAGCAATAGAAGCGCATAATAAACAAAATAACCCGCGTGAGATGTACAGGGGAATCAATTTTATAAAGAAAGGCTTTCAAAGTAGAACGGAAGTAATGAGGGACAAAAATGGCAATCTAGTAGCCGATGCGACAGAGAGACTGAATTTATGGAAAGATTATTTCGATAAACTATTAAATGTACGCGAAGCCCCCGTTGAAGGTAATCTCGGCGAAATCCACACTGCTGATCTATTAATTAACGATCTTACTGATATAGAAATAGAAATGGCCATAAAGAAGTTGAAAAATAACAAAGCCGCGGGCATCGATGTCCTACCGTCAGAACTGATAAAAAAATGGAGGCCCTTGCCTCACAAGGCAAATTTTTAAATTGATACGCGCAGTTTGGAAAACAGAACGCATGCCGGAAGAATGGAATACCTCTATCATTATTCCCATCTTTAAAAAAGGCGATAAAACTAACTGTAACAACTATCGGGGAATTTCACTTGTGCCTTCGTGCTACAAGATCCTGTCTAATGTTATCATAAGTAGACTAACTCCTTTTGCCGAGGAAATCATTGGGGATTACCAGTGTGGATACCGCCGAAACCGATCTACAAGCGATCAAATGTTTACAATTAGACAACTGGTAGAAAAGAAATGGGAATTTAATGAAGCAGTACATCAGCTATTTATCGATTTTAAAAAAGCTTACGACTCTATTATACGCGCGCGAATGTACTGGATCCTAGAGTTCTTGGGTGTGCCAAGAAAATTGGTTAGACTTATCGAAATTTGCTTAAGCGGCAGTAAGGGTAGAATACGCGTAAACGGTAGTTTATCTGAAGAGTTTTCGATCCGCGATGGCCTGAAACAGGGCGATACACTTTCGTGCGTCCTTTTTAACTTAGTTTTAGAATACGTGGTTAGGCAGGTGCAGGCGAATCCGACCGGTGCTACCCTCAATGGGGTAATACAAATTCTTGGATATGCGGATGATCTCGACGTACTAGGGGATGATAAAGAAACGGTAGCTAAAAATGCCGAAATCTTGATCACAAAAGCCAAAGAGATTGGCTTGGAAGTTAGCGAATCGAAGACAAAATATATGACCGTCGTCAGGTCCGGACAAAGTAATCAAGACGGGGATCTAATGGCCGGAAATATGAAATTCGAAAGGGTTAACGAGTTTAAATACCTCGGGTCTATTATAACTAGCGAAAATAAGATTAAAACGGAAATCAATGCGCGGCTACACGCTGGCAATGGGTGCTATTATGCAGCAAACACGCTACTAAAATCGCGATCGCTATCTAGAAACATCAAAGTAAGAATTTACAAAACGATAATAATGCCGGTCGTCATGTACGGGTGTGAAACGTGGGCGCTGACGAAAGGAGAAGAGAATAGGTTTAGAGTTTTCGAGAATAAAGTACTTAGAAAAATCTATGGTCCAAAAAGGGACGAAGAGACCGGCGAGTGGAGAAAACTGCATAATGATGAGCTGCACGCTCTCTACGGGTCAGCAAATATTAATAGAGTAATGAAAGCGCGTAAATTAAGATGGGCGGGGCATGTAGCAAGAATGGGCAATGAAAGAACAGTGGCGCAAGTTTTAAGAGGGAGACCGACTGGTAAGAGACCCCTAGGCAGACCGAGAAACAGATGGGAGAAAAATGTAAGGGATGATCTAAAAGAACTAGGACATGATTACTTAAACTGGATGGAGAATGCACAAGACAGAGATGTGTGGCGGTCTCGGGTAGATGAGGCAATGAACTTTCGAGTTCGAACTGCTAATCTATAATAATAATAAAAGATTCTGAGAGACAGGGATAACTTCTCAATGAGCATAAAAATAGATTATGTTGGTTTTGAGGTCGCTGATTACGATTCTGATGACAGAATTTGAAAATTCAAAATGGCGGCTACACAATGGCAGCCATTTATTCCGAAATTTGCGAATTTGGTTACAATGAGCATAAAACTTGATTCACGAGTTTTTGGGGTCGCTGATTACGATTCTGATGTCAGAATTCAAAAATTCAAAATGGCGCCCACGAAATGGCAACCATTTTTTACGAAATTGGCAAATTTTGTTACAGACAGTATAAAACCCCCTTAGAAGACATTTTATGCCAATATAAAAAAACATGAAATTTTGCCTAATAAAGTCGCCATATTGGATCCGCTATCATGAAATTTGCAGTTATAACGTCACCATCGTGATCAGCGACCCCAAAAACTCCCCTAGAAGACGTTATAGGTCAATATAAAAAAAAACATGAAATTTAGCCAAACACAGTCGCCATATTGGATCCGCCATTTTTAATTTGACAATTCTAACATCAGAATCAAAATCAGCGACCCCAAAAACCCCCTTGTAAGACGTTTAAGGCCAATATAAAAAAAAACATGAAATTCAGCCAAGCACAGTCGCCATATTGGATCCGCCATTTTGAATTTAAGAATTCTAACGTCAGAATCGTGCTCAGCGACCCCAAAAACCCCCTTTAGGCGCTTTAGGCCAATATAAAAAAAAACATAACATTTAGCCAAATAAAGTCGCCATATTGGATCCGCCATTTTGAATTTTACAATTTCGACGTCAGAATCAGAATCGGCGACCCCGAAAACCTATATAAAGCTAAAAATAACAGTATGAACAATGAAAAAAAAATTCGCGTCGCAAAGGGTTAAAGAACATTTTTTTTATCCTCTTCAAATCTTTGAAATTCTTAAAAAGCTTTCTTTTTTTCCAATCTTGAAAAATCTATATTTTGTTTAATTTTTTAATTTCAGCAGAGAACAAAATAAAAACATCCACTAGAACTCATATTCACACAGAATGCAGCCAGTCAGGTTTTCAACAACATTGTACACGAGATCTGTTTACAACGATTTTTTAAGAAAGGAACAACTGACTTTTTCGCATGATTGTCGTTTTCTTCTCAAAAAAATCTTTTTCATTAATTAATTTATTTCTTTATGTATAGTGTGTAGGCATTTACATTTTTAAATAAGACATTGATAGTGGCTGGAGTTGAATATTAAAACATTTTAATAAACAAAATGCAAAAAAAAATTAAATTGTGGACGGAGAGAATCGAGCTCGCAATAATCCGCCTATAAGACCTTTGGGGTCATGAACATTACTTGAAAAAATTAAAAATCCAGACCAAAAACACACTACGTGGCTCTCCACCTGTGAGAAATCTAGAGAGTAACTGTATCTTAATTGTTTAAACAGCGATTTTTTAACAAATATATTACTTTTGAAAAAAAAAGATTCTGTAAATTATTTTTTATAAGGTTTGAACCAAAACAATACTTATTTCTGTTTTCACTTTTTTTGTATAATTAACGGTTTTCAAATTATAGCGATAAAAATAATAAACTTTGCACTAACATTGACATATTTTCAGGTACTCTCACAAATTCACATTTGTCCCAAACCAATGTATAGAAATGGAATTTTTAACATAATATACATATACTTTAAGCAGCGGCCGCGGAAGTGGGGGGCAGGTGGGGCCAAATGCACCCCCAAAACGAACGAGGGGGGCTTAGCCCCCCCCCCTTTTTATAGTAATGTAAGATTTTTTATGCTGTCGTTCTACGAAAGGCTTTTTCTCTCTTATGTAAAAAAAAAAATAAAAAATTGCGAACATCAAGAAAATCGCAAATTTTAATTGTATATTATTATGTTAATAATTGTTTTATTCATGTGGCAATTTTTATTTATAATAATTGAAACTTTGTAAACAATGCCGCGCACTTTTTCCCTCTCTTTTCTACCGCAGCTGTGGCCTGCTCGCTCACCGCTCGGAGTCCGGCCATGTTGTTTACGCGTGATCTGGCTGCACTGGTCTAACCATGATCCCATTCACTCATGGTCTAGCCAAAAAACGTCCCATTTTCGTCCAAATCGCGCATACCAGCTCCGCGGCCATGTTGGTTACCATTCAACACAGCCGCCAGCTGTACATTTATTCAATATGGCGGTGTAGCTGGTAACGTTGCTGATTGGCTGCAATTTTTTTTACTTGCGCGTGGCTAGACCTGGTGTGAATTGGATCATGGGTCGGGCCTTGAAATTCGGTCGGTGCATGATCCAACAAACCATGGTCCCGCCACTTCGATGCTCAAATACGTTCGACTTCGCGTTACCCGAGTACCCCCACCATACTCGCTGCACTGGCGCGAACGGAACGCGAAGCCAACTGCCATTCAAATTCAAAGTTGTGAAGAAGATTGGATTTAAAGATCGAAGATGGAAGGGTAGTCGGGTTTAACTAGGGAGCCGTCTTATTGGTTGACTTTTTTTACTTGCGCGTGGCGAGACCATAATTTGTTGGATCATGGGTCGGTGCATCGCGTCACAGTTAAATGTTTGTAACGACTTGTTCTTGTCGCCTTGATTGTTTACTTTGCCGGTGCGTTGAATCTTTTTTGCATTGTGTTACGCTCTGGGTACGATGTCAATATGAATAAAATAAGAAATTATTTTTAACGTACAAAGAAAAACTCCGAGAAAACTGAAGGTAAATATTTTCGCTGTAATTACGTTGTGTAATTGCGTTTTCAAAAAAGATGTTGTGTGTTGCCTGTCCAGTGCGTTAATAAGCTTTTTGTTCCCGGCAAGCTGGAAGCCGGAAAATGGATGCGGCTTCAATTCGGGCCAAGAGAGTGGTCAATTCCGAATTGAACGAAGTAAATGGTAACCTGGACAACCCTCCAAACCTAAAGCAAGGGGAACCGTCGACAAAGAAGCCTTGCTTTCGTAAGTAGTTTTATCCATTTTGATTGTCCATCATCGCGTACGCAATTTTTAATACGAAACTAATCTAAAAATCATCGATGTTCAGTTTTAGTAATACAATTGGATCACATAGAAGGGAAATATTTTTATAAAGTAAAAATCAAAAGTGATTTTCTTAATAAACTACGATTTAAAAGTTTATCGAGGTACAGTAAGTGACGTCGATTTCTAAAAACGTATACGGGATCTACCCATCGGAACCACCAGAAATCGATGATACTTACTGCACTTAATATATTTATTTTTAAGTACGTTAATTTTATTGTAATATATAATAACGATGTAAATTGAAGAATTTGTATAATTTTTTTGCGGTGTCCGCAGTCGCAAAACCGCTGCTGGTGGAACAGTTCATGCCGACTCAAAGCTTCAAGTTTCCTAAGAACGATAGTGGCCGCTCTTGCATTTTGGATTGGTTCTTTAAGTTTAAGTGGCTGCATTACGATGAAACCAAAGACAGCGTTCTGTGCTTCACTTGCATCAAGGCCCGTCATCTTGGGAGGACTGGTACCACACGGGGTAATGAAGAAGCATTTATCAGCGAGGGAGCTAAGAACTGGCGAAAAACTTTAGAGAAACTGCAAAAACATGACTCTAGTCATTTCCATCGTGAGTCCACCGATTATGTTTGTCAAGTATTGAAAAATGAGTCAGTGGCAGTTCACCTTAGTACACAACTGAAACAAGAGCAACAGTCTGCACGCATCGCTATGCGCACCATAATCAGCTCCATTCGGTACCTCACACGTTCTGGACAAGCACTATAGGGGTCGACAGCTGATAAGGGAAACTTAATGGATCTTTTGCACGAAAGAGCTCTTGATTGCCCCGATTTGGCCAATTGGATTAAACGGCGAGACAAGTGGGTTAGCCATGATATTCAAGATGAAATAATCCAAATTAGAAAGTCTCCGCCAGAAATTTATTCCAGTGTTGAATTGGTCCAAAAATGAGTTAAAAAGAAGGTTTGAGCAGCCTGGAATGAATCGCCTCGCCCAGCTTGAATCTCTTCTTCTCAACCATTCAAAGGAATTGTCAGTAAGTAAGATCCACGCTGAATTAGGCGTGCACGCAACCGATTTTGACATTGACTCACTCACATTACAAATGCAAATAGCTACAAAAGCTATACCTCAAGTGAAAACTGTCCGGGAGTATGCGAAAGAACTGGCCAACTACCCAAAATATCAAGGGTAATGATTGATCAGGTAGAAAAGCTAGTAGTCTTGCTACTCACTGTGCCAGTTACATCTACGACGTGCGAACGGTCGCTGAGTGCCCTTCGACGTCTTGAAACATACCCCCGACTGCCAATGAAGCAGAGACGACTTACTCATCTGGCAATACTACACGTGCACAGGGAAGAAACGTTCGACTTAAATTTTGATAAAATTCTGAATGAATTCGTTTTAAAAACGCCCGAGAGGCGCAATGTCTTTGGAATTGTTTCACATTAGGATTTAGTTTTTGTTTCTTGCTATCTACAATTTATAACGCTTTAATTAATATCATATGTATTAACAACCAAAGGAAATTATGGACTTTTGAAAATATTATTATATTATTATTTTAATAAAAATTTGAGACAATATAACCTGACGGTTTCAAAATATGTTTTAATTATTATAACTACCAAAAAGATTAGGAATATGACGAATTCCTCTCGGGGTATCGGCCTTTCTATTCCATCACCTGGGAGGTCGGATTTTAAATGTTTAATGCTATCGCTTCCCGTACAACTGAACAGTCGTTTGATTTAATTTTCATATAGTAAAAATCTAAAATTAAATAAAAACTAATAATTATCCGGTCCAAGAGAGGATGGTTACGTTTGTCGTAGGACGAGCCCCCCCCCCCCCCCGTCAAAAAGTACTTCCGCGGTCCCTGACTTTAAGTGTCAAAGCTATCCACAATCACAGACTGAAGTGAAAAAAGATATTGAATAATTGGCGCAAAATTCAACGTTTTCTTTATATTTCAATAAAAACTAATATAAAAAATATTTCTCAATGTCCTTGGGATCATTTTAAAGGTAAATACCTGTAAAATCGCTCCTACTATTATTGTTATTGCACCAACTATTATTGTGAAAATTTTGCTTGAATGTAGTAACATATTTTTAAAGTTAAAACAAAAAAATTGAAATATTTGTTTTCGGCTGAAAGAAATATTTTTGTAAAATATAAGTAATGAGCAATAATGATATTTCTATTAAATTAAAATATATATATATATTTATTTTATTTTTCTAAAGATGAGTTGCCTTGAAATTGTTTGTATCAACTTTGTAAAAAGTGTAATATACAGGGTGATTCTTTTATCTTGGGACATCGAAATGTCTCAAGAAATACGCATCTAACAAAAAAAAAAATATCCCTGATAAAAAAATTTTATTTTCGAGGGGGAAAAGCGACCCGGCAAAAATTTAACCCACTCCCCGGGGGCGGGAGGGCTTAAAATTTTCAAATAGGAACCTATATTGTTTATTACAGCTTCAGATTCCCCATCAAAAAATACGTATGTTTTATTTGAAAAGTTTTTTTTCGATTCGCGCCAGATGGCGCTGCATTCACGAAAAATAATATTGTTGACTGTTCAAGAAATGCGCTTCCAAACGAAAGATATAAAAGACGTATTGATTGTTTTCAGGAGAGCTATTCAATTGTAATCAATTTAATTTTTAACACTCCTTCCATCCACCTGGAAAGGGGGTTAAAGTGGAGTAGAAAAATTGGAAAGCCCAAAAAGTTTTGTCACGAAGATACAACGCCGTTTGAGATATGCCGGCTATGGCTAGATGAGAACGGTGCTGAAACCGTTCTCGAAACTGGTGCGCATTGAAAAGCACATTGAAATTTTTTTTTGTTCTTGTTTTTTGTTTTTTTTTCTTTTTTTAACCTAAGCAACACAACGAACGCAAACAAACCAACCCGTACGAATCAACCCAAACAAACCGACTCTTTGTCTTCTTTATCTTTCGTTTGTAAGCCCATTCCTTGAACAGTGAGCAATGTCATTTTTCGCAAATGTATTGCCATCTGGTGCGAATCGAAAAAAACTTTTCAAATAAAACGTACGTATTTTTTGATAAGGAATGTGAACCTGTAATAAAAAATATAGGTTCCCATTTGAAATTTTAAAGTTACCCCCCCCCCCCTCCCCTCCGCCCCAGGGGGTGGGGTGAATTTTAGCGGGTCGCTTTTCCCCCTCGAAAATAAAAAGTTTTTATGAGGGACATTTTTTTCGTTAGAGAAAGTCCACAAGAGTGAACGATTAGACAGGTCCATCTCTTTCGCTCTATGGACTTTCTGCAGGCAGGTTGCCTGCCACTCCCGGCAAGCAAAAGTATGAAAAGGCCATGAAACTGCACCTTTTCACGCGAACAGAGCGCAAGCGCGAAAGGTACAGTCGTCCTTGTTGTACGCGAACCGAATTTCGCGTCCTCGTACTTCTGACGAAAAAACAGGTCATTACTGAAAAAACCAGGAAAATCAGGGCAAAATCAGGACATGTCCCGCAAAAACAGGACGTCTGGTAACTCTATATTTTTGCAATAGCTTTTTAAATAATTTACACAATCCCTTCATCCTGGCTTCTTTTATAGAATATTCTAATAGCTTTCAACCTATTTAAGAGAAAAAACATTAACCCTCATATAATTAACATTAAAATAACTTGAGCATTCATAGAAAAACTTTGATGGTATTAGATACGATACGTGAAGCAATCAGATTCTGCTCTTTCTGATTCTCGATTAAACAATAAGAACAAGATAAAGTAGAAAAAAGTAGATTTAGCGATAAAAGACAAAAATTTTCGATCCTACATAAAATTACCGGGATTTTTCCGATTTCCCGCGGACCACTAGACTCTGGCTAGACACTCTGCAGATGCATCAGTGGCGACTCCATTACATAAAACAATTTCAAAATCTTTAATAATTAATTAAAAAAGATATACATTTATAGAACTTATAATTTTAATTTATTTATATATACAGTTAATTGCAATTCATATGATTAATTACAGGAGATTTACTTTTTGACATTATTACACTACAAAGTTTACTTGATGAATAATCAGATATATGTGACCGTCCGCGAAGAAAGGGACCTAATGCGTCAAAGCTGAATTTTACAGGACGGGACGGGCGATCGTAGCAGAACCCGCAAGCCATCATTTGAGTAGTGGGGATGCGTCTACGAAAAGCACACCCTCCACTTACCACTACACTTTTAGGCACGAGCCAGTGGAACTAACGGACAGGACTTCTAAAATGGCTACCGCCGCGTAAAGTTCGCTTTGTGGAGCTCCGTGAGTTAATCGTTAGATTGTGGATTCTTAGTGTGGCGTGTTTAAATCACACGCTTCCCTGTACTGTAAAGAGTTTCCTGAATCTGTGGACTATGTTTTCTCTTGTGTGGATCTCGCACCTTTGCGTTTCCCTTGCTGCTACCTGTGTGCTCAATGTGCCGCTGTACCTGTGCACAGTGGGCCAGGAGGCCACTTATTTTGGCCAAAATTCAAGATTTTGTCATATTTGCATAAAACTTGGTGTATAAGGGTTTTTGGGGTCGCTGAAACTGAATTTGATGTCAAAATTTCAATATTTTAAAATGGCGGATCCAATATGGCGGACTAAAATGCGAAAATGTGATATTTTTGCACCAAACTTCGTGTAAATGGGATTTCGAGGTCTTTGATAC
>CAKNYM010051410.1:0-14078 GCA_932195095.1 Andricus curvator | reverse complement strand
CGAAAATGTGATGTTTTTGCACCAAACTTGGTGTAAATGGGATTTCGGGGTCTTTGATACGAAATTTGATGTCGACATTTTAAAATTGAAGATGGCGGATCCAATATGGCGGACTAAAATGCGAAACTTCGAGGTATTTGCACCAAACTCGGTGTAAATGGGATTTCAGCGTCTCTGATACGAAATTTGATGTAAAACTTTCAATATTCAAAATTCAAGATTCGCGCTGATATTTGCAGCCTCTCGCCTTTTTGACCGATCCGATTTTTTCTCGAATTCTAGAGAAGGACGACCTGGCCCCGAAGAAAAAGAAGATTGCTCACTTTCATTGGCAATTTTGATATCAGGAACTGTAAACTCGGATTCTAGCCAACTTAAATTTTTCTTTTCAAACTTCTCTTTAATTCTACATACTTCATTCCATTTCTTATTGCGCTTAGTTCTTAAAGTCGTGGAATGTGGACGGAAAGCAGATTGCCAAAACAAGTGAGCGCGTTGATGCGGCTAGGATAACAAATTACGGTTAGCCAGTGCTCTTCATGGACGCGCGCCAGCACTCTCCATGACATGGCCGCGCGCGGCCATATAGATATACCATAAGCAAAGAAGTAAAAGAAAAGTAGCAAAAAGTAGCACTCTTACGCTCAAGTGCATATCCTAAGGAAGACATTCATATATTTTAGAACTCAATATGTTGTGTTATGCCGTGTTATGAGCATTTGGAAGCAGGTGCTTTGCTGAAAAATCTTGTTTTTTATTCACTAATAATGTGACTGTATTTTATTGAAATTAAAAATTATAGATTTAATTGACTTTTTACAAATTTCACACCTTACTGAATAAAATAAATGGAGGTACAAGGTTTGGAATCGATTTCTTAACGTCCAAAAACGTATTTTCCTAACCTCAGTAACACTACGAATTTCAATAAGATTTTCTACTTGTGCCTGTATCATCGAAACAAAAATTGTTCAATCAACGTATAATTGTCGTCAATAATACTTCAATTATCCCTGAATGCAGTAGTCTATTTCATTTTTTCGAATTTAAGAATCGACTTTTGGCCACGGAATCGAGTCTCCTGGCCCACTGTGCTGTGACGTCACGTTTGTGCTTTGGAGCGGAACTCTTGCTGTTGCCTCAAGTTTCTGTGTGACTCCCTGCTACCCTTATGCTAACTCAATTCCTCGGGACTTCCTCTTAACTTCCCATGCTTTTTGCTTACGGATTGTTGAGTGTTTACTGCGGCTTGTGAGTGCGTAATTTTTTTTGGCGTTTGAGAACTTTCGCGCCTTTTTTGTGATGCCACGCTATGAACAATTTCTGGCAGCGGGTATGCAAGGCCTGTAAGTTTGCTTGTCCCACTAAAGGCTATTTATTGATCATAACTCACACAAGACTACATACCGTATGCACACTCCCTTTGTCTTCTAACCTATCCACGTTACATAATCCCTTCAAAGCTGTCAGTTATCCTCTGAGTATTTCCTTTAACAAATCCAAAATGTTATTTCCTTAGTTTCCTCTATCCTTCCCATCTAATTTTCCGTTTTTTTTTGCTTGTTCATTTTTCCAGCGAATCATTTTCAAGTTTCTCCTTTTTGGTTACTAATCGTGGTTGTAGCTTTTATTATTTTGTAATTTCATCATGCTTCTTTTTTTGGCTTATTCCTGCGTTATTTTATAGCCTTACTAATTTACCTGCGCACCCTACTTCCCTATTATTTATTATTTTTTAAATAGTTATTTGACTAATCTTATGCTATGCTTATTAATGCCTAGTTTATTTTCGGTGTGTATGTTTAATTTTATTTCAGGTTAACCTATTTGGGGACGAGCCCCGGGAATCTGATACTTGTTTCGTAAACTACCCCCCCCCCCCAATAAATTTCCATAGGTCAGTCTTTCAGCTTGGCGCCATGTCTTCTTTCAGAAATTCTATGGGCCTGGGAAAGAATGGAACTCGGGGTGATTACCAATCGGCCTCTTTGGGCAGAGGCTTACGGAGGGTCCCTCCTTCTGGAGTCCGGACTGTTTTGGGGATGGATGGGTCGCCTAGGGCTGTCACACTCATCAATTATGGTGCCAGTGGGTCTAATGCAATCCCTTCCCAGTCTACACGTTCCCCTTCTAAAAAAGCTAACAAAAAAAGGAATCGTCGCTCCCCTAACCAGTCTGAGGATGTTACCGGTCCCAAGAAGCTTAAGAAGAGCAAGAATAAGGGCTCGACCTCTTCTTCTTTCTCTTCCACGATAAAAACATCTGCTTTCTCCCCTTCTCTCTCGCCAGAGCATATTGACCAGACTAGCCCACCGAAGGATTTATTTTCCTCCCTTGTATCCTCCCAGCGGAATGAAACTGTGAATGCTGGGATGCCAGTTCCTGAAGTGTTGGATAATATCCCTCCGGAATTTCTCCTCTGGACCAGGGACCCGGATTCTTCCAACATTCGTTGGAAATGGTTAGAAACCAAGTTAAGATTTTCTGCGACGATTGGAGGGATGCTAATCTTCTGCTTGATTCTGCGGACCTCAAAATTGGAGGCCATAGGCTATTTATCCCTGAATCTCTGATCAAGAAAAAGGCCTTAATCAGAGACGTAGCCATCACCTATTCTGCGGATAATATTTATAATCGTATCGACCCGTCTGTCAAGGAAACTGTTCTGGCAGTTAGGCGCAGAGCTAATCCTGACGGTTCTCCCACTGATATGGTTGAGTTCTCCCTATCAGTGGGGAGAGTCCCACGTAATATCTTTCTCTCAGGCTTCTTCTTTGCTCTTATTCCCGTTATCCCCCCTCCACGTAAATGTTTTAGGTGCCAGCGTTTCAGGCGTGTTGCTAACCAGTGTAGGGATACTAGACCGGTTTGCGAATTCTGTGGGGAGTTCCACCAAACAAATGAGTGCCCTAACAAGCTCGTTGATGCCCGGTGTGCCAATTGTTGGGGCTCTCATCTTACTTCCTCAAGGACCTGTCCAGTTTATCTGTATGAATTTGAAATTATGAGATTCAGATACTGGAATGACTGTGGCTTTGATCAGGCCGAGGAGGCCCTCCTATTGCGGGGAGTTATAAGACCCCAGCTCAGGTTGAGCTCTGTCCCTCAGCAGGATTCCAGGACTGTTGTGCCGGATATCAGCCCAGTCAATACATGCTCCTTATCTGCTCGTATGGACGAGGTTTGTCCTACTCTCGCCTCTGTTACCGACCCCCCCCCCCCCTTCCGCTCCCACAATAGTGGGTACAGCTGATGGTTCGGAATTTCAAAATTATTCGGGTGTAGAGGAGATTGTTGATAACCTGATTGATGCGTCTCAAGCTAGCATGAATTCTATTAAGTCACTTCTGGATAGCCCTCTCTATGGTGGTTAAGGCTATGCGTCTCCTTGTATTAATCAAGCACCGACCGAAAAGTCCCCCCCTTGCGTCCCCCCTGATCCTGGTCTTAATGTATCTCTTAGACAGAGATCTAAGACCCACTCGATTTAGTATCGTTTTTCCTTTTGTTTCCTCTGGCTCGCTCCTAAGTTTTTATAACTTGGTTGTTGAGTTCCGTGCACTTCTGCACGCTGTATCATAGCTGTAAATATTTGGTAGTTAATTCGTTTTTAGGCCTGTTTCATGTACTAGTATTATCTTATAATTAAGTTTACGTTATTTTGATACTACTCTTTCGTGGGTAAATTCCTGGTAGATTTATGAAGTAAACAACCACGGAGCCCAACATTAAGTCTATAAAATTTGCCAACTGGAATGCTCATAGTGTGTGTAAGAAAGAAGCGGAGATCTCCGCAATGCTGCTTGAATATGATTTTGATATTCTGTGTGTTACTGAAACGTGGCTTTCCTCTGATATTGTCTGGGAGTTTCCTGGTTACATTACGCATAGATGTGACCGCCCTCTGGGCAGGGGTGGTGGTTCTGCTATTTTAATTAGGAAAGACCTCCTTTTTAGTTCTTTGGATCTTCGTGGCGATTGGCTCAGTGAAATTGATGCGATGGGAGTCGTGGTTTCCACTTCTTTTGGATCTGTAGCCATTTTTTCAGTCTACTCTTCTCCACTTGTCACTCTATGTTATGACTCTTGGTGTGATCTTATTGGCTGTGATGCCATCCTTTTATGCGGAGATTTCAATTCCCACTCCCCCGTCTGGGTTTCTGAGTGGGAAAATGCTATAGGGAGAGAGTTGTGCCGTGCGGTCTCGGATCGGGAGTTGATTCCTGTGAACGACTCTTGTCCGACATTCCTTCCCTTGCTGGTAGGACTGGCGCGGACTTGGATTTGATTTTTATTTCGACTGCTCTTGCTCACTTGTCTTCGGTCTCGGTCTCTGAGGATACTTTTTCTTCGAATCATTTCCCTGTTGTGGGTGTCTTGGATGTGACTCCTTCCACATCTTGTTCTTCTTCCAATCGCTTTAACGTCAAGAACCTCGATTGGTCTCTCTTTCGGAAAGGTACAGAGGGTCTCATCCCGGATTTGGTCCTAGCTTTGGAGGAGGGAGTGAATCCTGCGACTGTTTATGATCAGTTCGTGAACTCAGTCTTTCGTATTTTGATTGATTGTGGGGCCTATCGTTCCAATTCCCGCAGATGTAGACGTAAGACCCAGCCGCTCTGGTGGAACAAGGACTGTGATGAGGCGTTGGCTAGAAGACGTGATGCCTTAAAGAGTTACTTGGCTAATCAGTCCAGAGAGGGTGTCCTGGAGGCAAGGCAGGTTGACAATGAAGTCAAAAAATTCCTCCGTAATCAGAAATACTGTTCCTTTCGTCAGTTCTGCGACTCTCAATCCTTCGAGTAGCTTCAGTCGAATATGGCGGACTGTGCGCTCGTTGGCCTCTCGTTGTAGCTCTAAGAACACTGGGGTTGTCACTGATCTCAACTCGGCTGAGCTGAGGGAGCTGCAGGTGGCTCTTGTGTCCCCACATATTGCTCCTGTTGTGGTTCCCCCGTCCTTGGACGTCGATGAGAGTGACCCTATGAACCGACCGTTCTCGGAGGTAGAGTTTAAGACGGCTCTGAACTCCTGCAAGGTTCGCACGTCCCCTGGTCTGGACGGGATCACATACGAGGTCATCAGGGGACTCTCTGACCCGGTTCTTAATTTCATTCTTTCTCTCTTTAATAGAATGTATGCTCTGTATATCTTTCCGGAGGCCTGGCGTGACTCGTTTGTCATCTTTATCCCCAAGCCTGCTGGTAAGGGGTTTCCGTCCAATCTCCTTGACGTCTACTATGTGCAAGTTGTTTGAGAGAATGGTTCAGCGTAGGTTGGAGTTTAGAGCGGAGAAGGAGGAATGGATCCCGAGATTCCAGTATGGGTTTAGGAGGGGTAGATCTGCTCTGAATTGTGTGGCGACGGTTACCACTGAGATTATGAGGGGACTGGGTGAAGGTGAGGCTACTTTGGGCCTTGCGATTGATATCAAGGGTGCATTTAATGCAGTCCTCCCTGGGGTCTTGATCCAGAATTTAAAGGATCTTGACGTGGCGGCAAGAATGACTAATTTTATATCATTTTTGATTTCTAGGAGAAGATTATTCTTCTCTGAGCAGAGTGCTCCCCGGGAGTGTGGTGTTGGTGTCCCTCAGGGAGGAGTCCTGTCACCCATCTTGTTTAATCTGGATCTGCGTAGGCTTGGTGATTACTTGCCTGATGGGGTGAGGGCCAGTCAGTACGCTGATGACCTGCTCCTAATTGTAAGATGCAGGGATATCATGAAGGCTCTGGCTCTTCTTAAGGAAGCTATTGAAGCGTTAATCCCATAGCTTGATTGGTTGGGGATTCTGTTGGACATGCCCCTGACCTGGGTTCCTCACATTAAATATGACGCGGGGAACGCCTTGAGAGCCATTAGCGTTTTGCGGGTTATTGCTAGAGTCTCCTGGGGTGCTAATCCTACGATCTTGAGTACTGTATATAGGAATTTGGTTAGGGCCTGTCTCGATTGGGGTGCTCCCCTCTTCGCTTGTGCGAGTGTTTCAGCCTTGAGGCGTCTCGACCGTGTTCAGTACCAGGCGCTTAGAGTTCTTTTGGGCTGTATGAGCTCTACTCCCATCTCTGTTCTCCTGGCTGTGGCGAATGAGCCCCCTCTTTCTCTGAGAAGGTCTTACCTCTCTGATCGTTTTCTGCTGAGAAATTTCAGTTGGAGGAATAATCCATTGATTCCGAAACTTCAGTTAGTTGCTGAAAAATGCAATAAGGACGAGGGGAGGCTCAGGAGGGGTAGGAAATGCAGGAAATTTAGACTCAGGGCTGATAAATCAGCCCTGTTTTCTTCCTTTAATTCGATTCATGGGGTGCTGATGAGTTGCGATAGATCTCTCAGACCTGCCTACTTCGATGATGTCTGGGAGGAGCTCCTTCCAACGGTTGAAATTGACTGTGTCTCGGGTGGGCTCATCAGGGCTTCTGTCGATCCGCAAGAAGCGTTCGACAGGCTGGTCTCTTCGTCCTATCCGGACTCAGTGCGAATATTTACTGATGGCTCTGTGGATCCCGGCTCTGTGGATCCCGGCTCTGATCGGCTTGGTTCTGCCTTTTGTATTCCTGATATGGGCTACAGTTTTGGGCTTCACTTGCAGGAGGGCTCTTCTATCAAGTCTGCGGGGCTCTATGCGATTTTCTCTGCACTGAAATATATCCTGAACATGAATATTTCTCCTTGTGTTATTCTCTCGGACTCTCTGTCGGCGATTAATTGCATCGAGAATCGCTTTTCGGACCCCCAGGGGCCAACCCTGGCCCGTAAGGTCGGGCATTTACTTTTCAGGGCGTTTTCTCGCCGTTTGACGAATTAGGTCCGGCTTGCATGCAGCCGATATCTTAGGGCTAATAAAGGGTGATTTCGAATTCTGGAAGAGTTGGCTGTGGCCTTATTGTGAGAAACTTGATAATCATAGGGAATACTTTAAGCGGGTTGCATTCAAGACTAGAAGACCATGGTTTGTGGGCTTTTGTTTTCCTAGGCGTTTTCTCAACTTGGTGACTAGACTCAGATCTTCCCATATATGCAAGGGCTCTCATTTTCGAAGGATGGGTTGGAATCTTCCTGCTGACTGCAATTGCGGGGCTGAACAGAGAGACTTGCCCCACCTCCTTTTTGAGTGCCCTCACCTCTCTGAGGGCCGCCCTTCTTTTTTTTGGATTTCTTGATCGAAAGTTCCCGGGTATATCCCCTGAACAGGTTGACATTAATGATCTCCTGTTTGAACCGGATGGTGAAGTAATAACCGAGTTGGGTGAGTTCTTTAGTAAGGGTAATGTTATTCTGTAACTTTTCTGAAGGATTTTTCTCGTGAAATTTTTTCGCTTTATAGTTTCCTTCCCGCATATACCTTCCCCTCCCTGATACGTATACCTTCCGCTCCCTGGCGTGTATACCTTCCCCTCCCTGGTGTGCTACGTCTTGGTGTGTCTGCTTACTGCCTATTGCCTCTGTAACGAGCCATTGGCATGTGCTATGTAGTGGCCTGAACATTCTGTGGCAACTTGATTTTGATTGGATTTTTAAAATAACTTTTCTACCTGTGTGTTAGTTCTGGCCATTTGCTGTACAGCAAGAAGCCACAAACAAGAAGAAGAAGAAGAACTAAGGGACACGTCGCGTACAGCTGTAGTGGTAAGTGGTGGGGCTGGGTTTCGTAGGCCTCTCATTCTGTCTCCGCGTACGCTTGTCATGCCTATGTTTGTAACTTAATAACAAGAAAAGTAATTAACTTAAAAAATTCTGATCATTGACAATGAAAGAGTAACTCAGAAGCTATCGATTGGCGTAAGAAAATGAAAATCGATATTTTCCGCATTAGGTCCCTTTCTTTGCGGACGGTCACATATACATTATTCAAGGAAAAACATTTGAGATTAGACATTTAATCATTTCTTCTAATTAAATTGAAGTTAAATAATTTTCCAAATTTCTTTACTATCTTTAACCTTCGGTGAAATTACCCACTCCGATCTTCTCTACCGACGTTATCAAACTGGAAAAATTCGGCCCTGCTTGATGGCTCTTTTACACCTTCCTTCCGTCGATCGGTCGTCGACTGACCAATATATCGAAATATATCCGGAAAATTTAGTGAAATCTAGGAATATTTTGTAATCTTTCAGTGAGTTTCAGAAGCTAAAATATTACTAGATTTAACTGAAATTTACGAAGGTGTGAGGACGATGCCTGTGAAGATAGCACCCCAAATTTGGAATATACAAACACCGTCAAACGACCGACAAACGAGAACAAACAAAATAAATTGGATATTCCAAATTTGGGGTGCTATCTTCACAGGGGTGTGAGGACGCTTTCACACGATTGCAGATCAGCAGATTGCATGCAGAGTCCACATGAGTGAAATGTCTCTTTCACTCTTCTGAACTTTCTGCATGCAATCTGCTGATCTGCAGTCGTGTGAAAGCGCTCTGAATGGATATTCCAATTGAGTACGGACATGACCTTGATATTTACCGGATATGACAGACAGCGCCCGCGGCGGCCAAAGTCGAAAATCCCTTAGGGATAGAAATTTGAAATTTACATAAGATAGCACGTATGCATTGTTTTTAAATATAATAAATGCATAAATGATTGCTTTAAAAAAGTTATAATATTTTTCAAAACGAAGCAAAATAACAGAGGAAACTTTCTTGTAAAAAGATTTCGTGAAAAATTTGTCTTTTCATTCCAGCTAAACCCGTACTAGTTTCGTTGTTGGTCACCAACATAACCTTAAAAATTACCGGTCGAATGTCAACAAGCGGATTGATGATGAATATTTTAATTAAAACAGGATTTCAAGCTATAAGTCATTCAATCGATTTTCATCCTGAAACACTCAATAAGGGAAAAAGTTTAGCAGTCATTCATGTGGTGAGGGTGCAGGAGTTGAAAGTGAATAGAATAAGCAAAATTCAGTGCAGCGTAATCGGACAAACGTCTGTTAGTTCTCCCCCATACGAAGTTAAATTACAGGTGTTTATTAATTAAAAAATATATTGTAACATAAAGAGAAGTATTAGGGAAATCTATAATTATAATTTTCCTAACATTTTTCTTTATGACCATTTCTGACCACTTTTGTTACGTTTCTCGACAGATATCCTCAGGAAGTCAGAAGTCGTGAGAAATGTTCAGAAATCGTCAGAGTTTGGGTTCGAAGGATTATTATTATTATTATACCATTAAGCCATTTCCCTTCCGGGGTAGGCGTGACTTGCTCGGTTGGAGAATAGTAGTGTGCATATGGGTATATAGGTATAAGGTAGGTAGGTATATAGGTATGAGGTAGATAGGTATATAAGTAGGTATATAAGCCTAAGTTTATTTTAGAGATTAAAAGATAATGATCAGTATTGCATTCGGAACCCCTCATGACTCTTGTATCTTTGACTAGTTCTCTTAGTCTTTCATCAGCAATAACGAAGTAAATTACACTGCGGTTATTTCCTTTACACCAAGTGTACGTGTGGATCATTTTATGTCGAAACCAAGTATTGGTAATAAATAGACCCTTTTCTAAGCATAAGCTAACTAATTTTTCCCCGTTATAATTTTTTCTTGGATCCCCAAATTTACCTAGTACCCTTTCTGTATCTGTATCCTGACGTTGAACGCCGACCCATCCGTTCATATCTCCTAGTAGAATTATTCTTTCACCTTGATCGCAAGTACTTATTGTGTCATTTAAAGTGTCCCAGAAAGCGTCTTTGACTTCTCGCGGCTCACTGTCACCTGGGGCGTAGCACGCTATGATAAATAACCTTCTGATTCCTACCTTCATTCTAGCCCACAACAATCTGGGAGATACAAAATCATGATCTTTGAGATGCTGTCTTGCTTTTTCATTCATAATTAAACCGACCCCTTGACTACGATTTGATTCACTACCTACTCCTGACCATATTTCAAAACCGCCTTTCAACACCCCATTTTCTATGTTTCTACTTTCGCAACCCTTTTTCTTCGTCTCAGGTACACATAAAATATCTAGTTTCCTAGCATGCATAGTTTCTCGTAGTTCTCTTACTTTAAGGTCATTCACTCCTCTAGCATTCCAGACACCCAGTCTCCATTCATCGCCTGAAACTCGACCTTTACGTTTACCGTGTGTATGCATTTCGTCAATCCAAGTTTCAGTCCATTCCGAGGCTACTTTATTGTTTGTATTATTCATGTTTAGATTGTACACCCAACTATCACCTTTATGCGCGAAATTTGTTTTGCGAACCGAAATCATGTCCAAGTTAAGTGATTATTCGTCGTACGGTGGATAGTCTATCTGTAACGTCAGTCCCACCAATACTTCTGTTACTGCGTGGGGGGGGGGGGGGGTGGAGGTGAGGACAGAGAAAGGAAACCGAGAGTCTCAATTGGTTGGTGATTTATGCTGAGAAGGTTACCAGCCTTCAGCAGCGTTGTATTTGATAGGAGTTAATATGTGTCCAAAGCCGAATCCTGGCCTACCACTAAAACCGGAGCCAATATTAAAATAGTTATATTAATTGAACTGCAATATTATAAGTTTTAGGGAGAATTTAAGATGCATTTAGGAGTCTTTGAAAATGACGCGTCAATGCAATATTATAATTTTTAATCCCTGGCAATTTGCGAAAAGCTTTAACATGTGAGGATTTCTTGAAAATTTTGAAATTCCTTCGAAACCATCAAAAATCGATTGAAAATTCCTACTAATGGAGAGCGGAAAAAATCGTAAAATATTTGAAAATCTTTGAAATTTCCTGAAGCGTTATTATTTTCTTCAAATAGGCTCTTTTTAGGGGTCCAAGAATAGAATGCCATAAAACCTAATCCCTTTTATACTTCCCAGGTTATTTATATTATTTATTTATTTTTATTTAGGCATATTCTCTTTTTACTTATATTTAATTATTTAAATTTATATATTAAATGACTCTGAAGGTGAATCTGAAAATTTTGTCCGTTTTGACGTATCTCTTTCTCTTTTCAAGATACATTATATTTATCCTAATTTTAAATTTTTTAGGAATCTGAAATCGTCGAAACCCGTAGATTCTGAATTTCTAACTTTTGAATCTGTATATGCAACATTGAAAAAAAAATTATTTTCAATTTTTAATCATTTTGGGTTGGCCTACCTGCGGTCCTAGCCGGTGAGCTACCTGATAGGATGTGAATTAGCATACTTTCAGAAATAGTCAGACTCGTCAGGAAGTTCAGGAGTCGTCAGAACATCTGACCATTTGTGACGATTCCTGACTTTTTTTTAGTAGGGCACTGTGAAAAATTCAAGTAAAAAATTACGTATAGGATTGCCTTAAATTTTCTTCTTGATAAATGTTTCTGTAAACATTTACCTTCACTTTACGAACTTAACAATAAAAATGTGATACAGGAATCTTAGGACATAAAAATACCAGTGGTATTATTATCAGGAATTGTGTAATTTTCACACTAGAATATCCGTATGTTTGAAATAGAGAAAACTACGAATATGTTACGTACATAAGGGTGGTCCAAAAAAAATTTGTGTTTAGAAGGCAACGATACCATATGGATGTGACACCCTTAACACACCCCCACGGGACCCTGAAAACTACCCTTAAAACCAAAAATGTCAATTTTTATGAAATCGACCTTTTGAGCACTTTATTCTCGTTTTTTTTTTACTTAAAATTATTTGTATTAGTCTAGTGGAATATTTATCAACATTGGTTAATAAATTTTTAATTATTTGAACAAATTGAATTTGTTTAAATAATTTTTTTTCAATTTTAAAAAATAATAATTATGATTATTTCTGCAGTGGAATATTGATGAAAACTGGTTAATTAATTTTTAAATGATTAAACAAATTCCATTTGCTTGAATAATTTTTTTTTCAAAAATTCGTTTTTTTTATAAAAAATATTTCTGTATTATCCTTAAGTCACATAAATTCATTTTCAGACATTTTCCAATCCTTGAGGTAATAAATTATTATTTATTTTCCACAACCTTTAATTTGTTTCAATAATATTTTTTTCACCAAATTTGTTAGTTTTTCTTTTCTGCTATTTATATTAAAACTTCTGATTGTTGGAAACAATAATTTTGTTATATTTCTGAATTGATTTTAAACAAATGGAATTTGTTTACATAATTGAAAATTGATTAACCAATGTTGATAAATATTCCAGCAAAGAAATAGTAATAATTTTTTATTTTTAAAAATTTCGAGAAAAATATTATTTAAACAGATTCCATCTGTTTAAATAATTGAAAATTAATGAACCAATGCTAATAAATATCCCACTAGACCAATAGAAATAATTTTAAGTAAAAAAAATAATACTAATAATAAAATACTTAATGTCATTTAAATTAAAACAAAATGTACTCCATAAATATTCTGGGATAATTAAACTATCTAACCTCAAAATCTGACAACTAGCATTACTTTTACAAAAATAATAGATCGTATATATATATGCGATTATATATAATATTATTTACCGTGTGGTGAGCCCACACTTGTAGTTATTTACTACAAGAAACTATCCACCTAGAAACTCTACCCGAATCGGGTAGTGTCACGCATACCCTGAAAGGGAAATGGCTTAATGGTATACTTACTTACTTACCCAATTAACACAATAATTTGTCCAGATACCTTTTTCGAAAAACAAGAATATTGAAGTGCTTTATGTGATATTTGTAATCCGATAGACCTGTCATAGACAGATAAATTCAAAACTCAACTACGATCAAACCGTTTAATAAACTCGAGCAAAAGTTATTTTCACTGAATCGAGATTTTATCAGTTTTCCTACAGACACTCTCGTTATTTGATAGTTAAACTCTTATTTTCAGTATAAATTTATTTATTTTCAATCACATGTAAACAAGTGGAATTCATCCCTAAGAAATTGCCGCTTTTAGGCATCAGATGGCGCCAGGCTGTTTCAGCGGCCGTACTCAATATGTTGGTCGGTCGACGACCGATTGACGGAAGGTGTAAAAGAACCTTGACCGCTGAAGAAGGAGCGTGTATCGTCTATTTTAGTTCGTGAACTGCCTAGGTGCGTTTGGGCGCTTTGATTTTAGTTCGCAAACGCTTAAGGTTCTTTTGCACCCTTGCATGAATGCTCGTGCGTACCAAAGATATTATAAACGTAGATGCGGTACGGGGTGTCAGAGTGGGGGAACGATATATATAGGACATCACATTTTCTGCCATATCGAGGTGCTGCCCTCACCGTACTACGAAGTCGAGAGCTGTTTTTCTCATTCTTCGTAAGATATGACGGTAAAGCAGTTGACAGATTTTTTAAGGTTAGAAAAATGATGGTGTTTTGAGCGATGTTGTTTGTCTGAGTGATATAAATTTATAATAATAATATAGGTATTTTTTTTTGACATACTTCAGACCAAATGAAAGGAGATTAGTTGTTGAATCCTTTATTGCACACTTTCAGTAGCCAACGTTTCGAAAACATATGTTTTCCTCATCAGGACAAAAACATTTTGAAGTTCATCAGCATCTTAAAAATGTCTATAGATTCCTATTCCTCTTCTTCATTGCTATGTAAATATATAAATTAATTTTAGTTTTAATTAATATCATTTAAGTAAAAATTTGTTTTTTGAGGTTAAAAATTGTAATTGTAATATTTACCTTAAAAATCTTCATTTTCCAGTTAAATTTTGTTAAAAATTATTGATTACTTTAGATTGTTTTGTATATTCTAAATATCATGCTTACAACATTTATAATTTAGTTAATTTAGTTAAAATTATATCAGAGACATAACAGACGTTATGCTCCATTTTTGCGAAGATAAATAGAGAAAAAGAGAGGAATAGAAATCTTAACAAAGACAGAAATTAGCAATGACGTATCATCAATTTATATTATAAGGTGCTATAGTTTCTAAATAAATCTAATTACTATATTGAATTGATGGAGTTACAAAATTAAATTATTAACAAATTTATAAATTGTTTTGAAATTTAAAATATTATTATTCATAGAAAAAATTCATCAATCTGGAATTTTGAAAATTCAAATAATTTTTTAATTAAATTAGAGAACCAATAATTATATTATATATTGGA
>CAKNYM010051408.1:211714-245462 GCA_932195095.1 Andricus curvator | reverse complement strand
AAAGCGGAATATTTGGACCTTTAGATGGTCCAAATAAAACGGTAAATACACCTCCAATAATTACTTCATGCACGTGATGCCGGCACGCCAGATATAGTAAATTTCTGCCAATTAATGTCTCTAAAAGAACACACGCACCATTATCTTTTCCTGTGTTAGAAGCAGTTGTATCGAAACTCATACCAATCACGTAGCTTAATACATTCCAAAGGGTAAGAGATGAAAAATTGCTTCTGCGATCATTTTACCTGTTGCATTATTTAATTTAGGAATACCGAGAATCTTATGGACATTGTAACCAGTAGTCACGACTGAAAGCCTTTCAACATTTCCTTTTGTATTTTCCTTGTTGGTACTATCTCTCATCTTTTTTCCGTCCCAATGAATTGTTAAGGGCGGCTTTTCCATTGCAGCAAATTCTTCTTTCACATTCTCATCTATATTTGCACGGTGGGCAGAGCGTTTTCTTCGTACAGTGGAAACAGAGCATGGAGCATCGTTCAAATTTTGACCATCTGACTTTGCAATTGCTGCAGCTAGCATTGTAAATTTTTTGTTGGATAGGTTAATTCGATCTAAAGTCGCAGAAACTTCTTCAGAATTCAAAATATTCTGCAAAATGCGTGATTTCTTCGGTGCGTTAGGTCCACTTTGACTCAATTTTTTATTATGATAGTCTGATATTTCTGCTTCTAAACATGACTGGTCTTCTAACTCCTCTTCACTATCGGTGAAACCTACCCATTTTGTCGTCCTCTCTCTTTCCTGTCTCTCTTTTTCACGTCGCAGCCGCTCTGCTTCTTTGGATTTCCTTTCCTTAAGTCTCTCTTCTCTTTCTTGAATGATCATATTTTCTGAACTTTCGATATTCAATTTCATACACCGACCACCTCGTTGATCTTCCAAAAAATTTTTGTCTTCCACGTATTTAATCAAATTTACGGCATTTGCATCAGCTATATCAAATAAAGATTTTAGTTTTTTAGCAAAATTATCTTGTTTACCTTTTTGTGATTTAGAAAGAGTCCTTGATTTATTCTTCTGAAGCAATGTGTATTCTCGGAATACATTTTTTATCTTGCGGACAATATTAGCTTGAAGAGCCGTCGGAATTCGTGCTAGACGCCATATGTTCATTAAGTTTTTTTCTTAAAGCTGTGATGATAGAAGAATGTTTTTAAAACATCAAATACAGTGGGTAAAACATTTTCCGGCAAATTCGACTGGAATGGTCCGCTGAACAACCTTTCAATTTCATTTTCCTCCGTTTCACACTGTTTCGTATTCGAGTTCATAATTCAGAAGTGAGTTAGACCTCTAAACAGGAAAATAGGAACATACAAACTCAAGTCATAAGGTTCACAAAACAAGCGGAACGCATAAATGAAAGCAAGGCAGAAATTATTAGATTTTGACTAAACTTACCAAAGAAATTGACCATAATAAATAGACTGCGTCCCATAAGTATTGCCTGATCTCGATTTTTGACATTTATAAAATAAGAATATAAAAAATGAATGTAAGGAGTGAATAAAGCTTTTCATTGTTTCACAGCCAACTGCAGAATCTCTCCCAACATTGAAAGTAGAAAAAAAAAAGATTATAAAGGTTGTAAAAGATCATAGAAAGAGTTACCTTTAAATTGTGAGATATTTAAAATTAAAAAATATGCAAAATTACTATTTTTGATAAATTCGTTTATATAAATTGTTTTCGAGGGCAAAAAATAATTTAAATGTGTATTAAAGACCTCTTAGTACATGGATAGATGATTAACGCTTCTTTATAACAATTTTCTCCATATATCTCCTCAACTATGCATAATTTCAATAAAACTTATGAACAAGAAATACGCATCTTAGTAAGCCCCATCCTTTATGTTCTTTATAATTTTCCATTATGGTCTGCCATTTTCGAGAAAAATTGATTTTTCTGCGGAAAACAGATAAATTCACGATGAGCGACATCTAAATATTATCCGATTTATTTCTCCTTCCAGGATATTTATTTTTAACCCAAAAGGAACAAAAAAATCGAAGATGCAAGTTGAGATTCGGAATTCCTTTTTTTTTTGAACACCCCTAATGAATATATGTATATATGCCATATATACGTAATTCCGTTCTAGTCGGCCTTGGAACAGAATTTTCTTCGCACCCTACGTGTGGAACGATTATGTCAAAGACCAGTGTTAACTTTGTGTTAAATTTTGAAACACATCGACCTCATTTCCTTCCAAGTTTCGACTGTCGACCAGCCAAACAGTCTGCGTAAAAACTGTTGAGTTCCTAGTCTAGGATATACACATGTTCCAAGGTGAAGGGTGTGCGAAACGCTATTGTTGCCACGTGAATTCTTCCCTCTCATCAATATTTATTAGGGTGGCCACTGAACCGGGAATTTTTTGAGACCAACAAAAAACCGGGCAATGGCTGAACTTATTTTGTGACCGCAAATTGTTTTAGTTTTGTAGAAAAACTAATTGAATCACTTTTCATGTTACTTGGTATCATATGAAAAATAATGGTGCGATTTAGTCCAGTCAAATTAGCTTGAAAACAGGTCTTTTCTAGCAAAAATACATCAAGTTTGCATATCTATCGTACGTGGTTCCTTACGGCATCAGAATTAAATATCAAAAGAGTTCCATCTGGTCGTTGGATAAAACCACCCTTATATCTAACAAAAAAAACCCGGAAATTGTTTTTTTTTTCGATTTTTTGGAAAAGGGTGCATCGGGCGAGAAAAATATCTTAGGAGAAAAAATTAGACAATAGAATTTTGAACAGGAAGGGTCATATGCATTTTTGTAGTGCGGGTCACAGTTTCCGAGTAATCCGCCCTTGGAGTGGAGGGTGAGTTTGAGTATAAGACTAAAATTATAGAGCAGACAATTCTCTATAAATACTGCTTATTAATTTTTTTTATTCCAACAATTGAAGATCATATCAACATTTTTCCGAAAATAGATCAGTGATTCATTTTCTGAAAAATTGGTTGAAGACTGTGCATATATGTATAATGCACACAGTAATTAATAAGCAATTTTTTTTAACTATCTTCAAGGTATCGACTGTCTACACCTGAAAATGACGAAAGCAGAGTTCTATACTAGGGTGGTTTACAAAAAACCTGTTTTTATTTTTAGGCGGCCGTATAACGTCTGTTCGTTTATCTGAGTGAGAACATACTCTCCTGATTTTTTCAGATTCTTATAAAAATTTTTAGAGGTTGCGAGCGTCAAATTTACATAAAAAGTGATATTTTCGTAGTTTTCAAGTTTTTTTTAAATATGCATATTAGCTCTAAAGAAATATCTTATAAATGAAAATTGTAGCTCCTCCCGCATACAATAGGAAAACAATTAATAATAGATATGAGATGCAAAATTTAAAGCATGGGCACCAGAAAAAATTTCATAAATAAAGCTTTTAATGGCTTCTCCGTCACTAAAATTTGATAAAATAACAACACACACACACATACAGGGGGTCCCAGACTCAAGTGTCCGGACTTATATGGCTGTATACAAATAAAATAAATCGAAAATTCCTTTTCCAAAAATCAGTTGAAACTTTAGATTTTGAGTTATAAAATATTTAAGCTGGACCAATCAGGAGCGCGGTATAAACAGTTGAGCGTGCGTGGGCGGGAGTCCAACGTAGTGCAGTGACCGCTGTTCTCCCGTCGCTAACCCCACCTCGGCGCTCGCTTCAATAACACTTCGTCGGACTCCCGCTCACGTACGCACGTCTGTTTATACCACGCTCCTGATTGGTCCAGCCTAAATATTTTATAACTCAAAAACTAAAACTTCAACTGATTTTTGGAAAAGGAATTTTCGATTTTATTATTTTATTTTTATACTGCTATATAAGTCCGGGCACTAGAGTCTGGGGCACCCTGTATATATAGGAAAAAGAAAGAATAATTTATGTTACAGGAAATCATTTTTTATTTATTTACAATAAACATACAGTTGAAATGCGCAATGTTGGTCACTCCTGGTTACAACTTTTTTTTTAATATAAGAAATTAAAAATACTTGGCAAATGTTTTATTTATGTTTTCAGAGTGTCATTTATTATTTATTGACCTAGAAAAAGCATTTGACAAGGTAAAGAGAAGTAAACTTTGGGAAGTCCTTAAAGAGTGCGGAGTAAATGGAGGGCTCCTGCAAGCAATAAAAATAATATATAAAGGTATTCAAGCGAGTGTAAGGGTAAATGGGAAACTACGTGACTGGTTCCATATTATGCAAGACGTGAAACAAGGATGCGTTATGTCCTCGTGGCTATTTATCATATTCATGGATAAGTGTCTAAGAACTGCACTCTTCGACGAAGAAGGTGTAGATCTCCAAACAGTCAAGGTACGTGGATTAGCTTTCGCAGATGACAAGATTGTTATGGCAGAATCAGTCGAGGACTTGCAAAGAATGTTGAATAAACTTAATACAAGCATGAAGGACATGGGACTCAAAATTAACGTAGATAAAACAAAAATCATGTTGTTGGAGGGAAAAAGTGAGAAAACAATGTGCAACATTGTCCTAAATGATCAGAGATTAGAACAAGTTGACAAGTACGTATATCTAGGTAGTCTATTCACTAACGACGGAAAAATAGATGGGGAGTTAGATAGGCGCATAAATAAGGGTAAGCAGGTTATCGGTAGAGCTGGGTCCATTCTCACAAATAAAAACATATCAAAAAAAGCTAAAATGGCCGTACATAATTCTATATTCGTACCGACTGTACTATACGGTAGCGAGACATGGACCTGTCAAGAAAAGGAGAGGAGTAAAATTAACGCGATCGGCATGAAACCTCTGCGCATAATATGCGGGAAAACACTGATGGACAAAGTCCGAAACGAGACAATCCTCAAAGAATGTGGTGCAAAAGAGACAATAGTTGACACATGGGAATGAAATCAGTTAAGATGGTTCGGTCATCTTGAAAGAATGAAAGATGAACGACTGACCAAACAAGTGTATAAAGGTAAAGTAAATGGCAGAATGCCCAGATGTAGACCGCCGAAAGAATGGTTAGAATCTGTAAATGAGACATTAATCCGAAGAGACATAAGAAACCATAGAAACACAAGAGCCTGCATGAAAAAATGCATGGACGTGAAGGAAGCTAGAGTAGTATGCCAGGACAGAAAAGTGTGGCGACAAATAGTTTGTAAACAGAGTGACAATAGAATGAATGACGCCTGAAACAAAGACCTTGGAAACTAATGGGCCCAAGTGTCATTTAAATAAATAACACGAGAATTCCAGATCAATCTAAAATGTCTATACCTAACACCTATATACCTATCTACCTCATACCTATATACCTACCTACTTTATACCTATATACCCATATACACACTACTATTTTCCAACCGAGCAAGTCACGCCTACCCCGAAAGGGAAATGGCTTAATGGTATAATAATAATAATAATAATAATAATGGTATCCAATATTGTATAATATGCATAATTAGTGAAAGTTAAAATGCATAAAACAGCAATTATTATGATTAATTTATCGAATATTTGTAAGAATAGTCAGAAGTTAGTCGGAAGAGTTAACTTCAATTTCAGGATTATCGCCCAATCATTCGTATATAACATTTTTCCTAATAAGAAAAGTGTAAATTCTTCAGCTTTATGTTTTTTCTGATATAAGAAAATATAAAAAATGATTTTATATAACATAAGTTATTCTTTCTTTTTCTTATTTATGTATATTGCTATTTTATCAGTGATGAAGAAACCATTAAAAGTCTTGTTGAAGGAAAATTTTATTTTAATATACTTTTTCTTGTATTCAGGTTTTAAAATTTTTATCTCATCTCTATTATATATTCTTTCCCTATTGTATGAGGGAGGTCCCAAAATTTTGGCAATCGTAACAAGAAATGTTTAGGGGTACATTTATGCTTTTATATTTGTCTTTTCTCAAGAAATCATACTTTCTATGACTTTTACCAGCGCCAAATATATATTTTTTTCAATGGGACACGAAATGAGAGTGTTCTCCTTTGTATTAGCTACCATTTTTATTCATAAGATGTTTCTCCAAAACTAATATGTACGAGGGTCATCCCAAAGGTAAGTTTCCCTATTTTCTCATAAGAGAACTAAAAGAGGTAGGAAACTGCGGAAGGTCTCAAGATTTTCGTTCGGATCTAGTGGTAACACTAAAAATTGCAGGTCTCCAGGTTGCATTGTTTATAATCTATTCATTTGTGAACATGCATGGAGAAAAATGGATGGTCAAAGTTAGAGAGTCAAAATTTAGAGAGCCAGTCCGTTCTTCTAGATGATCTAAAAAGCCATCCAGAATTTTTTTGACATAGTCGAAGAGGCTCTCATTTTATGACCAGTCTGACTGTTATAAGAAGGTCAGACTCACAATCAGGCATAAGCAAGGTATCCTTTCGGGATGTTCAATACTATCATCTTGTTTTCACTCAATTCGATCATCCACGGAAGAGCAAATGACCCATCGCGGAGGGCCAACCTGATTAGTTACCGTTGGCGTATTTATTTTAAATGATTGAATGTGTAAGTCAAATGTTCACAACAAATAATAAGTGTTAAGTGCATAAGAATATTGTGAATAATTGTAAATTCATATTTAGGATAAAAAAGATATTCCTTTCTTTAAAATTAAAATCGATCATTTCTTTTTAAGGAGAAAATCTAATGCATAATTTAAGTTTCACTTTATAAGTCTTCCTTGTGAGCAAAACATTATTTTTAATAACTTTACTCTTAGTATATGCTGTGCACAATTGGTTTTCACATTTAATCATTTCAAATAAGCGCGCCAACCTTAACCAATCCGGTTGTCGACGTGATGCATGCAGTGTGAAAGGATACGAGAGTTGGGAACACCGTGGTCTAGACTCTAGAGCATTTTCGGAGTGAGTGAATGTCATTGAGCCGTTCAGCGTCACATTTGCTGTTTATTCAACTTGAACATGTTTTTAATAAGTTTATACTGCTGTTCGATATTTCGAACATTCGTGGAGAGTGAAGTGCGTAAGAGAGAACATGATGGAAAGTGAATTAAGCTTATTCTTTTGAATTTTCAACGTAAAATTTGATGCTTCCAAGGGGTTCAGGAAAAATACGTAACTGGACGTTCAGCTATCAATTTGTTGTCACCGTGTCGTTTCAAACTGAAAACTTGCAGAAAATTCAGCATTCATTGATGATGCAGAAAGTAACGAGATGTGGGATATTGGTTTCTGAATTCACTTCAATTTTTGATATCTTACAATTCAGTGTGACACCGTGCCGTGTCCTTAGCCTTTCGTGCTCCAAAAATATATCAGGGTGTCCAGCGTGTGGGAATTGTACGGGAATTGTATTTGTGCGGGAAATGTACGGGATTTTTTATTTTGAAGCGGGAAGTTTGTTGTACCTTTATGATTTAATTATGTAGACAGAAGTTTTTGTATATTTGTTAATTTTCAAATATTGCGCGCCACTAAACTACACATGCGTGTATTACGTCCAGCAGTTAGACTCCGATGCTGTATGGAGTAGAAAATAGAAAACCGTTCGATTTTCGACTGAATAGACCTTTTAATTTTGAAAAAGATACTGCGCAAGGGCGAAAAATATATATCACTTCCGTGAGTTTCTAGCAATTTTTCCGTAAAATGTATGTGGAAATAGTAAATATTAACGAAAAAAAATATATTTCGAGCAATTAGAAGTTAAAGCACATCCCACAAAAATATGTCTGATTTACCAGGAGAAAATCCATTGAAAAGAAACAAGGGTAACATTCCCGAGGATTCACTTAAAATGCATATTGAAAATTGCGCGGAATTCAGAAAAAGTGATATGTGAGTGAGGTTATGTGCGCACAGGGGAAAAATGCAAACTATTTGAGCGGGCAATTTATTCATTTGAAGTGCTCAAAACTGAAGTGCAAGCTAAAGGACTCTACTCTTGAATTTCAAGCTTTTAAAATTACAGCTTAAAAATTGTTGTATTCAAACGCTCAATAAATTATTACGCCTTTAAAATAAAAGCTTTTACAACTTTCCAATTACATAATTTAAAAATAAATGCCGTTGAACCGAAAACTTTTAAGCTTCTATAAATTAAACAGTTCAAAGATTTCTGGTTCTAAAATACAAGTCCATGTTCTCATTTTCAGTATTCTGAATTGAAGAAATTTTAAGCAATTTTAAATCAGAAACAACAATAATAAAAATGAAGCAAATAAAAGTTCAATACAATACAATGCTGACATACAAATTTAAATTTCTGAAATTCAAACGATTCAATTGCATTTCTTTGAAAATGCTTGATAAACCTGTTTATATATTTTTTTAACCTTACAGATAATTTCATTTCTATGTAAAACACCATTTTTCTACTATTATAACTATGCGACTATACACGATGTAAGCGTAACCTACATTCTACATACCGGTCAACAAGTTGTTGCTTTTTCCCTTTGGTACATTGTTTTCTGCACTTCAACCACTCTTCAACTGGCAAATGGTGTTGTTATCTACCTTTTTTGGGTAGTAATTCGGCACTTGGCACACCTTTTTCATTTAATTTTACATTAAAATTTGGTATGATAGTGTACATTTCGACGACAATATGCTCAAAACGTTTAAATGCCCGCTAAGTATCATAGCGGCGCCTAAGCTTCTGCTCTTAAATGAACAGGTCTATTTTAAAAATAAAATTCGAATTTCTTATTTCTTAATTTCTATTGAAATTACTTATTGCCGGTAGTTGCAAAAAACGTTGAAAAGTTATCCTGAAATTTGAGAGAGAAGGGTTTGATATTCAGTAAGTTAAACGCAGAAGTATCGGTTAAAAGAAATGATTAGTTTAATTAAATCATTATTATTGTAAAACTAAAAAAATGAGCTAAAAGTTTATTACCAGCAGTAGGCTAAATATCCTTTAATTTGTCAAAAAAAACAAAAAAAGAATACAACTTGTATTGTAAACGTTTCATTTTTATACTTCCATTTTAAAGTTTTATTATGTGTATATTTTATGTTTATAAGAAGTCTCATTTTTACAGGAGCATAACAAAAAGCACTTTTTAAGTCTGATATATGTACGGGAATTTTGGAGAAGCTGCGGGAAATGTACGGGAATTTTATCACACGTCTTTACTGGACACCTTGTATATTGTCAATGTGCACTGTTTTTGCATATCAAATTATGTCTCATACACCTCACTCTCGACAAAGAATAAAAAATGCTTTCAGAATTCATGCATTTCATATAAATTTTCAGGTTTTATAGGTTCCACTTAATTTTATAATTTCCAGTCTCTTATAAGAGAGAGACTGGAATAAGTAGGAAAAGGACAACAAATATAGAAAATGTAGGATAATCAAATCGACCCCCTAACATGGCCAGGTCGACTGTCTGAGGGAATCAAGTCGGCTATCTGATATGATCAAATCGAACCTTTATGATGAGCGATTCTACCCTTTATAATGATCAATTCCGCCCTATGTGATAATCGGTTCGACTCTCTATGACGCTTGAGTCGACCGTCCGAGATGACCAAGTCCACACTCTGAGATGATCGATTTGAACCTCTTATTTTAACCTTCTATAGATAGTCGCTTTAGCCATCTTCAAGGGCTGTCCTATAGTTGACCCTGCAATATAGCCTGTCTGCACATCTAGATGGCCAAAATGACCTTCCATTTTTCTCCCGTGTGGTTACCCACCTTGAGCTCGGGTCCGATTGTGAAGTGCATTCTGTGATCAAATTCCTGACGTGGGAAGGTGTAACCGCCGGTGAAATTCATCAAAAAATTACTGCTGCTTATTTCAAATTTGGGATAAACCAGTTCAACGATTTGGTCAAAGGTACGGCACCGATCTTCATCCAAAACGCTGCGCACGGCCAGAACTGCGTCTTCGTGACTTGAGCTCGACGGGCCATTTCCGCACCATTTGAACACTCATGACATTTTTACCATAAGCAGCAGTAATTTTTCGATGAATTTCACCGTCGGTTACACCTTCCCACGTCAGGAATTTGATCACAGAACGCAGCTTCCTAACTCTTTTAGTTCTCTAATGAGAAAATAGGGAAACTTACTTTTGGGATGACCCTCGTATATTCTGAAAAAATCGTAAACTACGACAATATCATTTTTTACGTCAATTTGATGGTCGCAACCTCTACATTTTTTTTTTTTTAATCTGAAAAAATTAGGAGAGTATTTTCTCACCGAGAGAAACTGTCGCGATACGGCCGCCGAAAAATAAAAACAAATTTTTTGTGAACCACCCTCTTCTATACATTTACAAAGGACAGCTTTTTTACAACTAGACGTACACACAAATTTTGGTATGGGATATGATCGGACATGGTAATTGAACAAAATTTAATGAAGCACATGAAAAGCATGGAAGGAATTACACATGGGCGAGGATTTACAGAAAGTGTTTTAAATAAATGAATTTTTGGTTTGGCAGTAGCTTATCATGCTTGCGAGAATATTGAAAAGTTCTCTGGAATTACCAGCAGTACTAGTTTTCAACATGTTGAACTCAGAGATTCGAAAATTAAAAAGGACGAAAAGGATGTCCAAACTTTTGTCCAATGGTTTCAAAAACATTTTCCATTTACTTCTTCCGAAGATTTAATGTCAAAATCTAGTTGTGTTGTTGCTTCTAAAGACATGAATTGTTACGAAGCCGTAACAATTGGCGAAACATTACTAAAAGAAGTAAATAGGAGGGGGGGGGGGGGATTGCGGATTTCACAATAATACGCGAAAATAAAGCGAAACCAATTTCTCCATCAAATTCCACTGTAAACGTTGCCGATGATGTCGTAGAAATGGCTACTACTAAATTACTTAAAAGAATAATTTACACTGTAAAATCAAAGGAAAACTTGATTTCATGCTTCAATTACGAACTGTCTTCATTTGCACTGCATATGTTCTATGTATTCGCAAACATTATGTCAACAACGATGTTATTGTATTTGACGGTTGTTCAGTAAATTAAGTCAGTACAAAAAGTGTTGAAGTTCAATAGCGTCTTTAAAAAAATATTTCGGGAAAATACAGTTTTAACTGTGCCTCCAGATAAATTCCTAAGTAAACTTAAAAATAAAGCTTGTTTTATTTAGCAGTTATATCAACGACTTCAAAACGAAGGTTTTAAAACAATTGTTACAAAAGCCTGAACCGTCGAAAAACGAATTCTAATGTGTAGCTCTCTTCAAGTGAAAACCGAAATTTCTTGCAGGGAGAAAGTGTACTTGTTACAGGCAAAGTATATAATCCGGAATTATATATAACCCTAGATTACAGATCGCAGATTGCCTAGGCATTATACATAATGTCCAGAAGAGACCAGGCAAAGTGTATAATAAATATTCTCCATTTCACAAATTGCCCAGGCATTGTAAGTAATGCCAGACCTAGCTCAGGTAATGAATGTATATTATTCCGGTGATAATTTAGTTCAATTTAAATTTAAATCTCCAATTTAGTCTAAATTTGTTTCAAATTTGTACACTCAGAAAACAATTTCCTTGAACCAAAAAAACTTTTTTCTTGGATATGGATGAAAATTTGGTTGAAACAAACAAATTTTTGTTGTTTCAACAAAATATTTGTTTGACCCAACCACATTTTTTGGTTGGACCAACCAAATACTCCATCTAAAAAATATTAGGTGAAAATAACCAAAAAATTTAGTTGGGTCAACCAAATATTTTATTATCCAATTAATAACTATATTCTATGGTTTAAAAAACCAAAATTTTGTTGATTCAATCAAATCGTTTTCTGAGTGTATGCTATTAAGTTCGAAGCTGACATAAAAATTTGCCGATAGCCAACAGGGCGGATCCCAACACCGCACTAGCTACCTGTGCACTGTTCCCCAATTACGCGGCTTCCCCTCACATAGACAAACTGCAGTCGCCGAGTCTGGTCAGCGCAGCGGGAGTACTTTGTACCTAATTACCCCTAAAGTGCGAAATATATAAAATTTTCAATTTAGCACCGAGTAATTTATAAATATAATATTGGAAATCTACGAATTATAACGAGTCCAACGATATATTATTTGCCTTAAAAAGTTTGTTCTTTATACAAAAAATTAATGAAATAAATTAACATCATACATAATATTTCGCACTCTTTTTAAATTTTCCGCCTGGGATGCTATGATAAATATTATACAGTTTGTTTATGAAAGTTAATTAAAAATGAAAGGAAAAAAAAAACACTTTTAAATAGAAAAGTATTGCATTTTGCAAATTGTCGAAAATAGGTTAAAAATAAATATGAATGTTTTTCATATGACTGCACTTTTATATCAGTATAACAATTTGGTTAAGAGAAAATAATATAAATAAAGCATTCAAGCACTTTTAAATTACAAATGTAACTTAAATTTCAGGTACTGGTAACTGCGAGTGATTTTCCTGTACCCGAGCTCTGATCTTGTAATAATTAAAAATTAATACTAAAGAACGTTAAAAATTCAGCGAATCACAACTTCATTTAAAACTGAAAACATTTTTAGTCACCAAGAATTGTGATATTAAAACTTTTTTTATACTTATACCCTATAAAATTTCAATTATTTTGAGTAAATTTAAATAACTTGATAATTCACAATTCTTAAATTGTTAATTATAAGTTTCAAAATTCAAACACATTTTAATTGTAAAATTAAAACCTATAAAAGGGAAATATTGAAAATTAGGCGTTCAAATATTTTTCAATTTCACATCATTCATTTTTTTGAATCTTCAACTAAAAATCGGACAATTGTAAGATATTACATTGAAAATAAAAGTTGAAAAAAATAATACAAAACAAGATCATTGTCATTGTTCAAAATTGAAGAATTTTAAATGTCGCAATCTTGACAGTTTTTAATCTCATCCGGATTATATACTTTGCCTATCTCGTAACGGTCATTCTATAGAATGCCTAGGCAATGTATATAATAAGTATTCCATTATATACTTTGACAAAAATGGCCAGGCATTATGTGTAATGCCTAGGGATTATATATAATGCCTGGATTATATACTTTGACTGTAAAATACATATCCTAAGTGGATGGTGCCTGCTTTTCTCATAGATCTCATAGATTGAAGGAATAAAGAAGCAACTGGTTAGTATTTGGCGCAGTCATCATTTCCTCCACAGCTACCTGTGTACCCTTCCCATTCCAATGTGCAGCGCACTACCCCTCACTGGATTCGAAATTGCTCTAGGCCCTCGATGCTAGGTCCCCAGTGGAGATAATCCCTTTGTCTTTCAACTTATATCTATTCCTATTTCAAAAATATGAATGTCCAAGTAAATCATTTGAATATGCGAAATTAGGTTAAGTCTAATAGGTGGTTCTTATTTATACTTGGTGGATTTTTTTTTCGAATTTCTCTGCTCTCACCCCCCAGTTTTGTTCGAATGCCAAAAAAATCTCCAAATTTGAGCAAAATCGGTTAATATTTAGGGGTGCCGCAAAGATTATGAAGTTTCCCATTGATTTAACATGGGGAAAAGTCAGCTTTTTGTAAATCTAATATTTAAACGCGATAATATGTTACAAATAATTCCGTGTTTCAGTATATTGTTCAGAATTCGTCAGAGAATAAGAATCAATCATAAATTTTGAGGTTGAATAATTTTAAGCCACTCTTATGGGTCCCCAAAGAAAACCCCATAAGTGACAAATTTGAATTTTACGTAATATTGCGGTTAATTGACTCTTTTTAAAAGTTTTATAAAAATAATCATTAATCGGTTATTTAAGAATACCCAGTCATTTCTTAACTAATATTCAATTGTTTAAACAATTTTAATTTGTTAAAAAAATTTTTTTCAGTTAACTCGCGAAATGAACGTATTTTCTAGACTTTATGTAACGTTTTTCCTAGAGGTCGCATCGTTCCAATTAATAGCCCGTTAGAGAAGTTAGGCTTGGGAGATTTTCGCCATGCTGTAGTACACGACAGTCGAACTCGCTCTTGTCGAGATGTATATTCAAAATAATTACTCGGTTGTGGCAACCTAGCGTGCTTTTCGAAAGAAAAAGGCCCGGTATTGGTTTCATGTAAAATTTGACTTAGTCGGTTTGCATCAAATCTCCTCGTTTGGAGTCCTCCAGAGTCAGAAAAACGATTTTTACGAAGGTGTCTGTATGCATGTCTGTCTGTCTATATTCCGTAAGCACGATAACTATCGAAACACTAATCAGATTGGATTGAGCTTTGGCACACGTTTTAAGGCATAAATAAAAAGAAAGGACAAGTTCGTTAGCCAGCTATTTTGGATGAAAATTAAAAAAGTTAGAGCATTTTCAAAATGTTTAAACCATTCATTTTTGAGATTTGAAAATTCTATGTACAGCTATTCGTAGTACTCGGAAATTCGAACAATTTACCTTAACAACTTTTTTCGATAAAAATAAAATTATCAGAGCTATAGCATTTTCAAAATCTATCTATCGATATGAAAAAAATTCAAGAGAAGAAAAATGTTGCTTTTTGAAAGCCCTACAAGATCATCATAACTTTCTCAATTTTTTTTTTAAATCGAAAATTCAATTTTTGACCCCACAAAACATGATGAAAAATTTCATTTTTCGATCAAACTATGCAAGATACGAACAAAAATAAATAGACAAAAATTGTGCACCCAGAAAAGATCTACAAATTCGTTATGAATCACTTTTCGATTTGACGCGTAGCTTTTGCTTTATTCGTATAAAACAACATTAAAAACAAAAGTAAATTAAATTTTTCGACAAACGACACAAGAGACAATAAAATGTTTAATAAAAATTTTAAAAATAATTTTGTTATTAAACATTTCACTGTACCTTGTTTCGTTTGTCAAAAAATTTTAATTTTTTTTTAATGTTGTTTTTTTACGAATAAAACAAAAGCTAGGCGTCAAATCGAAAAGTCATTCATAACGAATTTGTAGATCTTTTCTGGGTGCACACGTCTTGTCTATTTATTTTTTTTCGTATCTTGTATAGTTTGATCGAAAAACGAAAATTTTGATCATGTTTTGTGGGGTCAAAATTTGAATTTTCAATTTTTCAAAAAAATTGAAAAAGTTATGATAAGCTTGTAGGGCTTTCAAAAAGCAACGTTTTTCTTCTCTTGACTTTTTTCATATCGTCCGTTATTTGGCTTAAAATGTTAATTTTCGTTTGTTTTTTTAGATATCGAAAATGCTATAACTCTGATAATTTTATTTTTATCGAAAAAAGTTGTAAGGATAAATTGTTCGAATTTCAGAGTACTTCGAACAGCTGTACATAGAATTTTGAAATCTCAAAAACAAATGGTCTCAAAAATTTTGAAAATGCTCTAACTTCTTGAATTTTTATCAAAAATAGCTGGCTAAACAACTCGTCCTTTCTTTTTATTTATGCCTTAAAAACGTGTGCCGAAGCTCAATCCAATCTGATTAGTCTTTCGAAAGTTATCGTGCCTACAGGATACAGGCATACATACAGACACCTTCGTAAAAATCGTTTTTCTGACTCAGGAGGTCTCAAACGTGAAGATTTGATGCAAACCAACTAAGGGGTCGTGCATAAACTACGTAACGCATTTTTCCGACAATTTTGACCCCCCCCCCCCCCTATGTAACGCTTTTTCCGACTTTTCCCTGTAGTTTTTCACCATTATGTAACACTAAGCTAGACCCCCCCTCCCCCAAAAAGTGTTACGTAATTTATGCACGACCCCTAAGCCAAATTTAACATGGAACCAATACCGGGCCTTTTTCTTTCGAAATGCACACTAGGTTGCCACAACCGAGTAATTATTTTGAATATACATTTCGACAACTTGAGCGCGTTCGACTGTCATGTACTACAGCATGGCGAAAATCTCCTAAGACTAACCTCTCTAACGTGCTGTTAATTGGAATGACGAAATATCTTGCTTCTGCTTCATTGGACACGAAAAATGTACTCAAAATATTAAAAAATAAAGTAGAAGCAAGAAATTTCAAAAGAAACTTAACGTCTAATATAAGTTCCATAAAAGAAGGTGTTATTAAGGAGGCCGCGCCCGTAACTACAGTACTCTTAAGAGTATTTTTTTGCGATTTTTAAGAAATTCAGTCTATTTAAACTTATTTCCTCACCACTTTTAACTGTAATGCACAGTAACTTAGTTATTTTAGGAAAAATAAAATAAAAAAATTTGTAGTCAAATTTTTTGATAAAAAATCAGTTTTGGCGGTTATATCTCGTAATTTTAGTTTTGCAGGGAATTTCATGCCCATCAATTCTCGTAGGTCAAGCCTAAGCATTCGGATGCACCAGAACGGAGAAATTGGGAAAAACTGCAGTTCTTCAACCTTTTTCATATATTTTTAAACATTTTCAAGGGATTTGGTTATCGCATGAGCCTCTGTTAAGGTGACAAAAATAAAGAGTTTACGCCAATCATTCGGCACATTAGTTTTATTTTCATAAAATTATACATAAGAACCCCCTCCCCAAATTGAGTGTTTTCAAGAATATTTTTTTTAATTTTTGTCTCAGAATGATCGCAAAGTATCACAGTAATGAGAACAGAAAAAAACTGGGAGGTGTAACACCTTTTGTGTTAAGTTCCATCGAAGCCCGGCGTGATGAGTATTCACTAGAGTGGTCCAAATTTATACCTGTAAAAATTCGACTTTCGATTTTTCGCGATAGATTCCTCCCAATTTCTTCGTTTTTCGGAAAAAGAAATTCATTTTTTTACCAATCGATCCACATTTACCCCCCCCCCCCCCCCCCCTACGGGGGGGGGCTTGTGAAATTAACATTGGGGTTTAAATGGGAAAAGCTCGGTTTTCGAAGGAATGGTTAGAATTACTTGTTATTACCATTTTGTAAATTAAAGTTTAGATACTTCTTAAATAATGTCGAAGGAATAATTTCCACCCAGTAACTTATAATTTTGAACTAATCTTGAATTCTTTAAAGAATTATTATTTGTTCCAACAATTCTTGTTCCCCTGCAATCGTGGAAAGTTATCCTTTTTCGGGATGAATGATATAGTTGATGAATTTCAAGAGTAATATTTCTCGTTTAACATATCTGGTACTCATTTAGACCATTTTCATTTGTTCAAACCATTTTTCCCCTGCAAAGCCTAAAAAGTTATTATTTCCTGGAATTAATGGCACAATTCACAAATGTTGAGAGTAATTTTTTGGGTAAAATTGCATTAAAGGTCAATCACCTTCGATTTTGTTCAAAGTCACATATTTTATGTATTTTTGTATGCTGAACACGAATCTGGCCGATAAAAGTGTTGCTGTCATACTGTTTTCGAGATATCGTACTTTTTACTCTCGAAAATGTCGATTATATGTCGATATGTTTTTGGAAATACACTGATGAATATCGGAGTGCCTTCAAATTCGAAACGATCCTGATTGAAAGTTAGTTAACGAATTGCAAGTTAGTTAGCGAATTAGGTATTTGTAAATTACCGATTAATGATGATTTATGAAAAAAATTCAAATTGCATTAGTTAACTTCAACATTACGCAAAATTCAAAGTTGTCACTATTTATCACGATTCACGTTCCGCCCTCATTGTGCTCCATCCAGTAAAGTCTGTTTTCCAAAAGAGGCTTCAGAACCGGCAGATTGTGAATCACTAAGATCGGTTTCAAACCTCAAAGGAGCCAACAGTTTATATCCTTCTATTTCAGTCATAGTCGTTCTGGCCACCTCCATTCAGAAATAGGGGTAGAGTTCCTTCAGTCATGGCCGGATTAAGGGGTTGGCTGTAAGGGCTGTAGCCCGGGAGCCCGATTTTGAAGGGGCCCCCAAATTTTTCCTCAACTTTAAAAGAAAAATTGTTATCAAAATTTACAAATTTATTATTGCAGTTCTCTATGGAGATAACTTGCTTTTTAACTAAAAATATGTCGAGAAAGTGTGAATGTGGTGCATCGAAAAGAAAACAAAAAAAAACACAGAAGAATTCGAAAACAAACTTCCAAAACTGACAACTTTTTTTTATAATAAATCTAAGTCAGTTATAACTGATAACAATCAAGATTTGTTGTCTTCTTCTCACTCTTCTGAAGGAAATGAAAATTCTGCAGAAGTCAAAAATAAAAATTTAATAAAAGAAGCTATCGAGGATAGACAGCGGAGATCACCAGGTTTGTGAGTTTATCATCTAAATAAAATGGCTGTCGAATTAACTGCGTAAATTAGATATGAAATTGTTAATTAAATTTATTTTTAAATAATTTAATAAGTATGAAATAAAAAAACGATATTAAAATGCGTAACTGGATTTGAAAGTTCACACAATGACGAATCATGGATAATAACTAATGGATAAATCTGTAATGTTGAGACTGTAGAAGTTGACCTTGAATTACTAACTCAGAATTCAAAAATTTCAAACACACTTCCAGGTATTTATATAATTCAGTTTTGAATTAAAATTGTTTTCTGTTTAAGCATGTAACCATATAGTTTCTATTCAATAATAAAATTTAATTGCCTTTATGCAATTCAATTTTATTTTTTTAACATATGCAGGGTGTCCCAGACTCAAGTATCCGGACTTATATAGCTGTATAAAAACAAACAAAAAATAAATAGAAAATTCCTTTTCCAAAAATCAGTTGAAGTTTTAGTCTTTTAGTTATAAGATATTTAAGCTGGACCAATCAGGAGCCCCGCATAAAATGTCGTGTGTGCGTGAGCGGGATTCCAACTCAGTGTTATCGAAGCGAGTGCAGAGGTGGGGCTAGCGACGGGAGAACACTACGTTGGAATCCCGTTCACGCACACACGATTGTTTATACGGCGCTCCTGATTGGACCAACTTAATTATTTTATAATTCAAAAACTAAAACTTCAACTGATTTTTGGAAAAGGAATTGTAGATTTATTTTTTTTATTTTTATACGGCCAACGGCCATACCACGCTGAAAAACCCAGTTCTCGTCAGATCACTGAAGTTAAGCAGCGTTGGACGCGGTTAGTACTTGGATTAGTACACTTGAGTTAGTACACTTGAGTCTGGTGCACCCTGTATAACAGAGGTGTGGATTTCGTCAGTTCGAATTCTCAATGCAAATTGGTACGTTTTCGATCACGTTGAGAACATTACATTTGTTGAAATTGAGTTTAATTTAAGAAGTAATTCAAGAAGAAATTGACGCTTCTAAGCTCTCTTTAAATACAAGATTTCTAGACATCATAATTACTCAATTTTAATCCAATATTCGGATCGACGATTTGAATATTTGAAATTCGAATTTCAAATTTCGATTTCAGAAGAACTTGCATTCGAAGAAAACTTAGAAGCTTTAATTTCTTCTAAAATTAAACTCAGTTTCGACAAATTTAATGTTCTAAACGTGACAGAAAAGGTACCAATTTGTATTGAAAACTCCAACGGACAAACTACATACCTCTAATATATAAGTTGTTAATCGTTTCTTTTGACAAATAATCAATTTAGGGATAACTCTTAAAGAAATTAGGTAACAGAAAATTTTATTTATACATATGTGTATTTAAATTCATAAGTGAAATAAAGAAAGATCCAGCTTTATGTCCAAAACTTGATGATTCTATTAAACAAGTAATTCTAGAAAAATGTTCTGAATATTTCCAAAACAAAGCTAGTGATTTCTCTATTTCTTCTCAGCGGTTTTGATCTGAGAATTTCACTAGATCTTTGAATATTCGGGTTTTTGAAAGAACTTTGGCGAATAAAAAAACGCATGCACGTAAATAGTTGATGTACTCAAAATCTACAGGAAGTGTGCTCTGTTATGCTTGCACATTATTTTCAAATAATTTGGTAAATACTTTGGTGACGGGTGTTTTTTTTATTGGGAGCATGCACATAAGAAACTTAATAGTCATGAAAATAGTACTGAACATAAGAACTGCATGGCTATTTGGCATACGCGAGTGAACAAAACACCTGGTATCGATAAAGAGTTAATATCAGAAATTGAAACAGAAGCAGAGTATTGGACGGAAGTTTTAAAGCGTGTGGTGGGGGTCGTACGGTTTTTATGCGAACGTAGTTTTGCATTTTGAGGGAAAAATGAAAAATTCGGATCCTATGATAATGGCAATTATTTTGGGATTTTAGTAGTTATTGCTAAGTTTGATCCGTCTCTACAAAAAGACATAGATTTATATGGTAAAAGGCCGAGGTAACACGTCATTTTTGTCAAAAAATATTTCGGAAAAATTTATTCCATTTATGTCTAAAAAAGTATTTCATCATATAGTTACATAAATTAAAGAAGCAAAGTATTTTGGACGTATGACGGACTCAACACCAGATATTTCTCATGAAGATCGATCATCCATAATTTTTCGTTACTGTTTATACGGTCAAGTGTACGAACGATTTCTACCATTTTTGCCAATATCAAGTCACATAGGAGAATCACTTTCTAAAGTAACACTGGAAGTGCTAGAAGCTGATGATATTTCTATTAGTAATTGTAGAGGTCAATCTTACGATAATGCTAGTAACATGTCTGGAAAGTATGCTGAAGCACAAACCCGCATACAAGAGTTAAATTTCTTAGCCTTGTATGTTTCATGTGTTGGTCATTCACTAAATTTGGTTGGAAAGAATAGCGTTGATGTGTGCACTGAAGCACACAGGTTCATGTTCGAAAGGAAAAGTTGGAGCTAGATATTACTCCGTCATCGCTGGACATGAACCATTCGTGTCCAGAACGTACGCACTAATGTTTTGGACATTAATGAAACGCACAAGAGTCAGCGCTGCCTAGACAGCAGCACTCCTGTCTAGCACAGGAGCGACTACGCGCTGCGGACATGAGCAGGCCAGGTTCAAAAAGTCACCTTCTGCAAAATGCAGTAATCTCTCAAATTAATTTATTGTAATGATTGTAAATACATTTCATAATTAAAGTTCGGTTCTAATAAATTATTGCTATTAGTTAGAATTAATTGCTATGAATTTTTTTAATTTTCTTATATATGGAAAAATGGTTTTCTCGAAATATCTTCAAAACAAGATTTGGATTGACAAAACGATGGTCATTCTTAGATTTAGAAAGCTGAAAATACTCAACAAATCGTAATCAGAAGTCTGCGTCAACATGGTGTTTATTTTCGCTTTTTATGATTTTGAAAATAAACATCATGTTGACGTTTAAGAGACAACTGCATTTTGCAGTAAGTGACTTTTTGAACCTGGCCTGATCATGTCCGCGGCGCATAGTCGCTCCTGTACTGGGCAGAAATGACTGCTGGCTAGGCAGCGCTGAATCCTGTGCGTTTCATTTATGTCCAAAACATTAGTGCGTACGTTCTGGACACGAATGGTTAATGTCCAGCGAGGAGGGAGTAATGTCTAGTTCCAACTTTTCCTTTCAGACATGAATCGTTACTGCCCGGATGCAATGATGTAACTTCGGCTTTATTTTATAATTATTCAGGGATTTACGATGCTCTGTCTGTTTTTGTTGAAAGTGACGATGAAAATACTGATACTTGATTTGAGGCCCGCAATCTCCAAAATCAAATGGAGAAACTAGAAATTGCTTTCATGACTCAATTTTGTCACGAAGTTTTTGACCGTTTCAATAAAATCAACAGGTTTTTGCAGACCGTAGAGCTAGATTTGGTTACTGGCGATAAAATGTTGCAATCTTTAACCGAATTTCTCAATAAAATGCGAAATAAGTTTGACGAATTTGAAGAAGAAGCCAAGAAGTTATGATGTTTTGTTAGTCAACATTACAATGACGAGGATGAGCGTATTACAAGAAGGAAACTTCCATATGGCAGTGTTGAACCTTCTCCAAGCTTGAGTGGCAAGGACAATTTTCAAATTGAAAGTTTGCTTATCGTGGTAGACAAAGTAAGAATGGAAATACAGAAATCAAGTTCGGCTTACAGCCTTGGCCACTGAATTGGAACAATGTGTTCATTTCTTGAAATCTGCCAACAAAGAAAAAAATTATCAGCTGTAACTATTTTGAAATGTATGTCAGATTCAGACATAACGTCGATTTTTCCGAATGTATACATTTCTTTTAGACTCTTCTTAACCATTCAGAACTTCGTTCAACTATGGGTGAGAAAAGAATAATTGGTCTCAGTTTATTGGCAATTAAGAAAGATCTTCTGAAGATCTAATAAAAGAATTCGCAAACGCAAAAGCGCGAAACAATGTGTTTCTTAGATGTATGAATGTATAATACATATATTATTAGTTTTAAGTGCAATAATAAATATCATTTTTTAAATCGAGAAAAAACGAAAAGTTCATTTAATTATTTTCATGAACCTCATTTGTTTATAATTTATTTTATTGTATTTATTTTACCAGAGATTTTCCCCAGGGGGCCCAAAAAAAATGTACAGCCAGGGGCCCGGAGTTGCCTTAATCCGGCTCTGCCTTCAGTGCAAACTTACTTTCCTGGGGATTCGTTTCAGGTACCTGCGATGCCTGCTTGAACCTTTTCTTTAATTGTTTGAAGAGTGAAAACTCTGACCTGGAGGGATTGAATGATGCCTCTTTTAAGCTATAGTTTTACTCTTGAGTATCCGGGCGATGGTCAATTCCGCCCCAGCTACCTTTGTACCTAATGTGGACTAAAATGCGGAATATAACATTTTTTAAATGAAGCACTTGGTAATTTATAAATATAATAGAAATCTGCGAATTGTAACGATTTCAACGATATGTTAGGGAGTCATCGTGGCTCAGGTGGTATCGTGCTTGTCTCATGTTCCAACACTGCAGCCTTGGCAGCCACGATGGCGCGGGTTCGATTCCCGAAGCAGGAAGCGACGCTGGATGTGTTTTTCAGAAAGCTTCGCTTCTGTCCCTTGGTATACTACCCCACAGTTACCCTACAGTTTATAATTAACCCTACAGTACAGACGCTAATGACCCTGGCAGTCGATGCGACTATAAACATTCAATTAAAAAAAAAGCAATATGTTATTTGACTTAAAAAGTTGAAAATTAAAGAATAAATGTTCAAGTTTATGGAAAATTTTACTCAAATACTCGAATTTTTCCTATAATTCTTTGAAAATCCTATAAAATTAAAAAAAATGCCTTAAGATCTTCCAGATTCTATTTTAAAAATTTCTTAAATCATTAAAAATATTCTTTCAAAATTAAATTACAAAAAATCAATTTTAGTTTTTCTAGGAACCTTGATAAAAAATTTATTCTTTTAAAACCTTTCAAAATGCTTAAAAAGCTTCTAAATTTTGTGTTCGAAATCTTCAAAAATCTACATTTTGTTTTAAATGTTTTGAAATCTTTTCAAGTTTTACATTATTTTGGAATCTTTTCAAAAATTCTAAATATATCTTAAACTTACTCGAATTTTTTCCAAATTATTAATTGACTACACATTTTTTTAGTTTTTAATGAAAATAATTTGTTTGTTTGTTTGAAAATTCATTTGTTTGGTTAAAAATTTAACTATTAGGTATAAATGAGAAGGGGATGAACCTAATGATGAGAATTTTCGAAGAGTATGTGGGAACAAAATAACTGACAGGAGGTGGAAACGAGGTGCAGGTGAGGAAATGAATCGAGTGTGCGAGTAAAGTAATGGGCCAAGTATGGGGTATAGGAAAGAGAAGGTTCAATGACGATTGGAGAATGTGGGGTTTGGTTGTTTGATGCGTTGGTTCGGGTGGTGTTGTGTTATGGAGTGGAGTTGCCCAGGTTACATGTTAAGGGAAGAATTAGGAAGGGAAAAAATGGTAACTAGACAAATTAAGAGAGCCTGGAGGTTTGAAGAGAAGTTGAAAAAGGGAGAGGGGAGCAGAATAGCACAAGTATGCTTGGACGAAGTTCGGAACAAGGAGACGAGAGGCAATTTGGGAAATTCGAAATGGGAGGAAGAAAGGAAAAAAATGAGGAGGGTTTGTGATATACAAGAAGGGGTTCTGGATTGGCAGAGCATAGAATTAGAGTTATTAGTAAGACAAGGAGAAGAAAGATGGAGAAAGATTATGGATTCGAGGTACAATAGATGGTATATGATGGTGAAAGGGTTAACGGAACCAGAATATTTGCAAAAAATAAAAAAGGAAGACAAATGGAATAGGGTGCTACGGTTTAGAATGGGAGAAGGAGTGAGAGCTTATAGATATTGGATGGCTGAAGAGGACAATCTGTGCAGAGTATGTGGATACGAAATGGAGTCATGGGCACATGTGTTAGAGAGGTGCACAGGAGAGGAAGATGGACAGTTGAGTGTGGATGAGTGTGTGAGATAGATTTTGAATGATAATGGACAGGGAGTGACGTGGATGAAGAAATTGGAAGAAATAGGAGAAAGCAAGAGAACAGGGCAGAGCCAAACGGGAAATCCTATTAAAGGAAATTAAATAGCAAAAAGTAAACCTTTGAAATCGTTGAAAATGTATTTTATGGTAAGAGGAAACGGAAGCCTTGGAATATCGCTCATTTTAAAGTTTAAGAATTATTGGTATTAAGAGTATTGTTATTTTAAGTAAGGCGAAGCATTAGAATATAAGCATCGGTTAAGTTAGATTAACCCTTACGTACACGCTAAGCGGCACTCCGTACCGCATTTTTTGAAAAACTTGAATGCGCGCGTTTTTAGCACATTGGGCGACCCGAGCGCCACAGGTATTCTCTTTCCAACTAACGCCGAGGAGCATGGAAGCTATGCGGGTTTCCGGAAGCCTGCCTTCGGTACTCCAAAGCACGTCAAAGTGAGAGTGTCCCTCGTTGCTGCACGGCGTACCGCCAGCATGTCGAAATGTGAGTATTCCCAATCATTTTTCTTTTACATGTTATTCAATTTCTCACTTTTTTTCTATCGTAGTATGTATACCATTAAGCCATTTCCCTTTCAGGGTAGGCGTGACACTACCCGATTCGGTTAGTGTTTCTGGGTGGATAGATTTCTTGTAGTTATAAATAACTACAAGTGTGGGCTCACTACACCCACGATAGTAATTTCCTTTAATGCATTTTTACTGTCCCTCCTGCTGTATTTGAACTATCAGAGTGGAAGGCACCCCTGTGACTAGTCACAGAAGTAATTATGGTCAAACCCCTACCCCTTTCCAACGTCTCAAGGGGGGCACCCCTTTTTTGGCTGGTCACAGAAATAATGTCGGTCAAACCCCTACCCCTTTCCAACTTCTCGTGGGAGGGGGGGGCGAGAAGACACCCTTTTGACTCGTCACATAAATAAACACTCATGGGAGCAGGAAGTCACCCATGTGACTAGTCACAGAAGTAATGATGGTCAAACCCCTACACCTTTCCAACTTCTCGTGGGGGGGGGGGGTCATCGCTTTGGTTCGTCACATAAATAATGTTGGTCAAACCCCTACCCTTTTCCAACTTTTCGTGGGGGCGAGGAGGCACCCGTTTGACTGGTAACAAATAATGTTGGTCAAACCCCTACCCCTACCCCTTTTCAGTGTCTCGTAGGGGCGGGAAGGCACCCCTTTGACTGGTCACCGAAATGATGTTGGTCAAACTGGCAGGAAATTTTTTGCCTGTACTGACAGAGAAGATGTTGCCAGTACCGGCAGAGCATCCACTGCCTTGAACTATTGGCGTAGTTAGAAGGTGATGATGATTTTTTGACTTTCTGAGATTAGGTTTGGTTCTCGCATTGTTTTCAGGGGAACTTGACTCAATTGTCCCCTCACTATTTACAGGTCTAAACGACGTTATCAGCCCGAAGAATTTGAGAGGTTCCTTCGGGAACTCGAGGAGGTAGAAGAAGGACGGGATGAAGAACTCGATGAACCTGCGTTTGATTTTTCTGACGAATCTGAAGGGGAAGATGAAGCGGTAAGGCTTGACGAACAGTCTAGTGGAAGTGAGCTCTCTGCCGACGAAGACGGAATGGACTTTGAGCCTACAAAGTCTGTAATTGAAAATTTTGATGTGTATTTGGGACAGGGGAAAAATAGCGACACCTTCTGGCTCTGTACACCATCGTGCCTTCCTGCTAAAACAAAGTCAAGAAACATCATACAAGTACTTCCTGGACCTACTCGCAACGCCAGAGAGGCCTCGTCTGAAATTGAGGCTTTCCACAAAATGATTTCGAGTGATATGATTGATAAAATCGTTCGTTACACAAATTTGTACAAAGAGGCGATGCGCGAAGCTGAGAAATACAAAAGATCCCGAGACTGCAAAAACCACTTCAAAATCAAAAATAATGGCGCTGATAGGGATCCTCTACATCTTGTCGATCAATAGAAGCTGTAGAGCTTTTTCGCGACGAGCCTGGAAAAGTAATGGCACTGGATTGATGATTTGTAGAGCGGCGTTTGGAATAAACAGATTCCGTTCTTTGCTGCAAGCAATACGATTTGATGACAAAAGCACGCGCCATGAGAGAACTCCCACGGATAAATTAGCACCCATAAGAGAACTTTATGCCGATTTTAACCAGAATTTTCAGGCCAACTATTGTTTGTCAGAATTCGTAACCATCGATGAAATGTTACACCCCTTCCGGGGTCGTTGTGGATTTATTATGTACATGCCTGATAAGCCGGCCAAATATGGCTTGAAAATGTATGCCTTATGCGATGCTCAAGCCTTCTGCGTCTACAAATTTGAAATTTATTGTGGAAAACAACCTGACGGCCCCTTTTCTGTATCCAACAAACCCTTTGACGTAGTGAAACGGTTAGTTGAACATATCGTGGGTTCTAAGAGAAATTTGACAACTGACAATTATTATACCAGCCTAGAACTGGCAGAATACCTGCTAGAAAAAGGGATCACATTTTTGGGTACGATGAAAAAAAAAACAATCCTTATATCCCACTACAATTTCTGCCTAGCAAAACAAGACCAATTGGATCCTCAGTGTTTGGTTTCCAAAACGAATGCGCACTTGTTTCATATGCTCCAAAAGCTGATAAAAGCTTTGTTCTTCTATCCACGATGCACGATGATGACGAAATTGACCAAGAAACTGGGAAACCCATAATGATCCTCGATTACAACAGAACAAAAGGTGCATGGCGTTGATACGGTCGATCCAAAATGTGCTAACTATTCGACTAGGAAAAGAACAAGAAGATGGCCACTCGCTGTATTCTTCAGGTTCCTTGACATGGCAGCTGTGAACTCGCACGTTATATTTGCCGCCAATTGTGTACGAAATCTACATGGAAGGGCTCTGTCACGCATGGATTATATGGAAAACTTGAGCTTCAGCCTTCTACAAGAACATTTGAGGAATCGGGCCAGTGTGAAAAATCTCTCTCCAGGTGTGAAGGGTTTCTTGACGACGTATCGCGAAGTTCGTGAAGCACCCCAACAAACCATTCCAGGGCCTCGGATAGGACCTTGCCACGAATGCGGAATGCACAAAAACAACAAAACGTCCGTGCGTTGTTTCAAATGCCAGCGGTTTGTCTGCAAGGACCATTCGACTCGTCAAGTAACCTGCGACCACTGTCAGATGGCAACCGACACTGACGATGAATGAACAGTTTTGCTTGCCATTTTGAGCCATTTTGTGCCATTTTGATTTTCTCGTTTTTTCTGCTATCTCTCTTGATCTCTCAGTGATCTCTCTTCACTGAATTTTCGTGTCCTTTCTGTGTCATCTTGATTTTCTGGTTTTTGCTATGATCTCTCAGTGATCTCTAGTCACTGGATTTTCGTGGATAGTCTGCGCTATTACGGGTGCAATTTGCTGAAAGAAATGTGAATATCTATTTTGGCGAATTATGTTTTGTTTGTGAGAAAAAGAAGTTTGTCATTGCTAGTCTGCGTTGGGTGCAATGTACTGAGAGAAATGTGAATTTCTACTTTCACAAATTATGTTTTGTTTCAGAAAATTTCAAGATTTTAAAGTATTAAACATTACCTGATCATGGCTGTATATTTTATTGATGTTACCCATTCATTTTAGAGCCATAGCATAATTTGATGAAACAACAGGCAGTCGACAGACGCCAGAAATGGAAGTACGGCACTGAGTGCCGCTAGCGTGTACTAATGTGAAGTCAATGTAAGCGTGTACGTAAGGGTTAAGGATGCAATGTAAATATATGTACAGGGAGCGAAGGCCCTCAAACCCGTAAAAGGGAGAGATTAAATATACATACATACATACAACTATTAGGTATAAAATTAATCTTTTCGGTTGAACATTCAACTGTTTAGTTAACAAATCTTTGAAAGCAGCTATGTGTCAGTCACGTAACGCGTTACTTAGTAGTTCTAGGCTTGGGCTCGTAGATTCGAAAGGCTGAATCAGCGTATGGGTTGGTTTTGCTTTCAATGAATTCGTGAATGGCTATTCGGTTCTACTGAAGGCGATCTCATCGACGATGGGCGATCTGTGTTTATTTGAACTCGAGATGTTTGTTTTCATAAGAAGCTTAGGGGAAGTATATGCTTGTATGCTTCGGTATATATATATATAGATTCCTTTGGCGCATTTTTTTGAAAGAAGGCTTTTCATTAACATTTTTTATATTTTATTCGTATTTTGAAAAATTCATTTTCGATTTAACGTTTTAGTCATAGTTCATTTACATTTCAAAATGTTTGAAAATTTCCAAATTTTGAGTACCGTTTATTTTTTAATTAAAGCTTTTGACATTTCGGAAAATTTGTGTGTTTGCATTTTTTATAATAAATTTTCTTAATTTTTTATTTAAAAACCAGCTTTACATTGTTGTTTAACTTTTTAGAAGTACCATTTTTTTTAATTTTCATGTTATTAAAACAATTGTTTATTATTTTATATTAAATTTTGATGTTAAGGTTTTTGACCAGGGTAATACGTAATAATTATGATGTTAAATTTTGTTTAGTCTACTGGTCATTTCAATATTTTTATAAAATATTGATACTTATATTGGAGCTAGAGAGAATTTTTTTCACAATTTAAGTATCAATATTTTATAAAAATATTGAAACGACCAGTAGACTGAAAAAATTATAACATCATAATTATTACTTTATAAACAGATTATTGAACAAAAGTTCTTTTTTGGGTTAGGAATGTTTAGCTCATTGAAATCCAGAGTTTTGGTATGGAATGTGCGAGAAATAAAAGTTTTATTACTGTTGCTTGAAAGAAGATGCTATTTGATAATTTAAAACAAAATTCACAGTTTGGTTATTTATTAACGAACAGGCTTAATTTTTTTAACGGAAAGATTTATCAAAAAAGGTTTTATATCTGTGCTGAAACTATCTGTAAATAATTTCCAGTACATAGTTAAGAATGATTAAAAAAATTGTTTATTACGTTATAAACAAATTATTGAACAAAAGTTCTTTTCTGGATTGGGAATGTTTAGATCATTGAAATCCAAAGTTTTGGTATGGAATGTGCGTGAAATAAAAGTTTTATTACTGTTACTTGAAAGAAGATGCTATTTGGCAATTTAAAAAAAAAATTTACATTTTGGTTATTCATTAACGAACAAGCTTAATAATTCATTTTCGATTTAACGTTTTAGTCATAGTTCATTTACATTTTAAAATGTTTGAAAATTTGCAAATTTTGAGTACCGTTTATTTTTTAATTAAAGCTTTTGACATTTCGGAAAATTTCTGTGTTTGCATTTTTTATAATAATTTGGTTAATGTTTTATTTAAAAACCAACTTTACATTTTTGTTTAACTTTTCAGAAGTACCTACTATTTTCTTTAATTTTCAGATTTATCAAAAAAGGTTTTATATCTGTGCCAAAACTATCTGTAAATAATTTCCAGTAGTTATGAATGATTAAAAAAATTGTTTATTACGTTATAAACAAATTATTGAACAAAAGTTATTCTCTGGATTGGGAATGTAGCTCATTGAAATCCAGAGTTTTGGTATGAAATGTGCGAGAAATAAAAGTTTTATTACTATTACTTGAAAGAAGATGGTCTTTGGTAATTTAAAAAAAAATCACATTTTGGTTATTTATTAACGAACAGGCTTCATTTTTTTAACGGAATAAACTAAGAATGCGTTTCCGGTGACTGTTTGATATGAAACTTAGCAAATTTGGAAGCATTATTAATTATTTAACCCATTTTTATAAACAAAATTTTGGTTATATATTAACGAACAGGCTTAATTTTTTCAACGGAATAAACTAAGAATGCTTTGCCGGTGACTGTTTGATATGAAACTTAGCAAATTTGGAAGCATTATTAATTATTGAACCCATTTTTATAAACAAAATTTTGGTTATTTATTAACGAACAGGCTTAATTTTTTCAACGGAATAAACTAAGAATGCTTTTCCGGTGACTGTTTGATACAAAACTTAGCAAATTTGGAAGCATTATTAATTATTTCAACCATTTTTATAAACAAATTCAGAGTTTTTCTATTTTTCAACGAATACGCTCAATTAAAAAAATAAACTAAGAATGCTTTTCCAGTGACTATTTGATATGATACTTTGCAAATTTACAAGACTTAATAATTATTTAAACAATTTTTATAAACAAATACAGAGTTTGTCTATTTTTCAACAAATAGGCTCAATTTGTTTAAAAAATTAACTGTGAAATCTTTGCGATGACTCTTTTCTATGTTGATTTGCAAATTCCCAAGAATTATGATTTAAACAATTTTTGTAAGGAAATTTCAGAGAAATTTTTCAACGAATAGGCTTAATTTGTTTACGAAATCAACTAAGAATGTCTTTTCGATGAGTTTTTTAAAATAATGTTTCGCAAATTCCCAAGAATTATTATTTACTTAAAACTAAGATTTTTTTATAATAAATTTTGTTTTTCAATGAATAGGCTCAAATTTTTTACAGATTTAACTAAGAATATATTTGCGATGACTCTTTTCTATAGTACTTTACAAAATCCAAAGAATTATGAATCATTTATTTAAACAATTTGTGTAAGGAAATTCAAAGTTAGGTTATTTTTCAACAAAAAGGCTTAATTTTTTTAACGGAATCAACTAAGAATGCTTTTCCGGTGACTGTTTGATATTATACTTTGCAAATGTAGAAGAATCATTAATTATTTAAACAATTTTCATAAACAAATACAGAGTTTGGCTATTTTTCAACGAATAGGCTCAATTTTTTTACATAATTATCTAAGAATATCTTTAGTTTGGCCATTTTTCAACGAATAGGCTCAATTTGTTTACGGAATCAACTTAAAATGCCTTTCCGCTGATTCTTTTCTATGCTACTTTGTTAATTTACAATAATCATTGATTATTTAAAAAATGTTCATAAACAAATTCAGAGTTTGGCTATTTTTTAACTTACATTAAAAGATACATGCAGCTATAACATTTTTAATAACAAGCACAACTTTTCTATCTGAAGTATAATATTAAAATCTAAACCATTTGAACATTTTAAATAAATTCATTTTTATAAGAAAATATATGCACAATACAATTTCAACTACAAGTTGTAACTTTTTTTATTAGAATTATAAATAATGGAAAATTATGAATATTTAGCAATTTATTTTATTTTTATTTTAGTTACATTTTCGACGTCTATGACTTTTCAAGTTTAAACTATTTCTGAAATCTTATGCAATTCAAAATGGTTTCTTCCTGGACTAATTATTTTTGAAGAAAAAACTACAATTTTAATTAATATTTCGGCTCATTTCTTAATATTTCTTGTTACAATTATACAGCGTTACTGTTTTCGAAAAGAATTTTTTTATTAGAATAATAAACAATTCAAATTGTGAACATTCAGAAATTATGATTATGAACGTTTATAATTTTATTTTATTTAACTTTCAATTACATTTTCAATGAATATAACTTCCTCCTAATTGTAACTATTATTGCAATCTTAACCCTTAAAGTGCATACATGGTAAAAATCACGGTAAAGTGCATAGTGGGTGTTCAACACCCCAGCGCATTTAATCGTGGATTGTTCAAACCCTATTGAATATTTCGTCACAACAAAATTATCCGATATATTTTAAGGTATCTTTTATAATGTAAAGTTGCTTTTATAGCCATTTATTCATTTATTTTAAGTTTGTTAAAAAAATTATTGAAAAATAGCGAAAAAATGGGATTTTTTACTTAAAAATTCATAACTCACGCAATTTTAATTATTTAAAACTGAAAATTTATGACTATACTCTTGTAATAGTTTACTTTTATTTATAAAATATTGCAACATGGGTGCTTTCAAAAAAGATATTTATTTGCATAGTTGAAAATTAAATTTTATGATAAAATGATTAAACAGATTTTTTGCTTTTAAATCGATTTATTATTATAAAATTTGAGGAACTTTGACATGTAATACTATAAAAATACAGGAAATTGAGAGAATCAACAAAGAATGTATTTCCAATAACTATTTTCTACGATACTTTGCACATTTATAATAATTATTAATTATTTGAACAGTTTTCATAAACATATTCAGAGTTTGGGTGTTTTTCAAGGAATAGGCACAATTTGTTTACGTAGGTGCCTAAGAATATATTTCTGATTACTCTTTTCGATGCTGCTTTGTAAATTTGCAAGAATTAATAATGATTTAAACCATTTTCATTAAAAAATTTAGAATTTGGCTATGTTTTAACAAAAAAAAGGATACATTTTTTTTACAGAATTATCTAAGAATGTCATTCCGATTGCAAATTTCCAAGAATTATTAGTTATTTCAACAATTTTCATAAAGAAATCAAGAACTCAGACATTTTTCAACGACTAGGATCAATTAGTTTAATGCATCAAAATTTCTACGATACTTTTCAAATATACAATAATTAATAATTATTTAAATAATATTCATAAAGAAATTCAGAGTTTAGTTATTTGTCAATGAATAGGCTACATTTTTTTACAGAATTAACTAAGAATATCTTTCCGATGACTTTTTTATGTGATACTTCGTAAATTCTCAAGTATTATTAATTATTTAAACAATTTTTATAAACAAATTGGGAGTTTAGATGTTTTGAAACTAATAGGCTCAATTTGTTTACGGAAGCAAGAAAGTACATATTTCCAATAAGACTTTCCTACATTACTTTGCACATTTGCAATAATTATTATTTATTTAAACAATTTTCATAAACATATTCAGAGTTTGGGTATTTTTCAAGCAATAGACACATTTTGTTTACGGAGTCAACTAACAATGTCTTTCTGATGACTCTATTCTATGTTGCTTTTTCAATGTAAAATAATTATTAATTATTTAAACAATTTACATAAACAAATTCAGAGTTTGGTTATTTATCAACCAATAGGCTACATTTTTTTACAGAATTAACTAAGAATATATGTGTCGCTCAATGTAAAAGTGGCGTAAGTCCACATTTTTAAAAAACATATTTTTTTGCCGAATTGGATCATATTTAGTCATATCTTGCAGTATAAAGGTCAAGGAATAGCAATAATTGTGCTAAAAGCTCACAGATGGCATAACTTGTTTACTCAAAACTAAAACTGCTACATATTCATTATAAAAGTGACGTAAGTCACAATTCACTCTAATAGTGAAATAAGTCCGTAGTTGAATCACCTTTATGGTTTTATTGTGACCAATGTTTGACATGTGGTGTTAGGTTGTGTGATAAAACATAAAAAAATAGTGTTTTAATAGCTTATTTTAATAAATATGGAGGATTTTAGTGATTCCGGTTCGAAATATCAGCCTACTTCTGAAGAAAGTAATTCTGAATCTAGTAAGCTTTTCTAAATTCATTGTTTTGCTAACCTCAAAATATTATTT
>CAKNYM010051408.1:199727-211704 GCA_932195095.1 Andricus curvator | reverse complement strand
TATAATAACCAGCCAAATCTGCAGCCTGAACCTGGTAAGCTTTTCTACATTTTTTGTTTTGCTAACCTCAAAGATTTACATTTTTGGCTTTTTTTTCTCATTTTATATATTGTTTTGAGTTATTAATTCATGCTGTATTGCATGACCTAAGCTTTTGTGTTGTTCCAGATACTGATTCAGGCAACGATGAAAGTATTCAGCCAAATCTGCAAACTGAACCTGGAACATCTAGATCTAGAAAACGGTCACTCAACACAGAAAATTGGGCAGTTAATAAAAGGAAATCATTGCGTAACAGTGGAAAAAAATATTTAACTAAAACGGGAGTAAGGAAAGATTGCAAAAAATTTAAAAATTTTGATTGTGGGTGTCCTAAAAAATGTATTACGTTAATTGAAGAAAATGAAAGAAAAGAAATATTTGACTCATTCTGGGATTTAAAAGACTTCAATCTGCAGAATTCATATCTGTATGCATTATTGCAAAAAATGACAGTTCATAGAAAACGCCCAAGGGATCTGTCTCGTGCAGGAAAAAACGTGTCGTTAAAGTATTTTATAAAGTCTAGTATCAAGACACAATCAGTTTGTAAGAAATATTTTCTGACAACATTTCAAATAAGTGATGGAAGATTATATCGGTGCCTATCGAAAAATGATGTCTATCTAACTAAGGACAAACGTGGCACAACTAGTTCCCGAAAACTCGATGATTCTGATATTGTTGCCCACATTCAAAGTTTTCCTGCATATCAAAGTCATTATACAAGAAAGAGTAATCCTAGCAGAAAATATTTAAATCCTGGGCTAACCATTCGCAAGATGTACGATCTTTATAAAGAAAAATGTGAGATTGAAATGGTCGAACCTAAGAAATATAAGTATTATCTTAAAGTCTTGAACACCAAGTTTAATCTCCATTTTAAGACACCGCGGCAAGACACATGCAAGACTTGTGATGACTTAAATTTGAAAATAGAAGGATCTGATGATAACAACGTCAAGAAGGAGTTTGGGGTCCAAAAAGAACTTCATCAAGAAAAAGCAGAATCAGCAAGAGAAAACCTTCACAATGATTCGAAAAAGACTGATGAAGCATACATACTAACTTTTGATCTGCAGAAAGCCTTAGCCTACCCAAAATTAACTACATCAGTGGCATACTATAAAAGAAATCTGTATTTATACAATCTGAGAATACATTGTTTTAATAATAATACGGGATACATGAATGTATGGGACGAAGTTGAAGGGGGAAGAGGTTCTCAAGACATAGCAGCATGTCTTGTTAAGCACATAAAAACTCATGCGGCATTAGAAAAGCATGTTATTATGTATTCCGACTCTTGCACTGGACAAAACCGAAATATCAAGACAGCCCTTTCTCTTTTAAAGCTTGTACAAGACCCTGACACTAGTATTGACACCATAGACGACAAGTTCTTGTTGTCAGGACATTCTTATCTTCCCAATGATGGCGAATTTGGAATAATAGAGAGCGCTAGTCGCCGCGTTGAACTAATTTTTAACCCAGATCAATGGATCGATATTATAAAAACTGCCAAACGTAAAGAACCTTATTTTGTTGTTACCAAAATGAAAAATTCCGACTTTTTGAGTACCGCTTCCTTACAAAATTCTATCACAAACAGAAAGCAAACAACTTGCGGTTATAAGTTTAGCTGGTTAAATATTAGATGGCTAAGGTTTGAAAGAAATCATCCGTTAAAATTTCAATTTAAAGAAATACTAAACCTAGACACACCCTTTTATGAAGTAGATTTATGTAAAAGAAAGCAAGGACGACAGGCCCACTTGTGCAATACTCGACAAGATCCACTCTATACGTCCAGAAGACCGGTCAGTGATATGAAGAAGAAAGATATGCTTGATCTTCTACCATACATTCCGCCAATATACCACAATTACTACAAAAATCTTCCCATAGATATCCCAACTCGTTCAAGAACAATTAATGTTGATGAGCGCTTATCTGATGACGAAATTACATATGATTAAAATACAATGTCCATATTATTATAGTGACATGTCACTATAAAAATGAAGTAACTCCATAAAAAAAAGTTTAAGTTCATTTATTAAATTAATTTCAGTTTTATTGTCTAAATAACTACAAATTATTATACTTTGTATTTGTATTAAACATTAAAAAATAAAAAACTCTATGTGAATACTTGCATTTTTTTCCTACACATCATTTTGCAAAAGGCTCGTTATTTCAAAATTCAATTTAATGGAGATAATTCGCTTTTACAATGAACGACACATATTTCCGATAACTTTTTTCTGTGATACTTTGTAAATTCCCAAGCATTATTAATTATTTAAACAATTTTTATCAAAAAATAGGAGGCACCTAAGAATGTCTTTTCGAGGACTATTTCCTATGATACTTCGCAAATTTATAATAATTATTAATCATTTAGACAATTTTCCTAAACATATTCAGAGCTTGTCTATTTTCAAAGGAATAGGCTCAATTTTTGTACGGAAGCAACGAAGTATGTATTTCAAATAAGAATTTCGTACATTACTTTGCACATTCATAATAATTATTCATTATTGAAATATTTTTCATAAACATATTCAGAGTTTGGGTATTTTTCAAAGAATAGACACAATTTGTTTACGGAGTCAACTAAGATTGTCTTTCCGATTATCTTTTCTATATTGTTTTGTAAATTTACAAGAATTATTAATTATTTAAACAACTTCTATAAAAAAAATCAGAATTCGGCTATTTTTCAACGAATAGGGTGAATTTTTTACAGAATTAACTAAGAATATCTTTCCGATAACTTGTTTCTATTATGCTCTTCAAATTTCCAAGATTTATTAATTATTTAGAATATTTTCATGAGCAAATGAAGAGTTTGGCAATTTGTCGAAGAAACCCTCACGTCAAACCTCCTGCTCGACATTAATTAAAACCGAGGTTAAAACGCAGCGAATACACAACTCGGTCGTATACGTCGCAGATGGTCATCCATCCGAGCGCTATGCGCGCTCGAAATGGCTTGACATCTGGACTCTTCTCGAGCCGAGATCATTTACTATGTATTTCTATGAAAATTTGTACGCGCCAACATTTTAGAGGATTTTTCCAAAGTTGCATGAAAATGTTTAGAGTTGCAAAATCATTTATTCTGCATCGTGAGAGGGTATCTATGCGAAGCCGTGTACAAATCAAAATTATTGAAGTTAACATTAATTTCATAGTATTTTATTGAACTTCATTTCTAAATATAATAATTACATGTAAATAAATTGGTCGCGCGCAGAGCGCGCTTATGACGCTCTAGTTTAGTTAAAAATTGATTCTTTTTTGTTAAAAATTCATTTCTTTGGTTGAAAATTCGTTTTTCTTTAGTTTATAGGTAAGTTTTTGAACTGCAAATGTAACTATTCCATTTTTGCTTGATAATGTATCTTTTTTAGTTGAAAATTCATATCTTTGGGTTGGAAACTGAACTGTTTTGCAGAAAGTTCGTCTTTTTGGATTAAAAATTCCGAATTTTGGCTGAGATTTTTCTTTATTGACTGAAAAATTATTCTTGGTTAAAAATTTAACTCTTTTTTGGTAAATTCCTTTTTTTTCTGGTTTGAAAATTAGTCTGTTCTGGTTGAGGCTTAAGTTAATAAAAAGAAAACGGAAGTACCATTCGTAAAACGTCTGAAACCGGTAATATCAAACATTACTTTTGAAAGGAAGAATAATTATTTTCAAAATTTGCCGAATTCAGTTTTTAAATTATTTGCGACACTTAAGCAAATGCAGTTTTCTGGTTTGGTCCCTGTTCAAAATTTATAAAGTTAAATTTAAAAAACGATACTTTTGAGTTTGATTCCATGGACACAAATTTGTGTTGATACAACAGTTCATTTACCCTATGCTTGTTTCGTATACTTCTAAAATACACTGAAGTACTGTGATATTACAAATGTAACTTAAATTTCAGGTACTGGTAACTGCGAGTAATATTCCTGCACTTGTCACTGAAAATATATTTATGAAAATCCTTTTTATTCTGCATTTCATGTGTTAAAATAGTATTTTTAATTAAATTTCATAAACTGCAAAATTTTCCATAAAATTTCATATAAACTTGAACATTTATTCTTCAATTTTCAACTTTTTAAGTCAAATAACATATCGATGGAATCGTTATAATTCGCAGATTTCGAATATTATATTTATAAATTACGAAGTGCCAAATTCAAAAAATGTTATATTCCGCATTTTAGTCCTCATTATGTATAAAGGACTCCCGCTGACCAGGATCTACGGTAGCAGTTTGACTGAGTGATGGGAAGCCGTGTAGTGGGGGAACCGTTCGCTGGTAGCTAGGGCGGAATTGTCATCTGCCCTGAGTATCTAACCCAAAGAGCGAGGTTTAAGGCCTACTTATGGCCCACTCAGGATTCGCTCGTAGTCTCTGCGCTGATGTGCTAATCGTGCAGACAGCCATCAATTAATCCTATCCATGGACATAGGAATAGGAGAGGACTAGGCAAGTCGTAGCGGGTTTAACGCAACGAGCGGAGCGGTCTACCATCTTAGTGTGCTAAACCGGTATTGCGAGAGAAAGAGCAGACTGTTCTCCTTCTCTCACCTACTCCCCACGCTTTTGCAGACCAACATGGTTGACTCCCCCTTGTAATTTGGCATCAATCCCCGCACCCATGTTAGGAAGCATGCGGCTAGTCCCCTCCTATTCCTATGTCCATAATCCTATCTGAATAAAACAGCCGTAGTTGGTTGGGATGTGGATCTCCTCGCTTTCATTATTGCTCTTTTTCATGTGGAAAAGCATATTTTGTTACTAAAAGAAAGAAAAGGAACTGTGAATTCCGGGGGTTTATAGTTCAAAACTTTTGCAAGGGTCTGACTCTTTAAAAAACAGTGATAAATACACTCTATTTGCTCACGCATTTAGTGAGTGCGATACAACCTCCGGTTTCTTCGGGCAGGGAAAAATTAAAACAATTACTTTGCTCAATAAAAATGAAACGAGCTCAAACAATTACAGGTAAGTATGCTTCAACAAATCTGTGACTGCTTCCAGATACGATGTACTTTTATCTGGCCTTCCTCCAACTTTCGCAGGTGCTCGACAACACTCTTATCGAGTCTTATCATTAAATTCAAATGTAGCGAGGAAAAATGTTAGAACCAGAACTATGGAGTCGGGAAAGCGGCACAAATAGTTTATTGCCAATGTATGCTATTGAGGCACCATCTCCATATAACATAATGAATTTGATCGTTTTTTCTCGTAAAATGGGATGCGGTAAACGTTGTGGATGCGTAAAAGCTGGATTGAAATGTTCTGTAATGTGCCGTAATTGCCAAGGTAATGGTTGCCCTGATGAAGAAAACATAGATGAACTTCCAGACATAGTTGATGACTATGGCAACTAATAATAGTTTATCAACTACATTTTAACAATTATTTGCGAATGTGAAGTGGATTAAGCGTCCTGGAGAAACCAAATAAGAAAAAACGCACCACAAATTCTACCTCATGGGTGGTGAGGAAATGAGTCACTGATACATTTTCGGCGAAATGTTAATATAACTTTTAATTGTTCAAATAATAAACAATTAGAAACATTTATAGAGAATTGTCTGCTATAAAAATTTAGTCTTATACATACATTTCACCCAAAAACCAACACTTTTCGAGATACGTGCAAGAGTGAGAGCGTGCGGGCTGCGAGCTCAAACTCAGCCTCCATTCCAAGGGGGATTACTCGGAAATTGTGACCCGCACAACAAAAATGCATAAAACCCTTCTTGTTCAGAATTCTATTTACTATTCTTTTGTAGTAACCTTTTTTTGTCGCCCGATGCACTCTTTTCCAAATATTGATCAAAAACCAATTTCCGGGAGTTGTTTGTTAGATTTAAGGGTGGTTTCATCCACCGGCCAGTGGAAAACACTTGATATTTAATTCTGATGCCATAAGGAACCACGTACGATAGATATGAAAACTTTATACAGTTTTTCAGGACAAAAGTCTAATCTGACTCGACTAATTGAACGAGATCGTTTTTAAATTCTTTAAAATGGTTAATTGTAAAATTCAAAATGGGGCACTTTACAGTTTTAAGAACTTTTAAGACGCATAGATTTCATTGAGGTTAAGTAAGGCTTAGACAAAAGATTATAAATACTTATGATAAATTATTACTTAATAATTTCGTATTATTGAATTAGCGAAATACTAATTCAGGTTGAAAGCCGGAAAGATGTATGTTTTATAATTTAATCACGTTTTTTTGTGCAATTTTATGGAATTCAATCATAAGACTTTTTAATTCTAACTTTTTTATTCAAACAAATCTGAAATGATATTCACTTTAGAATTTTGTCTCAAGACCCTATGGAACAATGAAGTTCGGGATTCACTCGTAAATTAACATAATCAGCCCCGAATTTCAGTTGATAATAATTTAATATCGTAGCCTTCGATATCGTAGCAGAACTTGATGCGATGTAAACCCATGATAACAGTTTTTGCAATGTAGTAGTTTCTGCCACCATAGCCAAAATTGCTGCAGTGCAAATAGGCTCATTGAAAAACGAAATTGTAAAGGAAAACACATATCGTTTTTGGGACAAACTGATTCTTTAACACGTACCTAGAATTCGTGAACCATTCCACCCTAAACGCTTATACTGAATTAGAGTAGGTAACCTCGAACAACTTTTTCATGTAGATGTTCATCTGCCCAGTAGTACTTGCTGTAAATGTTAAATATCCCTTCACGTGTAAAACTAGAATGTCACTGAAGTTCGCAACGTTTATACAAATTATTCAAATCAACTTTTAAATTCACGGTGCCCCACACCAATGGGGCAACAAATCAGAGTTTATAAGGTTCATGTAAAAATCCTTTGTAACGAGTGTAGTGGTATATTGTGCACCAAGGCAGCAAACGTGTCGTTTTACGGCCGAGCGTGAGTTTTTGCAAACACGCGAGATCGTAAAAAGACTTCGCAGCCTCGGTGCACACGATATTTCATGTAATAAGAGTATGGTTTCCGAGTTTTCTCATGAAATTACGTTTGAGGTTAGTTAAAGGGACATGTACCGTGCAGAACAGTGTGCGTGGGTCGAAGTAACGAACGCGCATGCGCGCGCATTTCTCGCGGACAATAAAGTGCACTTTATCGTCCTGGGACGGTAAAGTACCCCACCACCAACAACGACCTACTTTACTGATCCCAATCACGCACAGAAAGCGAGGAAAACATACTCGTGTTACTTAAGAATGTTTATATTACCCCTTCAGTTTTTCGATATTTATGCAAAATCTGCATATCTGCGCACCTTGTTTTTCCTCTGCATAACAACGTTCTTCGAGCTGAACGGTGTCTTATTTCCCGGCTGTACAGTCACTGTCAATCATTGTCGCTTAACCTTAATTTCTTTTAAAACGGGATTCCACCGATCTTCAAAGGTTGCAATTCATCACAATAATTATTCCTTAATTTAATTATAAAAAGTAACTTTCACTTTTAGTTGACGCGATATTTTACTTTTTGACAGTTTTTTAATATTAAGGAAAAATGGCTGCCATGACTGTACTCACGTGTTTTCGCGTCTTCTGTTCTGTTCGGCTATCGAAGCGGAAGGAAGAACGGCCATTTAGAAGACAGGAATCCTTTTCGTGACAGCTATTGGCCATTTAAGTGACGCGCATTAATTTGAAATTGTAGTGACGTACTGTATTCCTTTTTAAAATAGTTAAGGAATAAGGAGTAATTTAAACAAATAAATAATCAGTGAAATGCATGTAAAATAACCAAAAAATTAAAATCTAAAAAACTCCCGGTTTTATGCATTCTCTTAAAAAAAGTATGCAAGAGAACAAATTTATTTTTTTAAAAACATCCTTTTGCTTTAGAAAATGAAAATGTTAAAAAAATAAATAACTAAAAATTTGAATAAATCGAGAAAACTCCCGGTTTTTGTGTTCTTCATAATTATATAAATAAAAACATATTAAAAAAATCTCTTAAAAATAAAACTTGAAAAACCTAAAAAAATCTAAAAAATAACTAAATGATTTATAAAAAAATTGAAATAGTTAATGAAGTCTTTCAAACCTACTCCTCCCATACTTTCCCTCCCCTAATCCCCCTACATTCCCCTCCCCTCTGCCCGGGGGTACGAAACCCTAAAACTAACTCAAAAATTTAAAAAAAAACTCCTAGTCTGTGTGTTTTTTACAATCATATAAATTTAAAAATAACTAGATAATTTGTAAACAATTAAAAAACTGAATGTTGAAAAAAATTAGTCAAAGACAAAAAACTGTTTCGTAGCCTATTGAGACGTTAATTAAGTCTTAATAGAATCTTAAAACGAAGTGTAAACAAATTTGCAGTAAACAAATTTTTGTAATGAATTTTTTTTGTTTAATTTTAAAAAATTTATTAAAAAAGTTTTTTGCTTAAAAAAAAGTAAATTAAGTCTTTCAAACCTGTTCCTCCCATACTTTCCCACCCCTACTCCCCCTAAATTCCCCTCCATTACTTCCCCTCCTTGGAAAAAAGTACGACGGACGGACGTATGGATGGACGGACTGGCACCCGATCGAAACTATATGGGTTTCCGCCTGGGGCTACGAAACCCCCAAAAAATAACTAAAAAATTTGAAAAAACTCCAAGTCTTTGTGTTCTTCACAATTATATCAATAGAAACATATTTTTAAAAAGAATCCTAATTAAAAAAAACCTTAAAAATAACTGAATAGTATTTTTTTAAATTAACAAAATTTGTACTTAATAAACCTGAAAACTCTTAAATCTTGATGATGCCATTCCAGAAGCGAATTTAATGGAAAGGAAACATGAGAAATAATTAACTGTGCAAAAATAAGTAAATAATTAAATCAATTACCAAGCAAAAATTTTCCCAATTGAGAAAATGTACTCACACCGTGGAAGTTCTTTGCTTATGCCCCTTTTGTAGCTTCTTCGTAAACTTCCCCAGTTTGGTTAAATTTTTTCAGTTCGGAAAATTGTTCCTTGGTAAGTTATTTATTTAGGTATTTATTTTTGCATAGTTAATTATTTGTAATGTCTTTCCATTGATTTCGCTTATGTAATGGTATTGTCAAGATTTAAGAGTTTTCAGCTTTATCACTTACAAATTCGTTCAACTTTTTAAAACATTATATAGTTATTTTTGGGGTTTTTTAAATTAAGAATCTTTTTAAAAATATGTTTTTATTTAGATAATTGTTTGGTGTTAGTTACTGTAAAAATAAAAAATGACCCTTGAAAGAAACGGGGGTACAAAATGGCCGCCGAATATTGCAGAACAAAAATTTCACAAGAGAATGTTAGGAGAGAGTAGGGTAAAACCGGGTACTTTGTCTTTGATGGCATCGTGTCGAAAAGCGAAAAGCTAAAAAGCTTTTATTTGTAGTGAAAAGCTTTCTGTGACTCTTTAACTACAAGAAAGTGAAGTCAGATGTGCAATTAAAAATTGTCTTCATATTTAAAAAAATGTTTTAAAAAAACGCAAAATTCCCAGTTTTGCCCCGTGGGTAGGGTAAAACCGGGTACCTATGAAAATAATTTAAAAACTGATTAAAATTTAGAAAAATTGAATTTATTGTAATTAAATATTATTATATTATTATAATATAAATATATATATAATATATATGTGTACTATATATCAATGTGTAATATATATGTGTAATATATATATATATATATATATATATATAAATATATATAAAATATATAAAATTATATTATTATAAACATTGGTATGCTGAGTATCTTGGGTACACTCACGAAGGTTTTAATATTATTAAGATTATGATATTCAGCATCCTAGATGTACTGACGATTGATTTTGCAGTAATCACACACGAATTCGCCCTGTTCGACATTGCTGCATGCTATTTAGGCTCACTCTTTGCACACTGCAAATATAAATTCACCCCTTAGTCGATACAGATTAAAGCTCATTCCAAAAAATGCAAGCTTTATCAGTGTCTGCTTCCGGTTCTTTTTCTGATGAAAAATCATCCTTCTTTCTCTTCTTTGTCTCCGATGTCTTCGGTGCTTGAGCGCCAGCTTTGCCTATCAGACTCACTTCTGTGCATTAGTGGCATCGTCAGATTTAAAAAAAGTTCATTATTATTATTATTATTCGTTTGAAAAATATATTTTTCTCTGTAAGTCGTGGAAAATGATTATTTTCGAGATATAAATTCCAGACAATAATAACTTGTTACAATTTGAGAGAGAAAAGATTGTTTAAACAAATGTAAATTGTTTAAATAATGACCAATTATTTAAAAAACAAAACATATTCTGCGAGAGGGGGGGGGGGGCCCTGAGGGGCTCCTTTCGATGGGTGAAGAGAAGCAAGCCTCCGGTCTGTGACCTAAGACACAACGCGTGTGTCAGAGGATACTTGGAAACTCGCCATTTATCGATTAAAAATAATTCATTTTGAAAAAACACAAGAAATACCGTTTTTAGTATGAATACATTAGAAAACTGCTATTTTGCATTTTTTCGGTTTGTTTTTCATTCTGTTTTGAGAATTCCCGCCAAGTATTCAAAGTCTAACAGGAGGAAAATATACTGTATATATAATATATAATAATAATAATAATAATACACGTTTGGTGCAGTAAAATGGAACGTCGATGAGTTGAAGCAACTTTACCGAAGCACACGCAAGATGATGACAATCCATCGAAGTCATCATCCTAGATCTTCCGTACCTCGAATATACCTCCCTCGAGATAAAGGGGGTAGAGGCTTGCTGAGCTTAGAGTGTCTTCATCGCAGAACGGTTCTGGCTACAGCCTGCTCAGTTCTAAACAGCACAGATTTTCTTATGCGACTAGTACATCAACATGAAGTCGTCAATGCTGCGGCGTTTCTATATCGTGCCGCAGATAGGGCCGCAGAGGAGCTTGGCCTCCCATTTGATTCCAGCGACACTACACATGGCCTAACATCACTAACACCTTTGGTGCTCAAAAGTCGTGTACAGGAAGCAGAACATACGCTTCTACTAAGAGAACATGCTGACAAGCCCCTTCATGGTAAATTCTACGGCATTATACGTAGAGAAGAGCTCTCGATGGGTCTGTCCAACATGTTTCTCAAGTCTGCTGGATTAAAATCGGAGACTGAGGGATTTCTTTTTGCCTGTCAAGATGGCGTTATAGACACCTTAGTTTACCGCGAGCGCATAATGAATATACCTGTAGGCGATACCAACTGCCGAGCGTGCAAGCAAGAGCCAGAAACACTTGGACATGTTCTCAGTGGATGCTCAAAATATGCACGATACGGGTACATAGAGAGACACAATGCATCTCTAAAAGTGTTATATTACTATCTGAGGCACTTCTATGGTGTTGATCTCTTGCCCGTCTTGCCATACGCCCAGGGGGAACTCGAGTCCATTGTGGAGAATGATCAGTGTAAGATCTACTGGAATTTCTCATTCTCGACCACTCAACGTATCAGTGCTACGAAGCCTGATATTGTCCTCCAAGATCTGAAGAACAAGATCATTTACGTGATTGAATTCTCGGCACCAGCCGATGGTAATATCACGGCAAAGGAGGAAGAAAAACGGGCGAAATATCAAGCACTTCTTTTCGAGCTGAGCAGGCTCTACCAAGGCTTCAAAGTCCATCTTGTAGTTCTCATAATCGGCTGTCTTGGAGGTATGAAAGCTTCATTTATTAGCCAACTCAACAAGATTCCGGCTTGCCAGCGTCAGGCTCATTCCATCGCGAACGGGATGCAAAAGGCTGTTCTTCTGGGATCACTTCATCTGGTCCGTCAACACTGTTCCTCATAACATTCTACAAAGATTGGTAGCTCTAAAAAAGTATCCAGAGGTGAAACTTCATCTCCAACTGTCCCGTCTGCCGCGTAAGATCATCCGCGGCTAG
>CAKNYM010051408.1:187144-199717 GCA_932195095.1 Andricus curvator | reverse complement strand
GCTTTTAAAGAACCATGATCGTAGCTTCCGGAGCCTACAACTTCTCATAAAATAATAGCTCGACGAAAGCATCCAGAGGCGATTGTTGTCACCTCCAACGCTCTCGGTCATTGTGTACAGATAACAGCGGTAAAATACAAACTCAACACTACCATGCTTCTAATTTGTATTTACCACAGCGTCATCGCAAAAGATTTTAAACATCGTATTAAATTATCTTATGACATCCCCATCTCATCAGTCTCTTGGCTTAGCTCATGCCAGACGGAGAGAGAATGAAGAGAAAAGGGACTAAGAGGAACACCAAACCCCATTAAATACATTGCGAGTATTTTTAGGGTTTCGTAGGAAACCCTTATGCAGTCGTTAAAATGGATGTTCGCGTGTCACCACGCCTAGCGCAAACACTACTAGGTCTAGAGAAGGAGAGGTATCAAGACTTTAAAAGGGAGCTGCAGCGACTGTACCCAGAATATTCGGTTAAAATAATTCTTCTTATGATCGGTGCTCTCGGAGGTGCAAGACTAGTACTGGTTCGTAACTTCAAAGCCATAGCCGTGTGTCAAAAACATGCTAAGGTACTTGTGAGATGGATGCAGAAGGATGTCATCCTTGGGTCGCTCCGTGTCCTTAAGACACACGAGGGTTTCTCTGGCCTGTCGTTGTGATTTTGTCGTGCCCTGTGAGCCGGTGTCATTTTCATACATGGCAGTTGCTCCCAGCGGGACCCTGCGATAGTTAGGCGCTCGGATTTCACGTTAGAGGTCCGGGGTTCGATCCCTGAGCCGATACTTCTGGAAATTTTTCTATATACATTTACCGAGGTTCTGGTGTTTAGGATCCTACCTTAAGCTGTAGGTCCCCCTATCATGCACTTGGCTGTAACCCAGTCCGTGGATGGTGGGGTAAAAAACCAGGCCTTTTCGAAAATGTCAAGTTTGGCATACTGCTTTTGTCAAATTACTTGATTGCATTACACAAGTGCTTCCGTGACTGATTATATGTACCAGGACAGCCCCATGCAGACTATTCTCGGATTTTCTTTCACTCGTTACTTGTATTTGATGTCAGGCAACAGCAAAACAATATTTATCCCAATGTTCTTGTCGGAAGACTGTGTTTTATCCTGACACGCCCTTTTGAAATGTATGAAAAAGTGCCTGATTGGATAGAACAAAGTCTGCCGTTAAGGCGATTGGGATGAAACGTTTTCTTATGTTTTTGGACATCTAGTGCAAGTAATTAATAACAGCAAATTTCTGAACCAGACATTTAGGAGAAAGTTAGATTTTTTTAAATTATTTAATATGGGTCATTCGACAGATTTTTTTAAATCCCAACCGAAATTCGGCGCGACCATGTTAGAACTTTGCGTGAAAATGTTATTTGAAATAGGATTTTTTCGTAAATTATGCTTTTGGTTTCAAACCTGGATAAAGAAGATTTTATTCATTTCGCTTACGTATACGTATTGATTTCGGCACATATGACTTAAGGGTAGTAGTGGGGATGAGGGGTGAGATTCAAGCGCTCGTAAGACCACCCTTTCCAAACAATTTTTCGTCCTCCAAAATCTAAAATTTTACCCTTCTAGATTTGATTGTGATACCTGTTTGTTTAGAACTTGATGTTCGTAATGAACATCATAGGTTACACATTTATCGTATAGTTTTGTTTATTCTCTGAATGCCTGGGTGAATCTAATTTTTCGTAGTCGTTAGACAGCTGGCAATTTTCTCCACTAATCAGAGTGCTAGATATGGCCATTATATTTTTCACGTGTCCCCTACATACAATATCTAAATTAATATCTAGTCTAGTTTGTCTGAAACAGAAAACGGGATGAGTTGCTCTATGTGGATTCTAATAATGTTACTCTTGTCATTTATGATCAAGTTGTTGTTATGTAGAAGCTGGATTATTGTGGCTGGGCCTTTTCACCTGGGTTACAATTTGTTTAACATGCTGTTATTTTTACACTGAAATCCTCTCCTTAGCCTTATGTAGGTATTTGTCATGTTTGGCTTTCCATTTCCTTATAAGGTGGCTGTAGGTGAGTGTGGGTGATCGGGCTAGTGTCCCGTCTCGCAATTAAAAAATAAACCAATGAATATCCCCGAGAATTTGAGTTACTGAATACAGAGGGAAGCAGTTTGAATAAAAAAAATTACTCAATTTCGAGGAAATTCAGTTATGATTTTTTAGATTAGAATGACGTGGCTTCTGAAAGCCGTCTTCAAATCGTGATAAGATGAAAAATAATCAATTAAATGATAAACTAATTATTTTGAAAGGCGTCTCAGTAGAATATTTAAAAAAATTTGAAATTAAATTTATTCAGAAAAAAGATATTCTCCTTTTACTCCGCTGGGATTCGAACACCAGATTAACTGATTTCCGGCCGGGTGCTCTAACCATTGAGCTACTAGAGAGATCAGAGTAAGAATCCTTTTTCTTAAATACGCTTTATGAAGCAAGATGTTATATACAAATCAATTTGTACTAGGGATCTGTATTATCATCGGAGATGGTAACGATCGATCCGAAGAGAAATCCTTTCACACACACTGTGAAAATGGAAATCTACAATATCAATCAAAGTTATATCCTCTGATATAGATAATATTTAACGTCCTTAGACTATATGGAGTTATAAATTTAAAAAAATTTTAATCAAATTTATTCAGAAAAAAAGATCTTCTCCTTTCATTCCGCTGGAATTCGAACACCAGATCAACTGATTTCCGGTCAGGTGCTCAAACCATTGAGCTACTAGAGAGATCAGAGGAAGAATCCTTTTCTGAAATACGCTTTATTATGCAAGATGTTATATACAAATCAATTTTTACTAGGAATCTGTATTATCGTCGGAGATGGTAACGATCGATCCGAAGAGAAATCCTTTCACACACACAGTGAAAATGTAAATCTGCAATATCGATCAAAGTTATATCCTCTAATAGAGAAAATATTTAACGTCCTCAGGCTAGATGGAGATGGAGACCGGAAATCAGTTGATCTGGTGTTCGAATCCCAGCGGAGTGAAAGGAGAAGATCTTTCTTCTGGATAAATTTAATTTCAAAAAATTTTAATTTATAACTCCATCTAGTCTGAGGACGTTAACTATTTTCTGTATTAGAGGATAAAACTTTGATCCATATTGTAGATTTCCATTTTCACATTGTGTGTGGAAGGATTTCTCTTCGGATCGATCGTTACCATCTCCGATGACAATACAGATTCCTAGTATAATATTTAAATAGTAAACCAATTCCAAATTGGTGTACAAACACATCAGTAAAAAATTTGCATTATATGTGTTTACTAAAAACGATAAAATTGTACACTTGCTGCAAAAATTAAACTACTGCTAAAAAAATTCGTGTTTTCAGCGTACTTTTCACAAAATGCATAGCAATACAAGAAACGATGTTAGCAGCGTCGTTTCTCAAGTATAGCTGCCTAAATGGCGGCGAAAAACTTTCTCCCAGAAAAATGAATCGTGGTACGTGCAGCTGCTCCTCCAACATTCCAAGCATTCCAGCCGTCCCTCCACCGGAAAAAATTCAATACCTGAGGCCCATTCATGAGACATTTACCTGTGATACTTCTATTTGCAATAGCAGATAAATGAAATAGTATATCAAAAATATCTGCAGTGCTTTTTTCAACATAATAACGGTCTTTTTTAAGATTAAAAAACAGACAGATAAATTATGTTTCGTTATTAGACAAAATTTTAAGAATTTACCTGTGATTCTTCTTTTTGCAAGAGATACTAGATGATTCGTTATTATAAAAATGGTCGAAGAACGTTTATACTTGATTTTTGGAAACTCTGAAATCGACTAAATTTAAATTAAATAAATAAAATTGTATAAAAATAATATCTGCAGCACTTTTTCCCACATAATAACTTCAAGTTTTTCAGATTAAAAAAAGAGGAAACATTTTGGTTTAGTTTGTAGACAAAATTTTAAGAATTTTCCAAAAATTGGTGCTAGGGTAATTTATTACATGTCAATCCAAGAAACAATAAATTGTTGGTAAAATGAATGAAGATAAATAAAATAGTTGTACATTGAAGACAGCAGATATGATTTTTTTGAGAATACCTCAACAGATTTGTAATCAGCACGGAAAGGTAGCCCAAATAAAAGAACATCTAAATACGTCAATTTGGTTACGGAGATATTCAAACTTTTTTCAATTTGAAAGCGTGAGTTCAATTCTGGCGCGAGCGCCCAACCGGCAGCGGCGGTTTCCCGCACTCCGCTGCCACAGAACGCGTCAATCCTTCTCCCATAAGCAGTCTCCATAATCAACAACAAAATAATAATGCATTGCCTTGAAAATTTTATAGCAAATAGTGCAGCTCTCATTCTGCACTTGATGTAAATTTCAGCTTTGTAGGTTGAAAATTGCAGTAGCAGTAATTTTTGGAGAAAAATTATCTCCCCCCCCCCCCTCTCTTGAATTACAACTATTTTTTTTTTAATTTCTAGAAAAATAGCACATATCGAATGGATTTTATCTTGATTGTATTGAGTAAAAATTGACGAAGTTATTCTATTTGTTCATGACCAAAAAACATATCGTCTTTTGTTTACCATTTTTATGCAATTTAATGATTAAAAATCGTTTTTCCGTTAAGTGTACTTCATAGCGCAACTCCTGTAGAGGACAGTCATGCACTTTTGTTGCTATCCCATCGGCTAAATTTGTAGCCATTCTGTTGAAAAATAGTCCCTTTTCTAATAACAAATGAGTTTTTATTAAAACTAATAATTATTTTTTGCTGAAATTCGGCACACTTTTTAAGGGTGGCAAGGGGCATATTTCCTGAGGGTTTAAAACTTGTTCCTTAATTATTGCATATTTTAAAAAGGCGTTTTTGGACGGTTTTTATTTGTTTCCAAGTAAAAAAAATGAACAAATGTTAATGTATGACACGTCATTTCGTAGATATTTGTAAGACCTACATTATTTATCTGAAGTTTTTTTCTGTCAGACATAGCTTAGTTAAAATAAACAAACAACCTGATTTTTCTATCTTTGATGATTGTTTACACACACAGTGCTTCCGAAACCTTGGTTTCAAACATATCGGATTTTGTTCTACATACTAACACTAAAATAATCCGAAGTCAAATTTCAGGTAGCATTTTCTTCCCGAAATTTCATAGGGCGCCTGGAATAGTTTCGAAGTTCGCCACCGTGATCAGTGGTATAAATATTAAATAGAAGTATTTTTTTTAATATTTAAAATATTTTTAATGAAATTAAAAATTGTACAATTTTTATTTATCTTTCACTTGAAATCTTCGCTCAAGGCATTTACTTCCTTTCAAATATACTTCATTCTATCGCGCTCAATAGTCAATAGTAGATTATGGTAAACTGTATCAAACGCCTTAGAAAAGTCAAAAAGTACAACAACTGTTATTTCCCGTCTATCAGTTGTCAATTTCAGTTCCTAAGGTACTTCAAGTGAAGCCGTAAGTGTACTATGCCTGGTCCGAAACCCTGATTGCATTCAGTCAATTAAGTTGTTAGTTTCAAGGTGTGCCGTAAGTTGCTGATGGACAATGCGCTCGAAAGGTTTAAAAAAGGCACACAGGATGGAAGTCTTCGGGAGAGGTAGGGTTAGATATTTTAGGAACAGGGCGAATAATCGCCTCTTTCCAGGTAGTAGGAAATATTCCCACCTGGAGAGAGGCGTTATAGATGTGTAAGCGAATAGGGCCAAAGACTGTTAAAGCAAGATGACTCATTTTAATAAAAAAAAAGAACCTTGAACAGTTCTTCCATTATCCACAGTCCTAGATATTTATCTAACTGATTCATCTTGAAAATTGTGTACAAATCGGTTAAATAGTGTAAGTCCAGGTCGACTGAATTGCTAGAAAATCGAATTTTTGACATAAAAAGTGCTGTATCTCGAGCAAAAAATAATAAAGCAAATGGTTTTATAGAAATCGATAAAGAATTGTCTGTGGTATCCACAAAAGGGACTAAGTGCCTAAACAGTTCGAGGAAATATATTCGCTGTTTGTTTTTCTACTTGACGACGATTCACTACCGCGAATCTTGATTATTGAAAAGTCGAATTATTTTGCATAAAAAGTGTAGTATCTCTATGAATAATTAATGTAGCCAATTTTTTGTTAAATATCCTCAAATAGTCTACTACAACATTTTTGGCCCCCCCCCCCCCCCCTCACTAATCGAATTGGGACGTCATGGTCCAAGCCAAATTTTCACCTTTTTTTTTGGTCACGTTTTTCAATTTTTCTCGAAAATTCACTCATTTCTATGAAAATGCGATTTCAAGGTTAATGTTTTGGAAAATTTTATTTTACATTGGGGCCAATTAGAGGAGCAGGGCTAGTTCTAACTATAGATTCCTGTTGCTGACATCTGACAGACATGGTTCTGTTCATTGCTAGAAAAAACGTGCTTCATGTCTGTGCTAAATCTAGAAGGTTCGTGGCCGATGTGGAGGGTATTTAAATTAATAAATTAATGATGATGCAATATCCGCTTCTACACTCCAGAGTATGTTGCCGACAAACGAATTGTTCAAACACTGTATAAATACGTCATAAGTATGCGATCCTATGTTTGATTCTTTAAATAACAAGTTTGGTGTAAACAGTTCGCGAAATTCCAGTCTCAGGTTCCCGTAAACAACTTCAAAGTTATTTATCATTTCAATTAAACGTTTTGTCTAAACATTTGCAAGATTATTTATGATTTAATGACGCATTACATTACGTTCTGAAATGTTATCATACGAGTAGAATGTTATCATTCCTAGAAATGATGTCACTTTTCTGAAAATGGAAAGAGCGAGAAAATATTATAAAAGCGAGCAAACTCTTTTTTTTCATCAGTATGTAGTTGGCGAGGGAGAAACAACTCCTAAAATCGCGGTCCAGGTGGATTACCCCGGATGAACCTGGAGTACCTTGGATTACTCGGATTACCCTGGATTACTCCGTATTACAACGGATTACTGCGGATTACTTAGATTACTGTGGATTACTTCATATTACTCCGGATTACGCCGGATTATTCGGATTATTCTGATTTACTTAGATTACTGCGGATTATTCCGGATAACGCCGGATTACTCGGATTACTCTGATTTACTTTGGATTACTGAGGATTACCCTGGATTACTCGGATTTCCAGTTCGGATCACCAAGTGTTCCAGCGGATTACCAGAGTTGTTTCCCCCTCGGTAGTTGGATATGAAGAAGTGTGGAACGGCAGCATGATCTAAAAGTTCGCAATAAACCTATTTCTGAAAAATATTCAAGATCTCAAAGAACTGATACATCTTCAATCAGATATTTAAAATCTTACAATAAAATTCAAAACTGTAAATCTTGAAGATAACAAGCAGTGAAAAAAAGATGGATTTCTCCAAATTAAACAAAATCGCCCTCAATAAAAACTTCCCTCCAACAAAGAAGTTCAAGGACCTAAAGCTCAATAGAAACTATGACATCACTAACATCAAGAGAGCAGAAACACAATTTGGAGTGTGGTTCTTCGACATTGTAGAATACAAATTCACCGTTTTTCTGCCAGAGAGGATGGCTACTCTGCTAATTCAGGATCAAAATCTGCAGTTGGGAATAAAAAGATCGTGTCAAGATGGTGATCTCTTTATGCGGTATTTGGGTGGACATTAGAATTCCATTGAATTTATGAAGAAAAATATATAAAGTGTGGAGTTTTTAATTATCGCTCAGTGTCTGAAAGCCTTCAGTGTCATCAACATCATCATGCCTTATACAGTATACACCTCGAAATCAAATGCTATAATTAACTTCATACAGTCCGAATTCATCATTCACGAAGAAAATGATCGTTGGTGCTGAATTTAAAAAAGACGGAAAGCTAGCATCATCGCTGAAACTGCTAGCTAGTCATCCTCGTGCAAATATAACCTTAAATCATGAGAGGAAATTCTTCAAAAGTTATTTCAACATCATTTCATTGTACGTTTATGGTCAAGAGAAGTAACAATGCATCAACTGTGGAAATTTCCGTATACAAATGACTGTATCTTATGGCGATTATACAGTGGCTTTAGAGCAAATTCAAGAAAGTTAAGTTGAAACCGATATCTTCTGAAACAAGAGTTGTATGTCATTTCAACATACGAAGGATATTATCATTGAAACAATTGCTGAAAGTTTTTGGTGTAATGTGAAATAACCTTGATATTAAGGGTTGGTATTATCTTTTTATTTACATATATATGTAAATAAAAAGATATATGTTCGAAACTAGTAACCTTTATTCATAAAAAATTGATATTATATACAAAGAGACTTACAAACTAGACTTATCCATAAAACTATTGTGAGAGTCATCAAAACGTAACCATTTTACAAATAACTTATTTCCACTTTTTTTGAGTACTTTTTCAAGAAGATAAATGTCGGGATGGCTAATATTAGCAAGTTCATGATTATAAAAACTACCTGAAAGGGCTTTATTTGGATCATCTTTAAAGATATGCGTCACTGGTTCTGTATTCCTAACATGACTTGTAGTAAATATTTCAGTTGTCTAATTTGGCGTATAGATTTTCTCAAAAATATGAATAAATTTACTTATACTTATATGTTTTGTATACATTAAACAACAATTTTTCATATTTTCTTTAGTAACATCTTTTGGTTTCATACTAATAGTTCGGTGTTTTGTATCATTGTAAGACAAAATTAAATCTTCCAATATATCTAACCAGTTATAATTACCCTGCAAGCTAAATTGATTCACATTTTATTTATTAAAGTACTGTTACATTGTTCGCAAATTGATGCTTTTAAATTACTGAATGTTAATTATAAATTTATGCTGTATTGTTTTGTAAGCTTTTTGAAATGTGAATTGTAAAGTTCTTTGCCTCTATCAACATGTAATTTTCTTGGTACACGTCCGTTTTTGAGTTCAGATTCCGTTGCTGCTGTTACACTTTCACCCTTCTTGCTTTTTACAGGAACAGCCCAAGCAAATTTCGAAAATATATCAATTACAGTTAATATGTATTTGTAGCCTTTGTTTTTTGTCTCGTAGGGTTGCATTTGAACAAGATCCGCTTGCCAGGTCTCATAGATGCCACGGATATCAAAATGTCGACGTAGGTAGTTTCTTCTATCAGGTTTATGCAGCAACTTCATCATCTGCAGCTTCTCATCACCCAATTTTGAGTGTGTTGATTTTGGTGACCAACTGAGAACTGAGAAATTTCAAAATATTTAAACTTTCATTTGTGGAAGTTTCCAGATGTGCAATCATCATGTTATTGTTAACATCTTCGGTTCTCAAGGAAGCTATAACATCACAGATAGTCTGAATTTCTGGCTATAAAATATGTTGTACCATATTTAAATTTACCGTATCATTTAAATCTTGTGCATCACCCACATTGCACAGCTTTTTTCGATGTCATAATCTCCATCGGTGGTGAATTTGAATCCGATTCCAGGAGGACCGCTACTCGGAGTCTGCTCGCTTAAAATGACGTCCGAACACATCGATACTGATTTTGCAAATTGCCAAAACATTCACAAAGCATTGATTAATCAATAATTCCAGGCTCTCGTATTTATACAATAATCGATATAATTTTATTTGTGTGACTTAGATTTGCAGCTGCTTGAGATGCTGACAGTAAACGTAATCGATCCACTCATTCATTTGGATTAGCCCAATAAACATAATCTCGTTGATTGTTCTGTGTACTGATCATGTACTTTGGAATTAAACCTATACCTGATGAAAAGCGCTTCTTACTTTGTTTATTAGTTTGTGAGGGTGATGATACATTCATTGCTTTAGCTATACAATTTTAAAACTTTAAAGTTCTATTATCACGAAGTGCTCCATAAACTTTATACCATTTTTTATGTGCATTTGTTAAAATTATGATTTTTTATCATTTTCAAAGTCGTCTAAGCTTATAGAATTTTCTGCTGGATCCTTTTTAAATAAAAATTCCAACAAACCATTAGTTGTTGGATAATTGCTTTCACATACATTAATATGGTTCTGTTCAAAACTTATTGGTGAATCACCAATTTTTAATCTACTGTTAATCAGTTTTCGTCCACGAAATGTTATATCTAGATCCTTCTTTTTTCTAACATTTCAAGCTAATTGTTCACAAAATTATTCAATAAAGATGTTACTTCACTCTTTACTTCATTTTTGACTTCATTCTTGACTTCATTCCTGATTGGATCAATTCTTTTAACAGTCTCAAAGCCATCGAATATTTTCTCAAGCGGTGTAATGGTAGGCTTAAAGGTATCATTTAATCTTTGCTCAACTGTTTGTTTACCCAAATTTAGTAATCTACACTGAAAAAAAAAAGTTCTTTGATTCAAAGAAATGGTCGTACTGAATACGTCCAATCATGTATTTCTTCAATTCAAAGAAATCGTTTAATTGTATGAAAAATAAGAAATTATTGAAGCAAATAAATAATTGCTTCAGCCTCTGAAATATTATTTGAGCGAATGGACGATGTCTTTAACTGAATGAAATTAGATATTTGGATTTAAAAATCAGTCAGTTGATATGATCGAATACAATTTCAATTCTAAGAAATATTTCCTTAATTGAAAGTATTGTCGATCGGATAAAATAAACGTTTTTTTAATTGACAGATTTGATTTTTTGTTTCAATGAAGCGTACTGTAATTCAAAAATACGACCTATTGATCGGATGGAAATATTTCTTTAAATCAAAGAAATATGAATCAAAGAAAAAAATATTAATTTTAAACCAAATAAATGACTCATTGTTCCAAATGAATGTGCCATGAATGGGAATGAATATTTCTTTGAGATGAGAATATGTGAATTGATGGAAAGAAACATATTTTAAAGTCAAGCAAATATTTTATAGGCTCACAAAACTATTTTTTCGCATCAAATTTTTGAGTATTTGAAGCAAAATAATATCCCACTGATTCAAACAAATATTTCTTTGGCCTAAACCATGCGCGAGTGCAATAAAGTAGTTCGTACTTCAACTGTAGTACATATTTTCCTAAATAAACAAATGGATTCTTTCAGCCTAAATTATAATTAACATTGTTATTATTATACATATTTGATTTAAACAACGCATCACGAATATATTTTACAATCTTGATGAACCTGAAACAGAAAAATTCGATGAAAAATCCACCTCCAGCAGGAATCGAACTTGGGTCCGTCGAGTGTCAAATCCACAACGATGACCACTACGCTGTCGCAACATGGAAATTAAAAGGCGGAAAGCCGTATTTAGCTCTCGCCATAAATGCCAAAGAAATATTTCTTCAAATCAAAAACATGGATATTGAATTTAACAACAGATTTCTTTGATCTAAAGAAGTATTCAATTGAAACAAATTATGCCAAATTATTGAATGTTTGATTTGAAAAAATAATTACTTCGTTGGAAAAAATGTTTATTTGTTATGAATAATTTAATTCTAGTAAGCAAATAAAACATTTCCTTCAAATGAAGAAATAAATATGTATGCAAACACAATACCTTGTTCATCTAAATAAATGCTTCATTGGTATAAATGCATGAACTCTTTGTAACAAATAAATATATTTTTAATTTAATTAATATTATTTTGAATTAAATCATTATTGCTTTGATTTGAATAAACTTAAGGACTTGATTCAAATATGCACAATTAATTCATTCAAATGCGTCCGAATCAATTCAAAGAATCGAACTCATTGAATCAAATAAATATTTCTTTGCGATGATTATGTCGACTTCTGGCATGGAATAAATATTTTGTTCAGTTTAGTGAATATACCTTTATATTAAAAGAATATTTTTTAAATTTAAATAATACTTGCATTGTGTTGATTACAATAATTGTTAGAATGCAATAAATATTTATTTAATTGAATGAATATTCATTTATCTTGAATAAGTATTTCTTCAATTTAAGTCATTATTTCGTTGCAACAATTATATCAACTTATAGTGTTAAATAATTTTTTTTTTCAATTGAACGAATATCGATTTATCGTGAAAGAATATTTTTTAAATTTAGATAACTGTTTTATTATTATTGTTTTGACAGTTCTTAGCATGAAATAAATATTTCTTCAATTGAATGAAAATTCATTTATCTTGAGTGAATATTTTCTTGACTAAAAAAAATGAACTAATTGCTCCAATGATGTATGAATTATCCGATTCTAAAACATATTTATCCATTTCAAGGAATCGATTTCATTGGACTAAAGAAGGAGTTCTTTAGGCGCCTAAAAAGTATTCAATAAACCTAGATTCCTACCTTCTAGGAAATCATTTCTTTGTCTTGATATTTTTCGTATTTAATGCGAAGAAATATTTACTCATATTAAAGAAATTTCACACAAAGAAATCATTTCCTTGAATTAATGCGTGAATCTTTTGCATCTAAACAATATTAACTTAACTGAAGTAAACAATTCCTTGGTCGAAAGAAAAAAAACCAAAGAAACGCATTTCCTTGAATCAAGTAAATTTTTTTTTCAGTGTATGC
>CAKNYM010051408.1:152907-186744 GCA_932195095.1 Andricus curvator | reverse complement strand
TTTCCAAATTAATAAAACAATCAAAACCTTTTCTATATCTATCTTGATTAAAATTTCTCTCCTTATCGATTACAACAAATCCATGCTTATCATCATACCATCAAACTAAGCACATCTGTTTAAATTGTGCATAACGCATGTCAGTATTTATATGTTCATCATATGTATGCTTTAGAGTCATCTCATATTCTTTAAACAATACAAGAAAATTAGCATTAGCACGTATAAGATGTTTAGGAATACGAGCATATGTCTGTCTCAGGTAGAGACAGTCAACGTCATTGTACCTTTAATAACACATATATTGAAAAAAAACATCACGTGCGTCCTAAACTACGACCCAAGACAGATGTATGTGTAAACATCTTTAGTAAACGTTAACTGAAATTGAAATCTTACATAAAGCAAATAATAACTCACGCACATGCAGGCGTATAAAAATTTATTTTCTCTTATATGTAATGTCGTGCAAAAGTTTCTGGACATCTATTTTCCAATAGGTTGAACAAGCACCCTAGTTTTAATAATAATAAACTGTAGATTTTGTCTCAATTATTGCATGAAAGGTGATAAAAGTACCCGTTTTATGGGCATAAATGAAAGCCAGTATGTGTTAATTTTATTAGAAGTTGTTTGAAAAAACGTCAAATGTTAATGTTTCCGGAAAATATCAGTAAATTTGGAAATAATCATTTTTTTATTGTTTTTGGGCTAATTTTAAAGATAATTTTCTGCAAGTCTGTTAGAATACAGTTCTATTAATTTGTTGTAATTCAGTTATGAACACCTGACTTTATATCAATATTGATAAGTTCTTTAAATAAGTCAGGGTGCTGAATGTAAATTTAAAAATTGGCATTGTTTCATTTTTGTTTGTTTGTAAATGACATTTTTCAATTTAGATTTCTCAACAAACCTCTTATAATCGCTAAATTCTACTGTTTTTAAGTTGAAATTGTTTGAAAATGATATAATTTTGAACACTTACAAATTTCTTGATTGATTGTTCAAACTATTTTAGTTCTTAAAACGCAGTCTCTTCCAGGAGCTTTGTTTATAAAATACTGATGCGGGCCGATATGATTTCTCTGAAGAACTCTGGAGACGCTTTGAGGTTCGCTATGTCTGTTATAATAAATTTAAAATAAGAAAGTAAAAATTAAATATTCAAAAATAAACAAATTGAAATTGAATTACATATTTTAAATAAAATAAGACTCGAATCATTAAAATTTCAGAGTGCTGAATTTAAACTTAAAAATTTTCATTGTTTAATTTATTTTTAATTTATAAGTGACATTTTTGAATTTTAATGTTTTAATAACAATGTAAAATCCTTTAATTGTAGTGTTTCAACCTAAAATGGTTTAAAAATGATATTATTTTGAACACTTAACAAATGTATTGATTCATTCTTCAAACTATTTTATTTCCTAAAACGCATTCTCTCCTTTTCCTGCTTAGTCAAGCTTTGTTTATAAAGTACCGATGCGGACCGATTTGAGTTCTCTGAAAGAACACATTGTGTCGCACTTATGTTACGCATCTACATTTAGAATTAGGCTAATTATATTTCTTGAAGAATAATAAAAATTGAAATTTCATTATGGAAAATTCATTATTATGACACTTATCTTTATTATTACACATCTAAGTACTAAAAAATTATAAGAAAAATATTGAAAATTGTTTCTTTTTTTCAAATTAGACACAGTATATTTTCCTCCTGTTATACTTTGAATACTTGGCGGGAATTCTCAAAACAGAATGAAAAACAAACCGAAAAAATGCAAAATATCAGTTTTCTAATGAATTCATACTACAAACGGTACTTCTTGTGTTTTTTCAAAATGAATTATTTTTAATCGATAGATGACGAGTTTCCAAGTATTTTTTTAATAATTTACAATTGTTTAAACAATTATTATTCGTTTAAAAAATCTATTTTTCCCTGTAAGTCGTGGAAAATTATTATTTTCCCGATATAAATTCCAGAGAATAATAACTTGTTACAATTTGAGGGAGAAAAGATTGTTTAAACAAATGGAAATTGTTTAAATAATGACCCATTATGTAAAAAACAAAACATATTCTTCGAGAGAGAGGGGGGAGGCTGAGGCTCCGGTCTGTGACATAAGACACAACGCATGTGTCAAAGGCTTGCGTTACACTTTCCAGCCATGGTTTCATTTGAATCAGGTGCGACTCCCCATAGCGAGGCCTAAGATGTTTACACATCAAAATTCTGTTATATTATCTTGTGGGTCGTGCACATAACACGTCACACGTTTTTCCTTTGTTTAAATTAAGACGAGAATAAAATTTCCTTGAAGCCAAAAGGGATACAACGATATAAACAAAAGGAAAACGTGTGACATATTATGCGCACAACCCGTTGCTTCTCACAAGCCAAATCATCAAACACAATCAATACATTTGCCTTTTCACAGTTGGAATGTCCGCAAAATATTGCTCGTACGCTGTTTGGAAACAAATGTCCATGCGAATCGAAATTATCGATAGGCAGTTTTATAGGTTGTATTTCAAACTGCATCTTGACTATGACTGAAAGAAAAACTACAAATGTCAGGTTTATATTGGTTCACTCTTCAGTCTGTAAGTATCTCTTAAAAAGATATGATCGTTCACGGAGACAGAACTAGAGTCAGTCATAAGCGTACCTCGAAAGAGGCAAGACGTGGCAGAGGACTGCTGAATAAAGTCATCAATAGACTCCCAATTGTGGACCAGGCATGAAATTGGAAAAATGACTTGCGCGAAGTGATCCTGGAATCAATCCTCTTGACGCTGCTTGTAAGGAGCATGATATCGCTTATTCGAAAAATAGAGAAAACGTTAAGGCAAGAAACATAGTTGATAGAGTATTAGTTGAAAAAGCTTAGAAGCGTGTATTTTCTAGGGAGTCAGATATAGGTGAAAAGACAGGTGCTTGGGGATTAACTAACGTAATGAAAATTACATCAAGGTTTCGGGTGGGTTTTAAAAATAAAAAAGCCTGCTATCACACTCAAAAAAATCGTTACAGTAGCTTAAAAATCAATTATACCAGTTCCAGAGAAATTGGGTGGTTTTTTCCCTTTTCTTATGCCCATCTTTGCTGGTCTAAGTGCTACTGGAGCGCTAGCTAGTGGAGCTGCGGGTAAAGCTCAAGCTGTCAATGATGCAAGTGTTGCAAAACGACAGCTTGAAGAAAGCAAACGTCATAATAAAGGGATGAAAGCCATTGCTGTGTGAAAAGGTATTTTTTTAAAACCATATAAAGAAGGACTGGGACTTCATCTAAAACTATATACTCAAGGAGCAGGACTTACGTACAAATAATGAAAAATGATTCTTAAATTTGAAGAATAACATTCTTCTGCAATTATCACATACTCTGAAGTGTAAAATCGGATATTGTATCATCATTAATTTAATTATTTAAATAACCTCCACATCGATATCGAAGCTTCTAGAATTAGCACGGACATGGACCCCTTTTTCTTAGCATGGAAAAACCATGTCGGTAACATGTCAGTAACAGGAATCTAGGAGTAGAACTCCCCTTGACCTTCTACTGCACCAACTTACTGAATTAATGTGAGTCTGATACGGGCGTAACGTTTATATGCACAACTTGCAAATCGCTTTTCGCTTATCATCTTTCACGGATTTTTTTACATTAAAAATAATAATTTAAAAGTAGCGCCCGTATCAGACCTAAATTAATGAAATAACTTGGCGCTTATGTGACATAAAATTTCCTAAAACATTAACCTTGAAATAGCATTTTTTTAAGTTATGGAGGGGGAAAGGAAAATGAAAAAAGTAATTTTTGTCGAAAACGGCTTAACCGATTTTAATAATCATATATAACCAATGAGACACCTTTTTAGAAGTTTTGTTTTCATTTTAATATCTTCAAAATTCGCATTCTAAAATTGAGTTGAATCCAGGCTGAAAATGTGCTCAGGGGAGAGGAAAACTGCAGAAAACCAAAACTCCCGAGCGCTGCCAGCTACCGGCAGACGAATTTGGATGTAGACATTCGATAACATCAAATTCCCACACCCATCATTGGCTCCAAACCTCCAGCTGGACAGTAGTTAAACGCAGTGAAAAAATGACTAAGCGAGTATCACAAACCTTCCGGTCGTGTTTAGCATGTGAGACTACGAGTAGAGAATCACCGCAGAACTGTAACTACCGTCAGTTTTTGTGAGAAATGAAGTTTTTGCACAAATAAGAGATAAAAATAAGGATTAAAATGCAGGGAATAAAACGAGACCGCGAACAAAATGAACGTTCGGTTCAAATAACAAAAAATAAAATTGAATTATTAAACCCATTTCATAAACAACTGAGGAAGACATGTTACTCATGATACGTTTGCACCACTCACGAACGAATTCTTTTATTTTTATCCGGTTCCGGTCAATCTAGGAACCGATTGAATGCGGTTTCCTTAGAACTGTATTTTGTCTTACCTCATCCTTGTTTAATAACTTTTTCAACAGTTTTTAAAAGTGACATGCAAGCACATGTAAGATGCCGCCAACAAAACAGAATCCTTCCCACCAATATTTTACTTACAATGAGGAGAAAAAGTCGGTAGATGGACGTGGAAGAAGATAAAGGTGAGTGTGTTGTAAAACATTTAAATTCGCACAAGAATTTTGTAAATTATAATATTATTAATTATAATATTATTATTTAGAAAGTATGCAAGTCAAATAATATCATATCCAATATAATAATACATTTTCAAAATTTCGTATTGAATTTAAAAATATAGAAGTTTCTGGAATATGACACAGTTTTGTTTATTACTTTTTGTGAAAATTGGATAGTGTGTAAAAATAGCAATCTATGAACTGTAATTCCCAGCTAAAGGTTCCTGTACAGAAACCTCGGATGATCCTGTACATGTTCCAGTATGGGTTCGTGCACACGAACCCGTACCCGTAGAGGAAATATTGAGGTTTCATTTGCAGGACTTACGCGAAGGAAACTGTACATGATCCTGCAAAGGAACTTGTATGCAAGCTAACCTTTTAATGATCCTGCACAGGTTCCTTTACAGAGTGAATTAAGGCGCGGGTTCATGTACAGGATCTTCTTCAGGATCCTATACAAGGTGTCCCAGATTCAATTGTCCGGTCTTATATGGGTGTATAAAAATAAAAAAAAATACATCTAAAATTCCTTTTCCAAAAGTTTTAGGTTTTGAGTTGTAAAATGTTTAGGCTGCACCAATCAGGAGCGCGGTATAAACAGAAGTTTTTGGGAAAGGAATTTTCTATTTATTTTTTTTATTTTTATACAGCTATATAAGTCCGGACACTTGAGTTTGGGACACCCTGTATATGGACCTGCATAGGAACTAATCCACGAGGGTTCGCTAGTGGCTTGGCTCTCGGTAGGGAGTTGGATGTTCAATTGAATAAAAGGAAGGCAACTTTATAGCTGTAAGCGAAATGAGTTTTCGTGATGGATCTCTGTAAAGGTCCCTATGCGCCTTTCTGTACAGGAATCCACTCCTCAATTTACTTCGCAAAGGAGAACCTGCACATTATCCTTCTAAAAGTTCCTTTGTCGATGGATGTCCCTTTGCAGGATCACTTACAGTTTCCTTCGCCAAATTCCTGTACAGGAAACGTCAAGATTTCCCGTACGGGTTCGTGTGCGCGAACCTATACAGGATCGACGAGGTCCATTCGATTTTTTTCTTGATTCTTATGTAAAATTATCTCCAGAATCCAAAACTGTGTAGCAGAACTCTGGAAAATGTGCCGTTCTCGAGATAGTCGCAATTAATTATTTTTTTATAAACGTTACATTAAGCATTGAAAATTTGAAATTTTTTTTCTTCTCTTGTTAGATAAGCTCATGAGAAACAATAGTTGTTCAGGTATTTTTTCGCTCTGATGAATATTTATTGCACATAGTCAATTAACGTGTGCAATAAGTGACAATAAATACTTTTATCAATAACCAAAAAAGTATTTTACGAATGACAAAAAAGTAACACTATTTTGAAAGTACAAACTGGAATACACATTTTTGTAATGAACACTGTTCCTCTAAAGTTAATAATTTGCAAGATAACAGAGCTTTTGTTATAAGTCATTTGATCGCGTTACAACAAATAGTCATTTTTCATTGAGAGAATTAGTGTTAGAGAAAAAATTTAAAGCAAGAAACTATACTTTCCTACTTGATGAATACAAGTATATCTGAAATGTTCAATACATTGTTTAAATTTATGCAAATTGGGATGATTATTTAATTTGTTCACTTTGAATTGATGTAACTGTTTCTGAAAAAGACATGAAAGTGTCAAAATTGGTATACTCATTCTTTGAATTTTTACTAAAATGATGGTATGCGCAAAAATTTCAAAATTTAAATATATGGACCTGTAAAGTTGTTTAAATTTTGAGAGCTCATATCTGCTTCTGCGTTTGATAGAAAGACGGGAAAAAATGTAAAAAATTTCGGAAATTACTACAAATTCAGTCGTACCAATTAATGTATTGTTGTTTTATTTGTTTAAGAGTTATTAAAATCTATTTTTTTGGGAAGAATGACAATAGACCTATTAGAAATGCAGTAAACTTGACAGCAGGCGGTCAGCGCGCACATGGCAGGCACGCTGGAAATCCAAAGGCGTTGGCGCTGTGCAAGGGTTATGCGTATGCAGCTTCAGTCTGCCCCTAACCTTTGCACCGTATCGACGCCCTTGAGTATCAGTTTCAGGTCTATTGTCGTCCTTTAAAAAAATAGATATTAATAACTCTTCAACGAATAAAAGAACAAAAATTTGATTGGTATGACTGCATTCGAAGTAATTTCCTAAAATTTTCAGACTTTTTCCCGCCTTTCTATCACACGCAGAAGCAGAGATAGTCGCTCAAAATTTAAACAATTGGACAGGTCCATATATTTAAATTTCGCAATTTTGGACCACATCATCGTTTTAGTACAACTTCAAAGAATAAGTACAACAATTTTGACACCTTTATTACTTTTTCCAAAAGAGTTACATCAATTCAAAACGAGCGAATTAAGCAATCATCCCAATGTGCATAAAATTAAACAATTTATTGGTCATTTCAGATATACTTGTATTAATCAAGTAGGAAAGTATAGTTTCTTGCAAGAATTTTTTCTCTAACACTAATTCGCTCAATGAAAAATGACTATTTGTTGTAACACGATCAAATGACTTAGAACAAAAGCTCTGTCATCTTGAAAATTATTAACTTTAGAGGAACAGTGTTCATTACAAAAATGTGTATTTCAGTTGGTACTTTCAAAATAGTGTTACTTTTTTGTCATTCATAAAATACTTTTTTGGTTATTGATAAAAATATTTATTGTCACTTATTTTACACGTTAATTGACTTTGTGCAATAAATATTCATCGGAGCGAAAAATACCTGAACAACTATTGTTTCTCAAGAGTTATCTAACAAGAGAAGAAAAAAAAATCCAAAATTTTAAATTTTAAATGTTTAATGTAACGTTTATAAAAAAATAATTAATTGCGAATATCCCGAGAACGGCACATTTGCCAGAGTTCTGCTACACAGTTTTGGATTCCGGAAATCATTTTACATATGAATAAAAAAAAAATCGAATGGACCTCGCCGATCCGACGGAAATGGGGTTGGCGCCTGGACTATCCGAGGTTCCTGTACATACATATTGGATAACTGTACCCAAAATTAAAGTAAATTTGTTGTGACCTTGTACAATTAAACTTTTTTACCGTAAAATTCTACACAAAGAAAAAAATTAAGTTTCACGTCGTGTGACAGTTTTCTAGGGTATAGAATTTAATTGTTTAGGGTTTAGGGTTATAAAATATTTGTGCTGGTGAATATTAATAAAATAATATCAAAGTAATAATAAAACTTAAACTTAAATGTTGATTTGACACAATTCGCGTCGAGGTCATTTTTCACGCACAGCACTTGGCAGCGCCAGAAAACTTCGGCTGCCGACGCCCCTCCCCCTGCTTTGAATACGGCTTTGCGACTCTAGTCGAACATAGCCGAAACTGTGCTGCCTCCTAACTTAGCCAATGCATAGTGGTCCAGAAATGGATTTTGGCGGACACATTCGTCCACAAGGTTATATTTCTTAACCGAATTAGAATTTTTACATTCTCATCAATGAGAAGGTGTTGGTTTTATGCGAAAAATTTCTTTTGTGGATTCCATCAAATGTCGACGTTTTTAGGCCCCCGGAGTCAGAAAAAGTAGTTTTTACGTCGGTGTCCGTCTGTCTGTGGTCGTCGTGTTTTGCCCTTTGGCACACTTCATGAGGGTGTAAAAAGAAACGGCGAGTTCGTTAGCTAGCAATTTTGGATAAAAATTTAAAAAGTTAGAGAATTTTCCAAATTTTTGAAACCATTTTTTTCAAGATTTAACAATTGTATGTACGGCTATTCGTATTACTCAGAAGGCCAAACAATTTATCCTTATGATTTTTTTCGATCACAAGAACAAATTTTTTATTAATAATTTTTTCATGCGGTGCGTAGTTTTTGTTTTAAGCGTAATAAAATAACATTGAAAATAAACAAATTAAATTTTTGGACAAACGACACAAGCTACAATAACATTTTATTTAATAACGTTTTCCGCCTAAATTGTATCTACAAATTTTCTCAGAATCAATTTACGCTAGGATGAGTATTTTTGGTTTAAATCATAAAAATAACATTGAAAATAAACAAATTAAATTTATGGAAAAAAGACAAAAGTTGCAATAAAATGTATAATAAGAAAATTGTTTTTTTATAGGATGTTCACTTTTTTTTAATTATAAAAACAAGACAATGAAAATGCATCTGTCTCGATGTCAATGCATATTGCGAAGTGTAATAATAATATAAATTTATGGGAATAATGCGTTTTTCAGGGTTTGCTAAGAATAAAAATTAGTGCAAAGTAAGGAGTAAATATTAAAGTAATCATGAGAAATAAAATGTATACATTATTTTGCAACATCTGAATGAGCAGTCCCAGACCGAGGTACAGAAATGAATATATTATTCATTTGATAGAATAGTAGAAAAGTTCGCACTTTGGACAAAATCGAGTGCGAAGCACGAGATACGTGATGAGAATGTGTTCGTTAAAACCGAAGGGGCTTTAATAAAAGAGAATTCAAAATCACCAAATTACCGTTGTAACGTGCCCAAATTTGCGAGCCGCGCGCACAGCGCGCAACGAGAATGTGCCCGCGCGGCGGGCAAATTTTTTTTTATACATACTTTGCATGAAATTCCCGACAAATTGCTTGGTCAATAATTAATTTACCTTACAGTACTATGAAGTACTAAGGGTTAATACAATAATAAAAATGTTAGCTTTTAATTATTAAGTGGAATTGTTATTCCCAAAATACGTAAACAAATCGTCAACAATTTTTTTGTCTATTACACAGTAATATTAAGAGCTGTGGAATCTACATAGGTATAAACTTTCACTTTTACCGAATAACTGTAATTGTTATTAACAAAATACTATATTAATAGTCCTGTATTTACAGATTTTATGACAAAAAAGAATTTTTTGGCAAACTCTCACTGTGAATCACTACAAGGCAAGGGTATTCTCACGGATGTTAGCTATTCGTATGATGATTATTACTTTCAATAATTGTTTAATTTGCAAGTCATATATCAGGATTCGTTCTTTCGTTTTGAAAAGCATTATTCTGGTCAATTCAGATGTATCATAAGTGGATCAGAAGAGGCCCACAAGTAATGGGCGTGATCGAAATTTGTGGCTGTTTTCGAGCATTTTCGTGTGCTTCTTGCGCTTTTTCTGAGAGTTTTCCTATCGGTAGTATAAGAGATTTGATTAATTTGGCCCCATGAATTAAAGTATCATGTACTGAGGCTGGCATGTAGAACCATGCGTATTCACAAACAAAAATTGCAGCAGTTTCGAAAGCGAGTTCTTCGAATTTCGAAGGTTCTAGATCTTCACCAGATGCTAATACCTGAAGGATTATGTAAAAGTTTTCTATGAGATCTTTATTAATACCCGACATTTTTTTTACCTTTTGGAAATTTTTAAAGAATTCCCTGGCTGTGTTGTCGTGATTGGATGTACTAAATCCTTGCATTGGAACATCTACAATTATCCCCAACTCCGTTCTCAACTCTTTCTGAATTTCAGATTTCCTTGCTTTCAAGAGTGCCTTATTTGCTCCTTAGCTATCCATTTTTCAAAAGGTACCCCATAGGCAATGTGTAAAATGCACTCTAGGCATCGAAGCCATGCGTGTAATATTGGCAATCCGAACTCAAAAACTGTAGCGTCTTTTTTTTGTGTTGGATTTTACCTTCTTTAGATTATTCATTTCTTTTGGACTTGATTTGCAAATGCAACAAACAGCGCAAGGTGATGTGTTTGTAATTACTAAGCGCACTTTTACATTGATCACTATGCAGAATAATGTATGATTGACAACAAAAGCTACTACATTAACGACGAATGCTTCTCATCTTCTCAATAGACCAATAGATTGTTGATTTTACAGTAGTATCCTGTAGACGAAGATCAACCAAGGAAAGCAAAAATATGCTCCCATCAGAATTTTTTTTGTCAATGAACTTTTGCTCATATGTGGAGAGACCAGAAGTTCCGTCAATACCCCATTTGCAAATCAAATCCAAATTATCCTCTCAGGTTTCAAATGAGGTGAAATTATACCTGGAATTTTGAACAATCTCTCTGCAGTATGATCCAGCAGAGCCTACAAAGTTACGTGTGCGTCTTTTTCATCTACCTTAATTTCAGATCTCTTTGGGTAGCAGTTTTTTCTCGCAACTAAAACATCTTTGTCAGTAGGATAAATATCCAGTCCAATATTTGTACTAGTGCTTTATGTGGAGTAAGTTACATAGATTCGTTTCCTGAATACTGCAACTGTGACTGTCCTTTCTGATCGGAGAGTGTGAGACCTGAGTTTGATTCCTCTAAAACGCTTTCATTTGAATGTTTAAAGCTTCCTGATATATCTATGAAATTGTATTAGACCTTATTCAAAAATCCAGATTGCTCCAGAGCTTTATCTGCTCTTCTTTTTTTTTTGTACACATACAGCAATCATCAGATTTCTTTAAACTCCTCGCGCTATTTTGACCTTACTTACAACCTTTGGGCGATGAACCTAGAATTTTAGAAAGAATTGAGCCAACGATCATTCTGCTTCAAAAACTGTTCCTTTGTGAACAAAGATGACCTCGTTATTCTTTTAAAATCCGGTATAAACCATCCAGTTAATTTTTTACTTAAGGATTCAAGCTCTTCTGCAGTGAAATTGCACTTACTGTTCGCCAAATATATTAATAAGCCTTGCGATACCTTGTTTTTATTATAAAACAGCACCTTACCGTTTTTCAGAGACATTATTCATATTGACTAAGGAAAAAGAAAGTAAACATTCACGTAGGGTACACTTTTCGCTTACAGGTGCAGAGCACATTATAAAGAGTGAAGACTCACGTGCAGCCTCAAAGTATAGTGCGTAATATAATTATAAGTAGATGACGAACTAGCCTTCGAGGGTCTTTTGTTTTTCGATGTTTTATAATAATTAAAAATAAAAATATAGTAGTCCAACTTTTGTTAGAAACTTTTTGCTATGGAATCCAATTTTTTTTTAAATAAGCACAGTTTATTATTGATGTCAACAATCGACATATTCTAAAAATGAGACCGGAAATTTTTCTTCATAAATGTTTTTCTAACCAATGCTATGTTCGAAGTTTCAAAAAACCTGAAATTGTAAGACGACTATTGCATTATTAAAAAAAAATTAAAACGCTAATATCTGGAAAGTGATCAATTTCTCGGGGAGGGTGGCCCTAGTTTTTCGTAGTTAGCACAACATTTTACGTAATATTCAGTAAAGAAAAATCGGACACACCTACAACTGCACACAGAATTACCCCTGGCTCATGCCGGTAGCATCATTGCAAAAATGATTTAAAAAGACTTTACAGTATAATATGAAATAACTTAAAAATCTTAATAAAAGGACCGAATCCGTTCCAAATCAGGCAGGTTTCACAATCACAGTTCACACATAAAGTCGCAGAATCTCTTGGCGGCAAAATATGTTCTTTTTATAGCAAATTAGGCGACACGTATTTTTCCATTTTGAGAACAAACAAAAAAAACCCACGATGTTACGAGTATTTGAATTTTCACGTCTATTTTTCAAAAAACACTGTTTTTTCTTTAAACTTATATAGTTTTTGACCTAATTTTGATGTTATAAATATCTTTTTGGATTCTGGTGGTGTTAACCGTTCTCTTCCAAAATCTGTCGAAAATTTTGTTAAAGTAAAAAATTAAACAAATGGCGACCACTTGTTTGAAAATGTAAAAAGTCGATTTATGTTTTGCCAGTTTTTTACTGTATTTGTTTATTTATACGGAAGACATCCTGTGAGTTTTATGCGGGCTGAATTATTTTTGTAGACAGGAGAAATTTATTTTCTTAAAATTGAGTTTTCATATTTTTTTCGTTTTATTTATTTTTTAAACAATGCAGTAGTCCTCTTATAATTTTGGGTTTTTTTGAGTGCAAATATCGCTTCGGCTAGGAAACAGATTTACGAAAAAAAATGTCCTGTATCATTTTTTGGTTCAGTCAATTTTTAACATTAGAAATGAACAATTACGTTGAAAAACGAAGAAAAATTAAATTGTGCCTATTTTGGTTGGAATGTTGATTCTGCAGCAAAAAGTGTATTACAAAAATTGTTCTACTCCCAGAGGAACATTTTTTTCTAAAACATTCTGTGATGAAAGTGGTCAATTTCGAGAAAACATTGATTAAAGAAATCAAAAAGTTCAAAGACAGAAGAAAATGCTGTTTCTCTTTGTAGCAAGAAATTTTATCGACAAATTTGAAGAAATAAAAGATACTTCTTTTCAGGTCTACTTCAACTTTTATGAAGAAAATTTCATTTAAATGCTCATTTTTGAATTAACATACTTTGACGTGCTATGTCTTAAGCGATTTTTAATTAAATTTTCTATAAATTTGTACATCAATAATGCAAAACTTTATTTAAAACTTAGCATCAGCTAGTTTTAGATAAAATAATAATTTTTTGCGTTATATACAATAATGTACAAAGTGTCATTTTAAGTTTCTAATAATTGCAGAGATTTGTATTAAAGCTGAGTAATGTTCATACAAATTAAATAATAAATGGCTATATTTTAATATTTCTATTATCCATTCTCTACGACAGAGGCGTAAACTTGTTGGTCTTGCAAGGGGTTGCCCCTCCTTGCAAGACAGATGCGTCAGCTCCTTGCAAGACAGATGCGTCTACAAAAAAAATTTGGCATGATTTATGGATAGCCCAATAACGATCGCGCTGACTTTACAGTGATCGAAGCTGAGTTGAGGAGAGTTGAGAAGAGTTGAGAAGAATTGACGTGATTCTCCGAGAATAAGCAAGATTTGCTAAGATTTCCTAAGATTTGGAAAAACCTTGCATGATCTGTGCGGATTGTAAGAAATTTCTCTTGACTTCGGAGAACCAGTTCTGACTTAGAAATGACTTTTCACTCAGTGAATAGCCCCTCGTTCGTCGGGAGTTTTATGCAGAGTATTTCGAAAAAAAAGTAGTTAAAATCGGTTAAGAAATATAACCTGTGATCGTATGATATGTCCGCGTATATGCTCGCGCCATATTTCACAGATCTTGTTTTTCGGTATTTTATGTTAATATCGACGTGTCCAAATGAAAAGGTTCCATCCATCTCGAAGAAACTAAATGAAAACGGGCTAAATCAAGGAATATTCACTTCAAATAGCCTGGTAATGAGTATAAATGAGCAGTAATTCAAATTTTTCATGATATTTTCTATCTCCGAAACAGTTTTCTTAACATTCAACGTGTTTTAAAGCCAAACTTAACAGTTTTTGGAGTCCGCGAAAGGCCTCTCCATGAGATCCCGTGTCTTTGACACGACTTCAAAAAAGGGATAATTCAAATTTTATCTTGGAAAGGGCCCATAAAAAAACCATTATTCGACAGTGGACATCTTTCTTTGCCTAATAAAACTAACTTAACTATGATCATTTTTCAACGTGATCCATCCAATAACCGGACTACTTTGATCTTGTGCAGAGTTTTAAAATATTCTTACATAATTATTATAAAGTATCTCGTGTAGAGTATTGCTGGGCAGAATTTTATTTTTAGAGTTAATTTATATCAGAAGAATTTAATTTAGAATTTTGTGTACAGTTTTAAATAAAAATAAATACATGTAGTGTTTGGTAGTATGCAATTAACCAGAATTAATTGATTGTTAAGTTTTACGGTGTAGAGTTTATTTGTGTTAAAGCGATACTGCTGCACAAAGGAGGGGTGTCGGTAGCACTTTTTTGGAAATAATTTTTTCTGTTAACATAAAAATTCGATATAAACTAAGTTTTTTTCAATGTAAATCAATTTTCTGTAAGAAATATCGTCAAAAATTGTCGGTATGACCAGCGCGAGTACTATAAAAATGACTGCTAACTGAACTGTGATTACACGTTAAAAAAAGGAGCGAGAAACCTTTTAAAAAAACCATTGGAAAACTTATGAAATTTCGCGTCAAATTACCCATATTACAGATATTTTTGATATTTTGAAGAGAATATACCACGTGAGAAGTTTTCTTAAAAAATGGAAGAATTTCTCGAATTTTGTACCTCGATTTCAATTCGTAGCAAAACCTAGGAGAGTTGTAGCAAAAATCTGAAATATATAAGAGATACGAGTAAAAATGTCCAAGCGTGTCTGCGCTGAGTTTCATTTGCTTAAGGCAGCTGTGATCGCCGACTGAAACTCGACGGAGACACGTTTGGAAATTTGTTGTTATATCTTGGTTACCCGTTAAGGTTTTTAAAGTTTTATTATCCTAAATCAAAGATAAGATTTCAAAGATTATGTTCTGTCAATTTCAGTTTTTTCCACAAGTTTCCTAAATCGCAACTCGAGTTGACGTCGAGGTACGAAATTCGAGAAATTCCTGCATTGTTTTGAAAAACTTCTCGTTAAAAATATCTATATCAGGGGCCATTCGACGCGGAATTTTCTAAGATTTCCAATTTATTTCAAGTTTATCGCTCTTTTTTTGAACGAGTAATTACGTTTCAAAGTCAGCAGTGATTTTTATTAAAACTTGCGCTGGTCGTACCGAAAATTTCCGACGATAGTGTATTTCTTATTAAATATATTTAAATATGCTTCAATCTACTCAAAAATCAAATAAGTTGAATAATTCTTGTCAAAAAAATTCTTATAATCAGTGGGTAATTATACTGACCCTCCAGAACAATATTGTAAAAAAGTTGGAGGATTTGACTTTAGGGTTTAAAATAATTGAATTCGATTAGTTAATAATTAAACCAAACGTTTCGGTACACAATAGTGGCCCTCGTCAGTGCATTTGTTGATTATGTCAAAAATTACATATTTTTTTGTCAGGAACGTTTTTTACAAATTTGATGTTTTTTTTGGTGTAATGGGATACAAAATTTTATCTTTGGTTAATATCACAGTTGTAACTTATTATGATTTATCTTCGGTTAATGTTTCAGTAAAAACAATTTTTTTTAAACTAATTGAATTAAATTATTTTTTACCCTAAAGCCAAATCCACCAATAACTTTTTTTTTATTTCTCTTACATTCTAAACATTATTTCGTTGTATTGTTCGAAAAAATAACAGAAAATTTCATTCAAATAATTTTAACTATTAAATTTTATGAAAATTAAACATAGACTTTTTATTTTCAAGAATCAACATGCCAAAAATATGGAGCGACACATTTCCAGTCGGCACCAGACTGCTTACGAAGCTGGAAATGACCCAAGGTAGAGGCTGCGCAACGGAAAGCTGAAGACAATCTGAAAAAGGATGTAGAGGTTATGAAACCCAAAATGATGCAAATTAGAATGAACTTCGAAACTCTACAACAAGGATGTCTTGAAATGATAACCCTAGGAGGCCGACCATTTCCGGCTATAGGCGATGTCGGATTTCGAAGAATTATTAATCCAATAATAGAATTTGTTAATAAAGATTCTCGAAATAAGGCAGGTAATCCTCAGAATATGAAGGGTTTAGTCAAAGAGGCAGCGATCCAGAGCCGACACATAATATTGCAGGTGAAGTGGCAGGCAAGCTGGTTTCAGTTAAAGCAGGTGGCGGATCCAGACACGTGCGTTGTATTTTGGGAGTGAACATCCAATTTATTAAGGATAAGAAAATTTAGCTCCCTAATGTAGGAATGCAGGAAATGTTTACCAGTCAACCGTCACAAAATCTAAAATTGTGACGTGTCGCGAGGAAAGTGACCTTAGGGTTAAAAAATCGATTTTCAGATTTTTGACGCTATTGATAGTTTTAAAATTGCTCTTTCATATTAAAAAAGAATCAAATTTTTATCTGCAAAAGTGGAATTGTTATTAAGCTGCAAAGTGAGACGTGAATCGCCTATTTCGACGCGTGCGGACGGCCGGAGAAATCCAGCCCCACCAATTTCTATACATCTTTCCGTTCTATCTCCGTGTGACTCAAAAGCGCGTCTGACTCGCTGAACGCGGCGCGAGAAGATGTATTTGTACGTGGAGGGGATGGATTCCGGACGTTGTCCTCACTCTCTGAGTGTCTGACTTTGACCGCTTCTTCACTAGTTAAAAAGTTACAAGAACGTACCATTTCGTCTCATCTAAATATGCTAGAAAAATCAATGCCCATATTTGATGTGGAGATCCATAGGCATTCTATGACTGATTGAGTCACTGCTTGCCTTAAAGGAATTCTGCAAATATATACAAGATGCTGATAGGTTTCATTTTTCAGATGAAGAATGGCAAAAATAAGAAAACCTGCGTAAAGCACTGACTCCAGCCAGAATTGCAGCGAAGAAATGCCAAGAAGAACAACTTCTTCCTTGTGATTTTTATGTTACCTGGTTGCAATGCAAGGAAGACACTAAAGAAGCAAGCAAGAATTTGAATGACATCGCTGATGTCCACAAGCTCGAGAGACAGGCTGGGGTGATATGGCTTAAAACAGGGCTCTCCAGAAGGCAGCCATTGGCTGCAAAGACTGCCAGTGGCAGCCACGAGACTAGGTCAAACAGGCCGTCATAAATTTTCGTCGAAATTGTCCTTCGACTCGTGCCTAATCCTTCACGTTAAATTGCAGTTTGAAACGAAAAAATGAAATGTATTGTGAAATCAAGTAGAAAAAATCAGACCCTTCGGTATGAACAATGAGCCGCAACGAGTCGTGACCGTAACGACCGTAAACCTTTTCAGGATTCCCGGAAACCGAAGAAAAAAATGACAGAAAAACCTAATGCCAGCCAGACACTTGTCGTGGCAGCCAACACCTGCTGAAAGTGGTGAGCCCTGGCTTAGGAAGTAGAATAGCGCGGACCGAGCAGCTGATAACAAAGGACACTGAACAATGAGATGGGTAAGGTTTCACTCGATGCGAATAAAGTGGTCATACGTGCAAAGGATCTTAGCTGCGTAAAAAGATTAATATATCGCTTCAGGAGATTAATGCCTCGAAACCCATGTGAGCCAGAACCTAAATGTAACAAACTGAGATCGCCTTCTTACCGAGACTAGCTGATCGATCACCTATAAGACGCGTCAGCATCCCCCTGGGTCCCGACTACATACTTCAAGGTAGTGATACCGGTCAAGACGAAAAGTGTCAAGACTGTGGCCGAGAAAGGCAAAGTAAGATAACCCGACGCCTAGCATTTCGAGCCAATTTAAGGCGACCGAATTTCAAGGCCTCGTCTTCGGGTCGCCTTGACGGCTTGAATTTTCTTCGCAGATGTACATTAGGGTGGCCCAAAAACACTTTTTTTTATAGAGGTCAACGATCCTCGCCATTTGATTCCAAATCCGAAAAAAAGAAATTACCTATTTTTCTTTAATTTTTATTTTAACAGGTGCAGGTTTTGACTTGAAGATTCCCATGTAAATTCCATAGGGAAAAATCACTTTTTATTTTAGTTTTTGGAATAATTTTTGAGGGTTTGGGAAAATGTTACGGGAAAGTATAGAGGCTTGTTGAGAATTATCCAACGAAAGATTTCATGTATCAGACATATGGGTTTGACACCCCTAAGACACCCCCACGGTGCCTTGAAAACTACCCTTAAAAACGAAAATGTCAATTCTTCATGAAATCGACAGTTTGAGCACTTTATTCTCGTTTTTTTTTACTACAAATTATTTCTATTGGTCTAGTGAAATATTTCGATGGGTCCTAAAAGAAAGTACGCAACTCACGGTTACGGGTAGAATCTACGCAACTCGCGCTGACAATTAGAATCTACGCAACTCGTAGGGATGGATAGAAAATACGCAACTCACAGTAGCGGATAGAAACTACGTAACTTGATTTTTTCGGATTTTGAGTTACCGTCAGAAACTGTTGGATTGTGTTGAAAGCCGTGATAAAAACGCTTCAATTTTTATATTGATTGATTTAAATCGTATTAATTAATAAATAACAAATTCACACAACTCGTTTTTGAACGTGTATTCCGTGATGAAAGTACGTAACTCGGCTAAAATAGTTCTGCCCTTCACCGTGGCGCCAGTTTTGCTGTCATTTACTTGCATGGATTATAAAAAATCTTAACCTCAAGCGAAGTAATATAATCGGATTTTATGTAGATCAATATTTATAATTTATAAATATTTTTGTATTAAATACGAAGCTTACATAATATGAAAGTCCTGGCGGAGAAGGAAAAGTCGATTGAATTTGAAACTTCTAAAAAGTTTGAGGTTAGATCAAACAACACACTATTGAAGTTACATAGAAAACATCACTAAGTGTTTTAAACATAAAGTTCAAGTTATACTTTATTTTGCGATGATTATAGGATCACTAGGAACACTTTATTATATCTGAAATAATTACACTTCAATTGTGAAGACTAATTAAACTTTCAACACCGTTTCCTAAAAACTTGCATTTTGTTACTTACGTAGTTTCTATACCGCGAGTTGCGTGTTTTCTATCCGTCCCAAAGAGCTGCGTAGATTCTATTTATCAGCGCGAGTTACTTAGATTCTATCCGTCACCGTGAGTTGCGTACTTTCTTTTAGCACCCATGGATTTATCAACGTTGGTTAATTAATTTTTAATTATTTAAATAAATTTCATTTGTTTATAAAATATTTGTTTCCAAAAATTCGTCGAACTGGCAGTTTATTATTGTTAAGTGAGAAATTTATTTTCAAATATTTTCCCATTGTTTAAACAATGAATGATTATTCATTTTCAACAACATTTAATTTGTTTAAACAATATTTTTCCTCAAAATTTGTAAATTTTTCTTTTCTGCTATTAATATTAAAACTTCTGATTGCTGAAAACAATAATTTTTTTATATTTCTGAATTCTTTTAACAATTAATTATATTTTTAACAGGAACATATAATATTTGAATATGTTTTGAAACGTATCCGAAAAATATTTCTCCTATGAGACATCTTAGACAATTTCGAGTAAAACAAAATAAATTTGTTGAATTATTTCAAAATAAATGTATGTCACTTAACAAAAATAAACTGCTAGTTCGACGAATTTTTTGAAAAAAAAAACCTTTTTTATACAAATGGCATTTGTTTACGCAATTAAAAATTAATTAACCAATGTTGATAAATATTCCACTAGCCCAATAGTAATACTTCTTATTAAAAAAAAACGAATTTCTAAAAGAAAAAATGTAAACAATTGGAATTTGTTTAAACTACTAAAAATAAGTTAACAAATGTTGATAAATATTCTACTGAACAAATAGTAATAATTTTTAATGAAAAAAAGAATTTTCGAAAAGAAAATATATAAACCAATTCCATTTGTTTAAATAATTGATAAATAATTGACCAATGTTAATAAATATTCCGCTATACCAATAGTAATAATTTTTATTTAAAAAAATGAATTCAGGAAAAAAAATTATTTAAACAAATTAAATTTGTTCAAGCAATTGAAAATTAATTAACGAATTTTGATAAATATTTTTTTTTTAGTAGTAGTAGTTTATTTGTCATAGAACCCATAGGTCCATACAAAAGAATTACATAAAGTTAATACAAAAATTGTATCTATAATCTCTTCGTTCAAGTGCCTTTTCTATAAATAGGAAAATCTTTTTGGCAATATCTGTTTGAGTGGTTTCAAGCAGCTCCGTCCATTTATCTCTTATTTTAGCCAAATCTTCATTCTTACAAATATATAGTTTGCGTATTTCGTCGTAGTCGGGGCATTCAACCAATATATGATATCCATTCTCCAGAGCTTGAAATTCACAACCGCTGCACCGTTCTGTACATCTATTTTATAAGTTTTTCCTTCAATTGAAATTTTCGTTTGGTAATTATTTAAGAATCTGATTTGTGCTATAATTCTAAGATATCTATTTGGGATTCTTGATGTGAGATATTTTTGAGTACCGTCATATAAAGGTAGAGATGGCAGAATCTGCAGAGACTGAGAACCAAGTAGTTTCCTCAAGTCTTCGTTATACAGGGAAGATTCGTAAGCAGTAACTAAACGAAATTTATTACTCTATATGGAAGACAAAGACAAGGAATCCCAGGTATCTTTCTCACCCATTATTTAAAAAAATTTATTACTTGTGAAAACCAGTTATATTTTGTTAAAGCGGATTTATTTTCGGCTAATCGCTTTAATCGCAAAAAGCATATTTTTGGATATCTATGTTCCTCCATAAAAAGCACTTTTTCAATATACATAGTTTAGAATTCTCTTAAATGCAGAAGCCGCCAATTTGCGCACGTTAATCTCAATTCTCACAGCGTATGCGGGTGTATTCAAAGGAGCATGCAAAATTCTTTTGAAAAACGTGGTTTGTATCTTTTCTATTTCGTCAAAGTACCTAAAGGCTCCATACTTCCGCTCCATAGATTAGCGTACTAGCAACCAGGCTAATAAAGAGTCTTTAGATTGGTTTCCATGAATTAAATTTTATTTTACTTAGAAGTGCGATCGTCGCCCCCTGAGTAATATTAGCCTTACTGATAGCTTTTTGAGCCGCGTTTGAAAATATTCCAGATTGCGATAAGGGTGTTCCTAAATAAGTATAATTTCTAACAGTTTTAATTTCAATATTTCCGTACATAAAAGGCTTATTTTTTTTTTTATTATCGTGTCCTCGCTTCTGGAATATAACAATTTTTGTCTTACTTTCGTTTACCTGAAGACCGTTAAGATTACAATATTTAAGTAAGCACTTCAGAATTTTTCTCATTTGAACTTGGGAGTCTGCAATTATAGCTAAATCATCGGCATATGCCAGAAGAAGAATTTCTATTAAATGATTTATTGAGACACCTCTAATTCCTTCAGCTTTCATAAATTCCTCGAAGTCTCCAAAAAATAAGGAAAATAGAATCGGACTCCTAACCTCCCCCTGCAGAACTCCCCTCGTTACATCAGTAGCCCTCGAAGTGCTCGCACTACCCTTAACTGAGATACTTGCCTTAGCATATAAATCGATAAGAATTTTAATAAATTTAGAGCCTGTGCCTATCGCATACATTTTTCTCCATAGAAGATCATATTTTACCGAAGGAAATGCACTTCTAAAGTCTACAAGTAAGACGAAGAGTTTACCTCTATCTAAACTGAGTCGGTTTTGAATTAAAGCATTGAGGGAGAAAACACTATCCAGGCAGCTACGATTCTTTCTGAATCCTGATTGGTATTCTGGTAACAATTTCATATTTTCCGCCCAATTTATCATTCTTTGCGTTAAAATCTGCTCGAAGATTTTGGTAATACAATTGATCAGGGCTATAGGTCGGTAATTGTTCGAGTCCCACCTGTCACCCTTCTTGTGTATCATTTTTATATGCATTTGTGCCCAGGAATCTGGAATTGCCTCTTTTTCTAAGATTTTATTAAAAAGGGAGCTTACATTTTCCACCCAGTTGCCCGGTAAATTTTTGAGAAATTCGTAAGTGATCCCGTCTGGTCCTGCTGATTTTCCGCTTTTACATTTTCGAAGGCTTATTAAAATTTCATCAACTGTAATAGTTGAGTCTAAGGTAGGGTTACAATCATGATTATTTATCATAGTGAAAATTGTATCTTTGCGTTTGGGATATATTAATTGAAAATATTCAAACCATCTTTCTAGTTCAATCGAGTCTTTACTAATGGGTTTAAATTTAAAGCCATTTATTATTTTCCAGAACGTCTTAGAATCTTAAGCCCTTGCAAGATTATCTAAAATTGAAAGGTCGTAAGCTTCCTTTTTTTATTGAGAGATTTTTGTAGTCCTTTTTTTTATTATTATAGAGAGTTACTAAATCAGGCCCGAACAACCCCTTTTTACAATCTTTGAGTATTATTCTCAGTGATTTTTTACATTCTAGACATTCCGCATCAAATCAGGGTTTTTAAAGAACTACTTTTTTATTGATATTCGAAATCATTCCTGCTTTTGATGCAGAATCATAAATTATCTTTTTTAGATTCTCTGCATGCTCTAAAAGATTAGTCGGTGGAACACAAGGAGAAGCATTCAAAATTGCTATATATATTTCTGTAAATTTTTCTTTCCATTTTAATTTAGGTTCTTCAATAATGTCTCTCAGAATAGTATCTTATGTAACTAAAATCGGAAAGTGGTCTGAAACAGTGGCAATATGCAGTACTTTCAAGACTTTAATACTTATGACTGCTTTTATATTAGGCCAAACTGAATAAATGGTAGACTTTCCTCCATCGTTAACAAAATTAAATTGCGCAGGATTATCACTGGAGGTTCTACAATTTAGTAAAATACAGATAATGCTCTCCATGAGTTCCACCAACCTTTGTCCTCTATTATTCAATTCAGTATCTAAATTCTCCCTTATACAACAAATCCCTACATTTGCAGGTAATATTTCCTCATACAACTGATTTAAATTCGCAACTCTACTATTAAAATATCCCCCTATAAAAAGCGACAGATTAGGATAATTTAAGAGAATTGGATCAGTTATTTCATTAAGTTGAGTGAGAAAAAGCTTTATATCGGAGCTAGGATTGGCGTAGACTGCACCGACAATAAATTCAAAATCGTCATCTACCAGTTTAAGAAAGATACATTCTTCTTATAAATGAAGCGTTTCCGCTTTATATTTACGAACATCAAAGGCGATAAGCAGGCCTCCTTTCGCTCTTCCCCTCGTAGCTGTTCTTGTCGCTGGACAGTATATGACATTGAATTTCCTGGATCCTATTTGTGTATTGATGAATGGTGTTGTCATAAGCCAAGTTTCTCAGATGCAAATAATATCACTAATGCCCACTTCACTAAGGAGATCTGGTAAATTGACGGAGCCTCTAGCATTCCAAAAAATGATGCGTGGATTTTGTAGTTTTATGCTAAGCTATGATTTCGTGACTTGGTTGCCTTTTTCCATTGGCGTCGGCTTTGAACTTTGTAGAAATTGTCTGATTGGAGCTCCAAACTGTTGAGTTCTTGGAGTTTTAACATTCCTTTCCAATAAATTTTTAGAGCCTTGCGGTCTCCCTCTTTTTCGGCTATCTGTAGAATTTCTGGATGTTGTAGACTCAACACTGTCTGCATTGTAAACACTATCATTATCGTATTCTTCTAGATTACCGGGTTCGAGGTAGTTTTTGATTGCTTCGATATCATAACAGTTATCATCTACTATTATTTTGTTCCCTTTAATAATTGCTGTTTTTCCTCGTTGTTCCAGTTGTTTTTAAATTGCAGAAGCGCATTGTATTGTTTTTGTCTGTCAATCCTCTGTGTTTTTGTGAGATCGTTCAAGAACATTATATTCATGGATCGTAAGTTTTTGGCATTTTGGAAAATAGCACTTTTGCATTTCGCATTTGCAAAGGAAAGTAGTATTGGCCTTGAACCTTCTTGAAATCCCAGTCTTATAGCTTTCATAATATTTACCTCAGGAATGTTCACATTGGCATTGGCGAATATCTGTTTTACTGTAGAGAGTAAATCAGCATTTTCTGTAGGAGTTTCCTGTACTTTATATAATACAATATTTTTGCTCTTTCTTTATTTAGGAGGAAATCGATTTTCCTGTCAAAAGTTTGCACTTTCTTCTCTAAAAAGCTAGTTTTTTCTTCAAGCTCCCGGCGCTTATTTTTGTACACAGTCAAGTTATTCGAAATCTTATCAGTCACTTTTTTCAATTCCTTATAATCTTCACACTGAGTTTAATTTGTTCTTTGAATCCTGAATATCCTCCTGAATACTATCAAGGAGTTTCATAATATCTTCGTTAGTTCCCATTTTATATTATTAATTTTACACTACAAATGAGATCAACTGGCACTATGTGACCATTCACACACTTATTTAGATTTATCAATTGACGGAGCAAACCTGAAACACGTCTGTTCTCGGTGAATGCCAACGCGTAACTCCGTTGATAAATATTCTACTAGACCAATAAAAATAATTTAAAATAAATAAAAAAACGAGAATAAAGTGCTCAAAAGGTCGATTTCATGAAAAATTGACATTTTTGGTTTTTTAGGGGTAGTTTTCAAGGACCCATGGGATGTGTTAGGGGTTCCAAACCTTTATATCTCATACATGAAATTCTTCGTTGGATAATTTTCAACAAGCTTCTATATTTTCCCAAACTCTGAAAAATTATTCCAAAAACTCCAAAAGTCAAAAGCGGTACCTGTTAAAATCAAAATAAAGAAAAATATGGAATTTCTTTTTTCAGATTTGGAGTCAAACGGTGGGGGGGGGGGGGTCGTTGATCTCTAGCATGAAAAAAAAGTGTTTTCCATGTATTTTTGGACCACCCTAATGTACATCTTTCCTGCGCTGAACCAACAGGTTGAGAAAGGCGAATAAATTAAAACTCTCGTAGGATGACTGTTAGGGGAATTTTCAAATTTTTCTAAACAAATTACATTTGCCGGGAATCTTGAAAACTTGTATATTTCTAATATTTGATTTTCATGTTGCTGAGTAGAAAATGTAAAAAAAATGGTTTATTTCAACCGTCTTACAGACAAAAGAGCCCTGCTACGAAGGGTGAGGCAAGCTGGGGGCTTAGGGTACGGGATTTTCATTTAGTGGGTGACAGATATGTCTTGGCTTGTCTTGATGCTTGACCAGGGTGTCCAGCGGACCGGGAAGCCGGGAAAAATCGGGAAATTTTATTTGACTGTGAAAAAACTGGGAAACCCCCGAGAATTTTAATTAGGACCGGGAATTTTTTGTATTTTATCGAAAAATCGACTCTTCTACTTTATCTTCTTTTTATTTCATTTCTACTTCATCTACATTCGCAAGGTTCCTTCGTATGCCTATCCTATGTACCGATTTATGTAATTTTTAAATTTATTTTCGTAAATGTAAAATCGGTTCCAATAACAGATGATTTCTATATGTACCATTAAGCCATTTCCCTTCCGGGGTAGGCGTGACTCGCTCGGTGAGGAAAGGAGTAATGTGAGAAAGGAGGTATAGATTTTTTAGATTGATCTAGAATTCTCGTGATATTTATTTAAATAACACGTTCGTTCCGCACTACTGCTCCGATCCAGGTCTTTAATCAATCTCTCTAGCGATCACCCCAAGTGAAGAGCCTCACAAGGTCTTCATATGACGTTCCCCATTTGGGCCCATTAATGTCCAAGGTCTTTTGTTTCAGACGTCATTCATTTTACTCACACTTTTTTTATAAACTATTTGTCGCCACACTTTTCTGTCCTGGCGTACTTCTCTAGCTTCCTTCACGCTTATGCATTTTTCATGCAAACTCTCGTGTTTCTATTGTTTCTTATGTCTCTTCGGATTAAGGTCTCATATTCACACATTCTAACCATTCTTACCGCAGTCTGCCTTTGGGCATACTGCCATTTACTTTACCTTTATACACTTGATTCGTCAGTCGTTCATCTTTCATTCGTTCAACATGTCCGAACCATCTTAACTGATTTCTTTCCCATATGTCAACTAGTGTCTCTTCTGTACCACATTCTTTGAGGATTATCTCGTTTCTCACTTCGTCCATCAGTTTTTTCCGCATATTGTGCACAGAGGTTTCATGCCAATTGGGTTAATTTCACTCTTATCCTTTTCGTGACAGGTCCATGTCTCGCTACCGTATAGCATAGTCGGTACAAATATAGAATTATGTGTTGCCATTTTAGCTCTTTTTTTATATACTTTACTTCTAATAATGGACCCTGCTCTACTTCCCTTCATCTCTTTAAATAATAGTTTCTTGCTTCCTTCAAAGTCGTTATGTATTTTCTTCTCTTCTTCTGTTCTGATTTTATCTTCACTTTCTTTGACAAGTCGTTTAACTTACCTGTTTTTGTGTCTGTAATCATTTTCAAGTCTATTTCTCTCCTCATCGCTAAGACCTGTGATGTTCAACGTACTCTTGTGCGCTTCTTTCTTTTCTTGTCGGGTCTTTTAGGTTATTTTGCGAGTCGAAATCATGTCCAAGTTAAACAGTGATTCGTCGTATGGTGAAGAGTCTAGTTGTAACGTCAGTCCCACCAAACTTCGGTTACATAGGAGGGGGGGGGGCAGAAACGGAACGGAGAGAGTCGCAATTGAGTGGTGTTTTATACTGAAAATGTCACCAGCCTTCAGCAGCGTTGTATTAGATAGAAGTTCATATATTCCCATCTGTTTTTAGCTTTAAAAATTATACTTGAACAAAATTAATATAAATTGGTATAAATTACTCATCTCTAAAAAAGGCTTCAAGCTTTTCTATTTTATGTCCAATTTCCAGGTTACACTTGATACATGACTGACTCCTCGAAACACTAGAGTGAGACTGATTTTTCAGGACAATAGAGGGCCAAATGAGAAGAGTCCAATTACAAGTGCGTCGCATTTTTAAGTTAAACGTTGGAAATATTGAGAGCTTTAAAATTTTTTGGAAACACCTTCGGATATGTAAAAAATCTTGAAATGCTGTGAAGTCTTTGATTTATTGTGAGCAAATTCTTTGAAAAATGAATTAAAATATTATTATAAAATTCAGTTGAAATCATTAAATTAATCCCTGGAAACTCTCATAAAGCCCCAACATGTCAAAACTTCTTAAAAAATTTTGAAACTTCTTTCAAACCAGAATAACTTAAAATACTTGAATTAATCCCTGGAATGTCTCAAAAAGCTCTAACATGTGAGAATTTCTTTAAAATCAAGAAAGGAAAACTCTGAAAGTATCTGTCAAGAAGGCAGAAGTTTTACAATACAAAATCAATGCTCGGAAAAGACGCAGGCGGGCGACATAATACTTAATTGATTTTCGATTATATAATATATATGCGCACATAAGTATATTATACTTATATATTATTTTTTCATTCTTCAGATTTGAATAGCATTTAAGCAACTACTTGTGATTCTGACTGAATAAATTAAGAAATATTTATTTTATGTGTCATGAAAGTTTGAGAGTATGTACTTTCGATTAATATTTATCACTTCAGTCTGTGATTAAAAATAAGTTTAGCACGTGTAAATAAATAATTGTTTTCTTTACACCATGTACACCTTGTTGACATTTCTCGCTCGACGGCAACACTACTCCAACGCATAGAAAATTGCGTGCAGTCATGATCGAAGCGAAGATCGGATCCTGCGAGCTGTAGGTGAACATTGCCGCTGCACCCGGGAAGTGACAATCGACGAATTCATAAAAAGCGGCGCGTGGTTTCGGATAGCTCATAACCCAGATTCCGTGTAGATGCCAAGACCCGCTAGCAATTCGTGCTACGTTCCGTCGAAGTACGCAAGACAGAATGAGCAGTCAATCTCGCCAAAACGGGGATCTTGCCCAATTATAGCTTTTCGTTTCAGCTAAAGTTCTACAGAATGAAGCTGTTCTCGAGAAGAGTTCTACGTAGTTGGACACGATTGAGCATTTTGAAAGCTGTCTCTCTTGTTTTCTCAAACATCGCAGAGTAAGACTAAATTGTAGGAGGAAGTGAGCACGTACCCTCATTTGAGGCACCCTTACTTCACAAACCCTAAGTTGCCTGCCATACGATGAAAACGAGCGACTGTTCTTACTTATTAAATAGGACACATTGCTGCTTAGTCTCGCAGGGACCCCTAGATCCCGTAGTTCATCACTCAGTCTTTTTGGAAAAACCGAGTTGAAAACCCCCTTGACATTAGGGGCGAGAGCAATTGTATTCCGGCTTCTACGACCAAAGCCCACCTTGATGTCCGAAACCACCGAAGCCACATAATCCATTAAGGATCTCCCTGCATTGAAACTGATTCGACATAAAACTTTACACTTAGGTAAAAAAGAAAAACAATATTTTGAACTGTTTTTATTTGCGCGTATACTAGTGATATACGATTGAATGATTAATTTCAGTGAGTAATCATCTAATTGGGACTGAATGCCACATTGGGATTACCATCAGCAATTTTGATGTTCATCTGAATTGAGAGATTTAAGGAATTGAAGAGAATTCAATTGTTTTAGAGGAATTCAGAGAAGTCATAATAATTGAAGTTGTATTCAAAAGATTTCAAGAATATTAAAAGAATTAAATGGTTTCATAAGATCCCAAAGAATGTATTGTCCTGAAAATGAATGTGTAAAATCGTTCGAATTTTAATTTTAAGGACTGATACTTGTAGAGAATTTCAAGGTGCATCTTTTTTTCATTTAGCAAATATTTGTAGGTTTTGCAGTTTTTCAAGTAACTGATAAAAACTAGATCTTTCCAAAACAAAAAATTTCAATCTTTGTTTCACTTGAACTCGCGCTAACTTAGTCAATTTTGAAACTTTATTAATTTTATTAATACAAATTACATTGTTGAGTCTTCTGAAACTAGTTAAGAAAGAAAAACTTAAATACTTTGATGAACAAAAAAGTTGGTAATTTTTTTTTTTTTTTTGAGACTTTACAAAACTTATAAATTTCAACCTTCAAGCGCTTCGTTTATCGAGCGAATTTTAGGCAACAGAAAACTACCAGTGAGAAAGTTATTGACTAAGGTACAAAGAAGTTTTCTGGAAACTTTTAGCTCAATTGGATTAATGGTTAAAACATTATAAATATTTGTAATTTCTGCCATATATTACTTGAACTTTATATTGTCCGCTGCAACGCGTTCGCAGCTGAGGAGGCACGAGCCTAGGTTGGCGTCAAGATTGCCTAAAAGTGTAATATAGTATTAATAAAATTAATAAGTTCTCAAAATTGACTAAGTTAGCTCGAGTTGAAACTGCAAAACGTACAAATATTTGCTGAATGAAAAAAAGATGCCTTGAAATTCTCCACAATTGAGGGTCTGGATCGAGAAACTCGCCCAGCGCTCGAGGTCGGGTAAAAGTATTGTCCAAACATCTCGGTGGACGGTAGAAGTAAGAAATTTTTTTTCACACATCGTAAAAATAGGTATCGTCTAATTTCCTCTTAAAAACAATATATTTTGTCCTCAGGAGATTCTGCGACTTCAAATGTAGAACCAGCCTGATTTGAAATGGATTGGGTCTAATTAATTGTTATTTAATTACAAATAAAGTTTCATAATAACTTACATCATTTTTGGCTACTTTTTTTTCTTTTGCTTTCCAATTTTTGTTGGTTTCTCGTTCTTTTTCTACCACTTTGTAAAAACGTTTCCTTATACATTTTTGCCATTTGAAAACTGAATTGAATTGAGAACTATTTTCACATATTAAATTTAAAAATTAGAAATAAAATATTAAGCGAAATGTTTCTGTCTACAATTTCTGAAAGTTTGTAGAGATGTGCAATCTTGTCCAACAAAATTGGAACTAGTTAATATTTTATTCTTCCCTATGTGACAGACATTTGGTCTGCTTTGTTTACAAAACAAGCAGTTCGTTATGCAGAAAGAACCAAAACATTCACGTACGCAAGACACTAAAAATGTAGCTTCCTAGTATGAACATAACTGAAATAATTATAGATGCAAAACATAGTTTGCCATTTCGATATTTCTTGGGGAGGTGAAGGGGTCGTTTAAGCAGATCACCATTAAAAAAATCGTTGAAAATTGATTTCTGGAAAGCCAAACGTCTAGCCCGCTGCCTGATGGTGTTCAGTACTCACGGAGCTATCGTTTGCGGCGCCTCATGCTTTATTGTAAAATGCATATTTTCGCCAATTTTCAATGAATTGATCTGAAAATTTCTACAAATCTTCCTTTAATAGTAAGGAACAAATGTCTCACTGGAAATTGTATCAACTCTAAAGTTCCCTCGATACTTTTTGTCGGGGTCTTTTTGTTGGGGACTCATTTTTTTAGTTTATTAGGCTTATTATTAAAAATAATTATCCGATCAAAAAACAGAAAATAGAAAAAAGTTCCGTCTCGTCATTATCTACAAGTCTATATTAAAAAAAATAATTTGTTGACTTAAAATTTCCGTCCACCCAGAAGTTTGGACAATACTTTTACCCGATCTCAAGCGCTGGGCGAGTTTCTCGATTCAGACCCTCAATTATCAGTCCTTAAAATTGAAATTCGAACGATTCTAAAAATTAACTTTCAGGACGGAGAGGTTCAATTTCAGAAGCTTTGACTTCGAAAGATTCGATTTAGTTTTCAATTTCATATTGTCAAATTTTAATCACTTCGGATGTAAAATTATTCAAATTCAAAAGTTTTTAATTTTTAATTATTCAATTTTGAACGCTGTTAATTATAAATACAGTGGAGTCTCACCTATTTCCCATTTTCCTTTATTTCCTGTCTCCTCTATTTCCCGTCGGCCGTAAACGGTTATTTACATTTTCGCAGTTCCGGCACCTCCCACCGCGGTCCCTGTATATTCTCCTCCGCGTAAGTGGCTGACCAATTAAAAAGACGCCCGAAGAACGGAAAGCCTTGAATTGAGTATTTTAGTATGACGTCATGGGAATACCTCATACGACTTTTTCGATAAAATATGCTAAACGTAAAAGTAAGTGTATAAGATCAGGGAGATTAGGTAATCTAACCGCAAATTTCGGACAGTTACTTGTATTTCGTGAAACTGAAAGGTCGTCAATTGACAAAAGAATGGGACATGACTGAGAAAATAGATTTTACGCTTGAGAAAGATTGCTATTCAGACCTTCATCACTTACCTTTACGTTTAGAATATTTTCTTCGAAAACTCGTATGCACTTGCAGTCCCACGTGGTAACCTTTCTGACGACTGACATTTCCGCCTATCCTAGCATTCTACACTTAACAACTTGATACGTTCCCGGGTTACCTGTCTCAAACCAGAAGTATTCTTCGTTATAATTCTTTGGTGGCCCCGAAAGGGGCCGTTGATTTATATACAGGTTGATGCTATTATTGCGCCTCTCTCCCTTGAGACGGAATTTTTGTTTCTCGTAGAGGCTTCCCGTAGATGAATCCTTGAGTCCGGAGAAGCCAGGCGTCTAGACTTCTCATACCCTTCGGCGGGTTTTTGCTGGCTAGTCGGGGGCGGAAGGAAGGTCCATTTTCCTTTGGCTTGAAAAAACAGATTCCACGGGTTTCCTCCTTCCATGAGTCCTTTAGGGCTTCTTTCCCCTCATGCGGTTTAGGAATCGCTGTAATACAAAAGACCTCGCCTTCGGGTCACGGAAGAGGGTCCGTCGTTCTAAGTACGCGGGTATGCGAGTTCCCTCGGCGCCGCCCTTCGCAAGTGCTTGGAGTGGACCGCTTCCTGCGGGTTAAATAGCTGAAGATCCTTACAAAATTCCTTGTTGGAGCACGTTTCAGCTGTCTGTGGCCGGCGGATACCGAGTTACGTGGTCCTGATGAGGAAACGGTACCTATCCCGTAGTTTCCTCCTCTCTACTTCCACTGGGTCTTCTCGATGGATTATTACCTCGGCGATCGACTTCCGGATTGATGGTATATGCCCGTCCGGGGTAGGATCGGCGGGATAATAAAATACTCCCCGCTCGAGAGGCAAGTTGATCACTAAGGATCTATCTTGATCGGCTCGTACTGGAAACAGGGTCCGCATGGCCGGGGGAAATTTCGACCGAACCACTCGGCGGGTGACTCGTACCTTCCTTGGGCTGATCGATCCCGGTGGTAAGGGGGCCAACCTCCCGAGTGGGGAGCTGGTGTCTCCAGACACCGGTAGTAGGGAGAAGTTTGCCCCTTCAGAGGGGAAGCTAGTGTAATTATCGCCGTTCCTCACTAGATTGCCGTCGTTTCCAGTTTCTTTAACTTTGTCACCGTTCCCAGCTTCATTAACTTTGTCTCCATTCCCAGCTTCTTTAACTTTGTCACCGTTCCCAGCTTCTTTAACTTTGTCGCCGTTCCCAAGAGTCATGCCTCCTGGCAGTGACGGAATGAGAGGCTCTGTGTTCTCTTGGGCTTGGAGTTCGACTTCGCGGAGTCGTCGAATGGCCCGGGCCTTCTTCTGTTTGGGATGTAGTCCCATCCGTAGTTTTCAGGCATGCCAGATGAAGTGATCGAGTACCGAAGTACAAGATCATATTGCGTTCAAAGGTTGGAGTGCAGAGACTCCCGAGAAGTTTTAGTTAGAAGATTAAAAAAGTTGCTACCCGAGGGTCATCGCGATTCAATCTTCTTCCTTAGACTTCGATCTAGTACCGAAGTACAAGATCGTATTGCGTTCAAAGGTTGGAGTGCAGAGACTCTCGAGAAGTTTTAGTTAAAAGATTAACAAAATAAACAATTTCAATTGATATAACCCTGAAAAGAGCAGTTTTTTTTTCTACGTTCGTAAGACTACTCAGTCCTAAAAAGGACTGGAGGAGCTTTAATTTGGTTACTCTGAAAGAGCCGAAGGAGGTGAGTTGGTAGTAAGCTGACACGTTCTAGTTTCAAAATTTATCTCTCTTTATTGGTTCCAATACTCCCTAGGCAAAGAGAGAGATGTGAAGCGGCTGGTGGTCCAAGCGATGATGGGTAATGACGCTAGTGTCGGAGAGCAAAGTGCGAGCGAGTCGGTACTTGCTGAATGCCATGTGAGGACCGAGTGACGATTGTGGCTGGGACGCGCACATTTACGCACGAGGGCCGTGGGCGCGCGCCACAGCTCGTCTCGATTCCCCCACTCCGCGCAAAGTTCGTGAGTTTGTTCCACTTCGTCGGTTCGGACCAATAAAAAAATTGCTTATTCTTGCCCGCTGCCAGGTAGCTGCTCTATGCTTTCTTTCCGCGTTACAGAATTTTAATATAACTTAAAATCTAATATTCATTGCAAATTTTAGATAAAAACATTGAAATCATTTTCTTTGTTCCTGTACCCGTCTTAACTAATCGAATTTGTATCGTCTTGCAGAATTAGATTGGAATTTCAAAGAATACTAACAATACAAAGTAAAGGAATGTAATAATACTAATGTATTACCCATATAATACATTAATATATAATATTATTATAGATATTTTATATAAATATTATTATTATTATAAAATATAATAATAATAATAATAATAATAATACCGTAATATTACATATAATATATTGCCATCAATTATTGTGTGTGTGTGTGTGTGTGTGACGCGATCTGAAGAAAGACCCCTAAGCGGCCAAAAATCGATTCTCTGATTTTTAATGTTTTACGTAGATTCGAACTTGCTCTTTAAGATGGTATAGTTAAAAAAATTCCATCATTAATCATTTATTCAGTACAAGCGTGAAAACATTGTCGTTCTATGTCGTTCTATCGGCCCGTCGCCACTTCTCCTGCTTCTCCTCTAAAATTTACGTTTGGCCGCTTAG
>CAKNYM010051408.1:115186-140233 GCA_932195095.1 Andricus curvator | reverse complement strand
TACATGTAAACTTTAAAAAAATGACTTTCCACCTTATACATTAGTTCAAAAATTAATTTCGTTGATAACTTATTATGAAATAACAAAAACCTCTGTTTTAAAATATGAGTACAGTCTTAGTACTTGCCATTACGAAGCTTTTAAAATAGAGATTTTGTTATTTTACTAATGAGTTATTTAAGAAATAATTTTTTACATAATGCATTCATTCATCATTCAATCAATTATTCTTAAATGTAATTTTTGTACAATTATTCGATTTAATTAATAATAAAACTTGTTTTCAAAAATAGAAATCAAGCCAAAGGGAACGCATAAATTTAATTTCTTTTTTACGTTTGAAGAGGGCATACCTTCTGTAATTTTAAACAAGCGAGTCAAGTTTTAAGGTTCCTGAGAAATTTGAAAGTCTTCAAGAGATTAATGGTTTGTATCATAATAATATTAATTATGAAGAATTATATTACTTTAAATTAAAAAAATTAAAGCAATATTACTAGCATTGCTGGAGTCTATTGGTTTCTCAAGACGTGCGTGACTCTTAGTTGATTTCTGCTTCTTTTTCGTGGAAAATAATCTTCTCTGTGGTATTATATTGCCCCCACTTGAGCAACTTTTGAATTAAAAGGCTTTGTATCGATTAAATGTTGGCTTTCTCTGACAGCTGCAATAGTTGGAGGGATGGATGATGCAATTATCTCAAGAGAATCTACTTCTTTTGCCGATGTCAAACTGTCTATCATATAAAAAATAGAGTCCCGAAACTCGAATTTTTTTCTGTAGTTTATTCTCACAATTATCTTTTGAAAATTTTCTGTTACTGATTGCTTGTATTATTGTGTCAAGTTCGGGTGCACCTTTTTCTTCAATGCATAAATGATCACATTCTGAAAGAAAAGCAGTTTATTAATTAATATATAATGGTCACTTTTTAATCGAATTATGAATATAACACAAAAAAAGGAGACAAAATATTTACGAGAAAATATATATTTCTTGTAGTTATAAATAACTACAAATTTGGGCTCACCACACCCATAATATGCCAACAGCACACAGTATTCTCGAATGGTCACCCATCCAAGTACTAACCGCGCCCAACGCTGCTTAACTTCAGTGATCTGACGAGAACGGTTTTTTTCAGCGTGGCATGGCCGTTGTTATATAATAATAATATATAATAATATAATATATAATAATATAATATATAATAATAATCTTCATATAATTACACCTATTCAATCTTTACGTCTATGAAAGATACAATTTTTTTAATTCTAGCTTCTGCACGGAAAAAATAAGTCGTCGAAACTTTACTTGACGAGTCACCCATTTTAGGATAGGCCACGTTTTTTTTAGGATCTCATCTAATTTTTATTAAAGAACCGCCGACTTTATCGGAAAAGTCAAAAAAGTCCAAAAATTATTGGAACACAATCTAAAAGCTCATTAGGAGTCATCGAAAGTTTCATTGACTGGCTTCGAAGCATTAGTGTAAGAGTGTTTCAAATTCTCCTGGTCTTCACATTTTCATTGAAATTATTTTGTACTTTCTATAGTTTTTTCTACTTTTTAAAGATGTAACAATCAAAGTTTCTAACGACGATACTTCCAATTGATGATATACGTTTAGCCCTATCCTAGAGTGGTTGACTCAGTCATTCAAAATTTGAACAACTAATTTTTTCCGTGTAGCCTTTGGTATTGATTCAGGGAATACCTGCTTTTATAGTAAATAAAGCTTTTTATTTCTTTTATTTTCGTATTTGTCGGTTAACTCTTTAAAGAACGCACATAGTAAAGTCAATTCAAAGTATAACATTAATTCGCTTTTTTACATATAGCCCTATTCGGGATGGATTTCGTATCTAATCTAAGTCTATTTGGACTATTTAAAGCTGATCCTTTACAAAAGTCGAGAATCTAATCTATCATTATATTGTTTAATTAATTCAAATATTCTTTTTTTTATTTTCGCAGATTTAAAGATAAAATGTATTAGGACTAAGCCTTCAAATATTACGGAGCCTCAACTCCTGACCCAGAGGGTCCTAAATCTCTTTTCTTTCGCAGGTGCGTCACTGGCACAGGATTAGGGTCGATGCCCTTGAAACGATAATTCGCTTGGTCGTCGAAAGTAAAATTTCCTCTTTTCGAGGTATAAACTTTGAGCTCTAAGGCTATCTCTTCAATAAAGAGAGCGAGAGAGAGAGAGAGAGAGAAATCTCTTAAGGATTTATGACTGTAAACTGTTAAGTTTCCCTTCAAAGAGATATTTCACAGGAATTTGAATTGAACTCCGAGAAAATTGCACTTTATTCTATAAAGTAGGTTATAGTCTTTCTGAACCAGGGTAGAAGGATGAAACAATCAGCCTGCTCCTAAGACTTCAACTTATTCTTTATAGAGATATTATATTTTTACTAAATGCCACTTCCTAGACTAGGGTACGAGAAACTTGCTCTACTCGTCTGTGGATCAATTAGTAAAAAGTATAAAAAATAAATAAAGGGCAAAAATATCTTTGTATTTATTTCGCGACAAAAATTACCTCTAAAAACTTCCTCACAGTTAGTGCAGCTTGAGCAACTCACAAGGATCAAATATTTGAAAAATATTGAGAGAGTCGGAACGCTCTCAAGATTCTTTACGTTAGAGAGAGCAATATGGGACAGGACAAGAGAAAGAGGGATCTCAAGCCACTCCCGAAGTACTACTCCTTCCTTGATCCTTGCGGTTCGTCCGCAAGCCTCCAACCATGCCTCCAACTCCTCGTTTTTAGTTGCGCAACAGTTTTTATAGCCTCATGGCGGGCTTTCCCACTATTTTCGTCAGAGATTTTAGTGGGAGGCTGTGGAGTTTGCGCTCTAGATATTCTCCTGAGTGATGCAACTTTACGTAAAGTTCACTCAGAAGAAAATCGTTTTGCCTATTTTTAGGAACCCTATGTAACGCGCAGGTTACAATATATATATAATTCTCTTTGAGAATATTCAACCTGTAACAGTTCATATATTTTTAAATTTGCAAATATTGTCTACATTTATTAGAAAAAATAAGTAGATTTTTCTATAACAATAAACATTTCCTAAACTCAAATTTAAAGCATCTGGCAATATGTTCAAAATTGTATGCTACTTTTCAAGTAAGCGTTATTATTAAATAAATACAAAATTGAGTGACACATTGCACAAGAAAATATACTCCAATGCATGCAGTTAATGGTAAATGAATGTGCTAATACTAACCTCACCACGCACTAGAAAGTTGTCATCTACCTTCTTGCACTCCACTTTTTCAACAAATGCGGCTTCGTAAAACTTAAAAGCCTCTAAGCTTTTATAAGCTTTCAATTGTTTGCACGTGTAATAGTTATGAGTTTCCGTAAATTACGATACAAGATCGAACTCACTACGGGTACATCACTAATACTTGTGGAAAATTCCTCACTGTTCTGAGCGTAGGGATCTAAATTGTCAATTGCACTTAGTTTATTACAATAACGGACCTTCACTTCACCAAATAAACTTAAAAAGTATTCACTAGACATTTTTCATTTTCCGATAAACACAATTCTGTAACTAAGATAATACACGCGACGCAATGTATACAATGCAATGTTTTCCCTCAACCATTCGGACATTTTGAAATGACGTCACAAGTGGAAATACTCTCTGGTCGAGAGGAGAGCTAGCACATGCGCAATGCGCTTGGTGGAAATATTCAGTACGTACTTTGTGCGCGCTACAGACTGTAGTGAGGATAACGGGGAAGACGGCGGATCTTTTCGCCCACGAGGACCGTCATAGGCCAATCGGCGCTCAGTAATGGCCTCGAGCCAATACGGTGCTAGTGCTTAACCCGATACAATAGTGAGACGACGGTGATTCGCCAATTCGAACAAGTTCGGTAGTGTCAACGCAACCCTCGGTAATCATAGCTAAGTTTCAATGAAGCAATTACTACATACACAGTAGCAAAATTGAAAGTAATATAAAAATTGTATGCAGTGTTTTTACAATACGCGATTTGACTTCAATTCCGATTTTCAATAAGGAATATAGCGACACATTCTTGTGTCACTAAGCGTGCGATTACTTTCGATAGGTTGTTTCTCATAGAGAAACCGTCGTAGGTCTCTTTTGAGTTCAAGGGGCCGATTGGAAAGGTCGGTCGGTAATAGAGGCTCAGCTCGCTCGGTAAATACTGTCGGTGGAGTGAACCTATATCTGTCGCTTTACGGCCTTCTTACAAGCAATCGCTTCTTTGATCAATGCCTTGAGATTTAGGAGTCGATTCTCTCGGAAACAAAAGAAAACAAACAAAAATGGTTTGGATTAGTTAAAGTACTCAATCTTGCGAGTGCTCCGAAGGTCCGGGGTGCGGGTCCCTTTCTGGAATTTTCTAAAAATTCTACTAAATGGTTTGAATTGCCATGTACCAGTGTTCTGTGATAAGTAACACGGCCAAACATGAGTTTGCCGTATCACATGATATTGTCAAACATAGGCTACTATCCGTTCACTTTACGAATGCCCTTCCAAAACAGCTCTATATTTTCGAAAATCACTCTTAAAAGAAAAATCGCAAAAAGCACAGCTTATATCATGATAAAGCTTACTTTATTGTGCATAAGACAAATCGACATTTGTTTATGTACAAAATTCGTTTGAAAAATAATATTCGCGAAAATATGAAAACTGTGTTTTTTTTACGTCACTCTGCCGTGGCTTGACTTTCAATGACATCTTTCAAATAAACAATTTTAAAATTTTGAAAAAATTATGTTAATACATTGATATCTTTACATACGTAAAAAATAAATTTCAATATACACCAGAGTCACGATAGATGAACAATCTCGGGGGTTGCCTGAAAATAGCCTTGTTCATATAGCGCGTACAGCGAAACGTAAACAGTCAGGGGCGTCTGAACCGTTTCCATAATATTGCACAATCTACTTGACTGCGTAGTATAGTGCATGCGTCCCTTCAGAGGCGGAGTCGCAACCGTTTGTCGCCCTGCCCCCTGAGAAACTGCGGGGACCAGCAATTCTAGGAATTCATATAACGCGTGCGATTGCGCGTTCAAATAGTGAGACTCTGGTGTACTGATAACAATTAACGTAAAATAAAATTGAAGATGATTGTGCTATATCTCTTGTAATTTGCATAGTAGAGAATTGTATTTTGGCTTAAATTGCTTGGAAAATTTCAACAAACACAATAAGGTAATAAGTAACTATGTCAAAGTTAAAACTTATTAGTTTTTAACTAATATTGCTGGGAGATCGATTGATTGAAGTGTTAGTGCGAGGTCATAGCAGGATGGTATTTTTGAATGGTCGAGCTATTCAGAAGCTTTAAAAGGGTCTATTACTTCTTTCTAGGTAGAGGCAAAAACTTCTGAATAAGCTCCCGCTGTGAATTCGCACTAACATTTACATCAATGGGGGCCCTAACAATATTAGTTAGATATTAAGAAATTTTAAGTCTTTCATAGCTATTTATTACTCTATTGTATTTTTTTTTAATTTTCCGAACAATTGTTTATTCAGATTGAATAAACCTTTTATTTATTGAATAGGATTGTTGCATGATTCACAACAATAGAATGTTTCAATAATATATTATTATCTGCTCTTGAGATTGGTGAATAAAAAATGAGATTTAAATATTTAATTTACGAGAAAATTGAAAAATAAATAATATATCTTTATATTATTTTGTATCAAAACTTTTTACATTCTCATCATAATGAGAAGGTATTGATTTTATGTGAAAAATGTCTTTCGTGGATTCCATCAAATGTCAACGTTTTGAGACCCCCTAAGTCAGGGTCTGTCTGTCTGTCGTTGTCGTCGTCTGTATACCGGATAACCTTTGAAAGACTAATCGGATTGGATTGGCTTTTCGAAATTCAGAAATTCGATTCACGGTTATCCTCTTTATTTATCTAAAACAAATTTGTTTATATACACTCTGTACAATAAATACAAAAAAATAATTGTGAAATAAAGAACAAATAATAAAATACATTTGCTTTATTTTGTTCTATTCAGTTCAGCAGTTGCGAACAGAGGTACAATATTTATAAAAAATCACGTTTTGTAAATATTCTAAAAAAACACGAAGGGAAAATTACAGTGTTCAATTCGTAAGATTTGAAAAGATGCGTACTACAGTTTTGTTTTAAAATCGGTCTTAAGCCGATGTCATAATTCGTTCTTCTGAATTATATCTACAAATTTTCTTTGATCCATTTTTTATAGGACGTTTTGTTTTTGATTTAATCGTGAAAAATAACATTACAAATAAAAAAATTAAATTTGTGTAAAAACGACTAGAGATTAATTGCAAATAAGGAACGAATATTAAAGTAATCATGAAAAATAAAATTTGTACTTTATTTTGTTATATCTGAATGAGCAGTTCGGAACCGAGATACAGATATTAATATAGTATACATTTAATATATTAGCATTGAACATAATATAGAAAAATTCGCGTACTGGACAAATTTTATTCGAGTGCGAAGCACGAGATACGTGATGAGAATGTGTTCGTTAAAGCCGAATGAGCTTTAACAAAAGAGAATTCACAATCACCACATTACTACTGTCGATGATTTCACATTTAATTGTCAAAAATTTTGCGTAAACGTAGGGAAGTACAAAGACCGAGCGCGAAGCGCGATAACCAACAGTCGCGCGCCCTAGGCGCGCTCAAACTTGCAGATTTTTTTCTTGAATTTAGATCTACTTGAATATCTAGATAAATTATAAAAATTAACGAATTTTTTTTTAATTTGTATCTTAGGAAAAAATTGACACAATTTAATCTTTGATTTCTTTCTTGATTTTCTTTTAGGATCATAGTAGTATGAGGAAGATATCGCATGAGTTTCGTCCCCGCTAAAGTATTCCTTCATATAGATATATTTATTTTTTATAATGTAAAATATTTTTTCAAAATGTCAATTCCCTTTTTTAAACATTCTTAGTTTTATGTTCTTAGGAAGTTAAAACAATATGTATATTTACAAAATATACGCTTGCAAAATTTAAAAATATCAGGTTTTTAAAATTTGTTATAAAAAAATTGATGAAATTATGATTTTTGCTCTTCTGCTTTGATTAATTTTACTTCTAACTTTACTCAGTAACAGTACCAGTATATCGAACAAGAAGAAGCAGAAAAAACAGAGAAGGCAAAATTAGTAAGGAATTAAAATTAATCAAAACAGATGAGCAAAAATCATAAATTTTCTTATTTAAAATCTAAGAGATTTGATATTTCTAAATTCTGCAACTGTATATTCTGTAAATATACACTGTTAGCAATATTCTGAAATTTATGAAGTTATAACGTTACAACAGTAATAGAAAATTTTAAGAAATTTCCGATAGTTTTATGCGTAACCGCATTTTAAATTTACGAAATTTTTATCTGTATTTTCTTAAAGTTTTCATAAAATTACGAAATTTTAATGGAATTTTCATAAATTTATCTTAAGTTTCGAAAGAAGCTTGGTAATTTTCTGTTACTTGTAACGGCATAAAACTTCCGTTACTCAAAACGTAATATTTATTGATTAAAAGCTTCGGAATTCTCAGATACAATGTATCAGATAATTCCGTAATTGTAATTAAAAATTACGAAATTCTTAACTGAATTTTCCTAAAATAGGGTCAACAAAAACTTTTTTTTAAAGTTGAGTTTTTTATAAACTTTTACTCCCAACGAATTTCAATGTGAAAACGAAAGTTAATTTTGTTTATTCAATAATGTGCACTAATAAATTAAAAAGTGACAAAATATCGACCGGAAACGTCGATTTTTTAAACGAAACCTGTGGTGACCCAATATCTTGAAACACGTGGTGTGAAACGTCATGCGTTTTCAAAGCTCAAGAAAATACATGTGTCACTTTGATAAAAACAATACCTGGATGCATTAAAGCCTGTTTGGATAATTTACCAAAAGTCAACACAATAATGATACGTTATTTTTTCTTGACGTGCTCTTGTTTCCACATTATTGCTTTTAGTTAACATAAAAAATTAAAAATAAATATTCCAGTGCATATTGTATATTCTAATTGAACATTAAAAACTTATTTCTGATTAATTTCTTAATGTAAATTACCAAAAATTGAAAAAGGTCTAGTTTTAATTATACTTTTTACGTAAAATTGCAAGTTGGCATTCTAACCTCAAACATATATGAACTTAATGCCTTGAGGTATCTATAATGCAAAAACTATTAAAATTATGAATTTGCCCGGTTTGCAGTGACTGTTTTTTGTAAACAGAAGTACATCTGCAGTGTAAAAAATCTAAATACATTTACGTTAAGATGAAAATTTATTTTTCAGGTTCGAGCTTTGGCATATGTTGGAAAAGGTCGCTTATTTAATGTATTGTCCTATCAGACGATAAAGGATTATTGCATAATAAATCGTAAATGCTTGAATATAATTAAAATAATTAAAGTATTAAAAAAAAAAAAAACATTTTTTTATATAAATAAAAGTAGGATTATAATTGAAAAAAAAAAAAAATTGATTAGCAGTTTTGAACTCGAAAGTTCATTGCCTCACTACCCGATTCGGGTAGTGTTTCTAGGTGGATATTTACTACCAATGTGGGCCCACCACACCCACGACGGGCCAACAGCAACGCAGTATTTCCTGAACGGTCACCCATCCAAGTACTAACCGCGCCCAACAATGCTTAACTTCAGTGATCTTACGAGAACTGGTGTTTCCAGAGTGGTATCGCCGTTGGCAGGATTATAATTTAACCACAAAAAACCTCAAAATTACTTATCCCTTTCGGTAGCCGTTACAAAGTAATAAAGTACAATACACAATACGTATTTTACGAAGTAAAGCATATTTAATATCTCTTTATTAAAAATAAATATATTTGCTAACGTTGAAACAGTTGAAAAGATCTTGGTAGCAATTTACTCGTACTGTTAATTTTGTAGGGCACATGTCACGCCGGACAGTTTTAGCAATTTTTTCCGTTCCTCAACATTGGATATACATAGAAATATTTTTTTATGATTTTTAACACTGGAATTTGTATACTTAGGCACAAAACATCAGTCTTAGCATTTATTTATTTCCATTTTTTAAAAGAAAAAGCATGAACCTACAGCTTGTTTAGAAAATATTGAAAACGTATGACGTCACATCTAGGTGGCGGCATGGCGCGACAGAAATACAATATTGAAAAGGGTATACATTTTTCTTTTTTAAATAAAAATTCAAAAAAAGCTTTTTTCAAGTATACTCGTATTACTTGTGATTTTAGAGTAAATAGTTTCATATTCGAACATTTTAAGAATTGAGGGGATGACCCTATTATCTTAATTTTACTAGAAAAATTCCGCAAATGCCCAATTGAAATTATCAAATTTCCATAATTACATCATTTAAAACCCGAATTTTCAAAGGGCCTGGTCGGGTAACCATGCAAAATCTTCCACCGCATGTATTAACTTAAAATTCTTGTCATGGGTTCGTGTCCATGTGAAGTAAAATTTCTCCCAATAATAATTCCGAAAATCCATTTTTGTGGGAGTTATGTAGGGGGCGGGGGAGTGCTTTTTCTCTACAACGGCTTGACCGATTTTGACAACTAAAATATATGTTGTAGAAACTAATGAGGCTATTAAAACAAAATTGCTAAAAAATACAGGTAACAAAAAATTTTGAATTTTTCAAACAAAATTTTTGAGGTTATGTTCTACAGTGACCACATCCATATTTTAGATAAATATTCCTGAGAATATCCCTTATAACATATATTTTTGTTGAATTGTTTAAAGTGGTGGAACAGTGAAATTGGAACAGCACCGTTATTGTGCACTGCTCCCGACTCCATACTTTTGGACACAACCCTATTGCATTTTTTCATATTCAGAAGTAAAATTTCTCCCTAAGATAATCCTGAAAATGAATTTTTGTGGGACTTATGGAGGGGGAAAGGAAAATCAAAAAAGTTTTTTTCGTCGAAAACGGCTGGAAAAACAGGAATTTTTGACAAAAATTGTAGATCAACAAATTTTTTGAATTGTTGAAAACTTTGTTTGAGGTTATGTTCCAGAGTGACCACATCCATATTTTATGTAAATGTATCTTAGAATATTCTTTATAACATTTTTTGTTGAATTTTTTGAAGTGGTGGAACAATGCATAAACAAATTAAAATTGCGCATGCAACACTGCTCACCGTTACGGTGCACTGTTCCCGGCCGCATACTTTGGGACACAACCCTATTGCATTTTTTAAAGGTCAGAATACTCTGATAACACATTGTGTAAAGAGAATTAAGACCCAGGCTGTGTTCTAGAGTTCACAGGCAGTACTAGCATTACCAGTATGTTTTTATGCGTTCGGAAACTCGCGCACAGTACAAGTGCTGCCAACTTTAGGACCATGTGTACCAATGGAAATAAAAATGACTGATCATGAAATACCATGGACGAATAAATTATACAACGTGCAACAAAACCAGTTTCTTTGAGTCTCCCATGTTCAGTACAAATTTTCCCCGAGACAAAGAAAAATTAACACGTGTTCACGAGGCAAAAACGCGAGGCCGTTTACCGTTAAACCTTCTCACTTTTCTTCGTTTGATATTCGCGGAATGTTTGCTTTAAATGTGTTTCTAAGATTCCCGTGTGGCGGCACCACCATTCAATTAATGACATTTAAGCTATACATTTTAAAAGAAATAATCTGAAAAAAGAACAGTTAAAATTCTCAATAATAAATTGAACCAAATACAAATTATGCAGCCCCACAGTGGTCAACGAATACTCAATTTTGAAGAAACGGTTATCAGCCACGAAAATAGGTTGAAAGTTAATATATTATATTGTTTATAACAAATATATTGAACAAATTCCCCAAAGGAACGTTTATTCATGAATAAACTGTTTTATACTTGAGTAAGTGCTTTTTTCACTCCAACTGTTATAATAGTACCTTAGCATTGATATTGTAAGAAAGAAGTTTAGAGAAAATTTAATAATTATTATTATTATTAATAAGGGGAGATATTTTTTTAAATAATTACTACTACTGCAATTTTTAACATACAAGGCTGAAACTTATTTTGAGGCAGCCACGTGCCAAATCCTACGTTCAGCCTCAATCATCTTCAAACTAAACGTTGTTGAAATCAATGTTTCTTTAAAGAAAACATCTTTCTGATGATTAATGAGTAGTTCTGAGGAAAATTTCAAATTTTCGAGAGACTTTAATAGACAATTGTTTATTTAGACAGAATTTAGAATTGAATTTTAGTTATTTCAACAAAGGCTCGATACTTTTTTTTCTTTAAATATTAAAAAAAAATTTAAACTATCAATAACCTTGATGACAAAAAACGATTTTATGCTATACAAAAACCTTCATAAAACGCACAGTTTTCATTTCATCCAATTCTTTTATAATGCTTTTTACTCCGTTTTTAATGCGAAATAACACTTCTGAAACTTGTAACATTTCGCGTTTGTTGTTACTAAATTTCTTTTTTAAAAGAATATAAAGTTTTCCCATTAATTATTTAGACATTATTTCAAGGCCACAATATTGAGAAACATATTGAGTTTTTTTCGGGTTTTCCGAAGGTGTAATCACCAAACTCGCTAAGTTTTCTCAAAAAAGAATATTTTAAATCAGAAGTTAATAAATCACAATAGTGTAAGTTAATGGAAGATCTAGCTAACGTCGACCCTAAAACAAATTAAAACAAAAGGAAACTTAATACCTTTCTTCTATCTCGCTGGTATGTAAGCCTTCGAAAAATACGAATATAAGCAAAGCGTGATTTCTTCTGGTTTAGTTTTTATTTAATAGATTAAATAAATTTATTTTGATTCTCTGGTAAATCTCAGCCCTAATAGCACGGAAAGTTCCGGGAACGTGTAAAATGTCCGCCGCTTGGATATGTTCCACTGGGACCTGAAGAGAACCTTCCGTTTGTGTTATTTTTAACAACAATTATCTCGTAAACCGTAAGAGATAGGTAAAAATGGATGTCATTTTTATTTTTGAGTACCGCATATGCTACACTATAATATGATATCCATATTAGAAACTGACATCGATTTTGACCTATCACTTACGGTTTACGCGAATTTTTTGATAATAATAACAATAACGGTAATTTATGTTTGGAACGTTCCCAAGCGGCGGACATTTTACACGTTCCGGGAACGTTCCGAAAATTTCCGCGGAACTTTCCGTGCTCTTAGGGAGTCTTACATTCATCGATTGTAAGCCACATAGTCAGTGCTGCTAACTAGAGATGGAAGAGCAGTATAATTCCTACTGCCAAGTGCCCTCCGGCCTCCTGCAAACTCCGGCGAAGCAGTACCTACTGCCAAAGATATCTACTGCACGCAGGAGCTTCGCAGGACGTTAACAGTGTTGCGAGACCTGAGTTATGGAATTGCGGAGACGCAGGCTCCAAAATGCGGATTTTTTTTGTAAAATGCGGAGGTTTTGAAAAATGCGTGTAAAACTCAAATTGCTATTAAAAAACTGAAGAAAAGTCTTCTAGCTGTATGATAGCACCGTATCATACTCAGTGTAATGTATAAATAAATAAAAAATATCTTTTGTTGTAAATCAGAGCTGCAGATCGCGGACCGTCGGAATGGGCATAGAAAGAGAGAGAAAGTCGACCTGTCTTTTTCTAAGGATGGTCATTGGTTCTACTCACCTTCCATCTGCTTTTATTAGAAAAGGATCAATCCACCAATCACCAATCGCCATCCTTAGAAAAGGACAAGTCGACTTTCTCGATTTGTCCTCTCTTTCTATTCCCTATTCCACTTCTGGTTGTTTCCGATATTAGTGCTCAAAGCGCGCTTTGACAAGTAAACCTACGGAACTGTCACTCCTCGATTTTGATGAAACTTTGCAAACTTGTAGAACTAGGAAAAATAATCAACACGTATTTTTGGATATCGGCTGAGAAACAATTCTAAAGGTAGAAACTACCCCTCGTATATGAATGGTGGTCTTCACGTTTCAACGACAAGTCAGGTGATATAAAAGGTGAGCCCTGCCGATGGAACAGCACTCAAACGGCACTGCCCATTGCCGTTTCAGTGCAGCTCGTTTAAAGCTACTCAGATTACAGTTTTAAATGCCTGCAGAAGTTCCCTGTATACCTGCGAATAGGCTACCAAGTAGACCAGCTGAAAGGGATTAAAAATGAAAAATTAAAATTTGTGAAATTTTGAAAGTACCTCTGCGAAAGTTAGAAATTCAGAATTTACGGGTTTCGATAATTTCAGATATCGAACTTTTTTTTTGAAAAGTTTAAAATTCGAATGAACATAATGTATCTCGTAAATGGAATGAGATACGCCAAAACAGACAACATTTTCGAATTCAACTTCAGAATAGTATATTAGTATGTAATTTATAAGTATAAAATATATATAATGAGAAAATTCATAAATTAAAAAAAAAAGTGTTAATAATTTGAAGAAAATTTTAAAAAGGGATTCGAGTTGGTAGTGGCCAACTGCTGTAAACCACTCTGCCTCTCCGGTACGTGACGAATACAATAGAACCATTATATGACCGTCGCATCACCCTCAGTGCCGTTTAGGTGCCGAAATCAGCACAAACAGTCACTGAAACGGCACTGGCGGCCCTGTGCCGTTTCAGTGCTGTTTCATCGGCAGGGAGATGCTTTTAAAGGGTTTTCGATGTCGCTGGATCCAAATCTGAGGTCAAAATTACGAAATTTAAGATGGTGGATCCAATATGTCGTCTGCTCATCGCACTTCTACTCTTAGAATGTTTCCTCAGCCGATATAAAAAATACGTATAGATTATTTTCCCTAGTTCTACAAATTTGCAAAGTTTCATTTTTGCCATTTCTGGAAATGTGAATAGGCATTAACGCTTCAAAACACCTAACGTTAAATTAGCCGAATCATGAGCACAAAAACGTTCAAAATACAACAGAGTCTCACTATTTGAACGCGCGATCGCACGCGTTATATGAATTCCTAGAATTGCTGGTCCCCGCAGTTTCTCAGCTATATGAACAAGGCTATTTTCAGGCAACCCCCGAGATTGTTCATCTATCGAGACTATGGTGTGCAGCACTTGCACAAAAAATTATGAAAAAGGCAACCTTTTTTTGCTGATTTCGACCAAAAACTACAGTTCCGGTCACAACCATGAAGTCTGTTATACTTTCTAAGCAATAACATTGCCCCATACAGTGACAAATGGGCGACTGGGAATTTTAAATCGGATGAAAACCCTATCTCGCTCAGAGCGCGCTCTGAGCACTAATATCACTAGTGACGGCCGAAGATAGCGGTCCAGTACTATATGTCGATGGAATATCTACTATTGGCACAAAAATTATAGGTATCTGCATTTGAAGCTTAACAACTCAACAAAAAAAAAAGGTATAGTAATAAGTAAATAGTCATTTGAAAGCTGAAAGTGTTCCATGGATATGAAGAAAACGTTTGTGAACAAATTGCAGTTGACAAATTTGAGAAATAATAAAAATTCTTGCTTAAAATTACAAAAATGTTTCTCTATAGTATCTTCAGTTCCAATGAAGATATTAAAGCGATTCAAACTCCAAACTGTAACGGAAAGCCTCTGTAATTATGTACAATCTCCGAGAAGGATGTGAATGTTTTATTTTTGGCGAAAATCGCAATATTTTCGGCCATTTTTTTGTTGTTGGAAAGTAAGTGTTGGAAACCAGCGGGGGTGCATTTTTTTGCTTGGTTAGAAGAGGCATCAGTGTCTGGGCAAGAGTCCAGAAGCACGGGTCAAAGAAAGGCATCAGCGGTCGGCACCAAAAATAAAACAATCACAACCTTCCGGGAGATTGTAAATAATTACAGGGCCTATCCGTTACAGCTTGGAGTTTGCATTGCTTTAACCCTTCGAGGACAATGTGGAATCGTGGGACGTATAGAGCAACGTGGGGTGTTTGCACACCCCACTCTGTTTTTTGCGTTTAAATTTTTAATGACGCATTTCCGGGTTTCGAGAAATACTTGGATTCAATCCCAAATACCTAGAATTAAAAAAAAAAAAATTTTAAAAGAAGCAAAAAAAAAATAAATAAATAAATGCGTCAGGGGCTGAAGTGATACTGAAAGAGAAGGTACTCAAAGCGGGAAGCCTTCCTGCAACCTGTACACAGCGAATATGCGTTTTTTGTTCCGTTGGGGTGGCCATACACCCCACGTTATCCTCGAAGGGTTAATATCTTCATTAGAACTAAAGATAGTATAGTTGTTCATTCTTGTAATTTTAAGCAACAATTTTCATTATTTCTCAAATTTGTCAACTGCAATTTGTTCACAAATGTTTTGCTCATATTCATGAATTTTTTCAAATTTTTCCCATTGCCTCTTGTATAAGAAATAATGCTCTAAACTTGACTCTTCTTAAATGTGCCCGAAATTCCTTACTTTTTTTACATTTTTCGGTCTGCAATTCACAACAAAAATTTCACATTAACGTCTTCAAGCTCATTTACGTGGAACACTTTCAGCTTTCAAATGACTATTTACTCATTACTCTAGCATTTTTTTGGCTGAGTTGTTCAGCTTCAAAGGCAGATGCTTATAATTTTTGCGCAGATAGCAGATTCTACGAACAAGAAGCGTAAAACCCGTAAAACGCTACACAGAGCGCGGGTCTCCGTTGGACAGAATGGCTGGGTACTGGAAGGTGATTGTAAGAAGTGCCCTCGTTCTTACGCCGTCTGCATCATATCATTGGGCAGAAGAATCTTTCAAAAGTCCAAAATGCGGAGTTTTTGGCCATCCGCATTGCAAAATGCGGATTGCGGATTCCAGTCTCAAAATGCGGTGGAAAATGCAAACTTCGGCCCCTATTTCTTCTGCCCGCCGAAGTTGCAGTAGCGTAGTAGCCTGATCTGCCAGATTTCTCCTGCAAAATTCGGCAGCTAGGTCTCGGATATGAGATAAAAAAATGAAACATTACATCCTTATTTCTATGAGAAATGTTTGGATAAATTTAGAATTTTTTTACGAACAGTTCAAGTTTCCTACGAAGAGTTCCTGAAAATTTCAGACTGAAATATAAAGAGGAAAAATTTTATTTGTGCGATTTAATTTATATTAATTTATAACTTCGCATCTCAGAAGATTCGAACCCTCAAAGACTTCTGATTCACCAGTTTCTAAACATAAACCAGGAGTGCGTAAACACGCGCAGGCGAACCTACTTTCCAGTTCCCAGATTTGTCGGGCAAGCTCGTGAGTGCTCTGAGAATCTTTTCCCAATCACTCGTAATATTTTTGTAATTATTCACGTAAAAAAAAGCGATGAACCGTTTTAGAATTTTCACATCGAGTTCGTCAATTCTTTCTCAAAGTTCTCAAATTATTTACGAAAATACATCAATATCCGATGAATTTTTCGCATATCCCAGACCTAGCTACTAGTTCGTGACTTTTTTTATATATTATATATATTTTCACATTATTTTCTTGCCACTTGGAGTTTCTAGATTTTTGATTTCTTGAGGAAAATAGGAATATCGCGATTGGAAATCTTATCTTTCATTTGAATTAATTTCATAAAGTCTTTGTAATATTTAACTTTATTGAACATTTATCCAGATACTTTGTAGTTCGGGTTCAGCCTATTAGGAACCTAACCAAGCAATAAATACAATTCAAATATAATATTTTTGGGTAAACCAATAATAGAACTTTTGAGAACGGTAAAGAGAACGAGAACAGGGTCTATGGTTTAATGTCTCTGCTTATTAAATATTTGGAAGTACATTAAAAAAGAAAAACATAAACTTAAAACATATCTGTCTCTAATGAGCCGTTTTACAATGTTATTTTGAAACATATTTCTCTCACTTCAACTCCTTTTATGCAAATATGTTACATAAATTGACTTTCTTGAGTATTTTTTTTTAAAATGGTTTTTTGAAGAACATACTTCTTTTCAAGCCTTCTTGTGCAATTTTGTTGCAGAATTTGACTGTTTTAAGTTTATGTTTTTTTAAATGTTCTTTCAAACAAATCTAATAATTATAACAAGTTTGTCTTAGGAAAAAATTTTTTTTTAGAAATTTATATGAAAAGTATTTCTTTAATTCCTCCTTTTGGAATCAAAAATTCAAAAACTAACCTATCAGGCTTTTTAGTGACTAAAGCTGGTGCTTTGAAAAATATCAACAAAAAAGTTGTTATATTTTTTTCATACTTTTTTATTTTTCTCAAAAAGGGTTGGCCCAATAAAAAAATGCATAAAAAAAGATGTATTTTATAGAGATGTACAACTTTTCTCAAAACTCTTCAACATAACCAATAATTTTCAGGTAAGTTAAAAAAAACCTGTTTTGTCAGGTTTTTCAGGGCAGTTCAGGCGTAATTAGCTAGAATTTTTTTTACGCAACCAAATTTGACACATTTGCTTGTCAGAAAAAAAGAAAAAGAATAGGACCCTGGGATGTTTTTTTTCCTAAGATTTATACTTTACGTGACGCCCTAATAATAGATACTTGGCGTAATTTTTTGTCACAAAATGTATCATAATTTTATTGTCCTATATGTTATTTTTTGATAAATTGGCTGTACGGGAATTAGCAGTAACGTCACGGTGTCTGTCCATCTCAATTATTAACTCAAATAAGACAAATTATATTCGACAAAAATATTGAATATTTAAAATGAAATATGGGTGATTCCAAAGGTTTTTTAAAATCGGTTACGCGAACATTTTAGCGATCTAGCGAGCGTTTTTTTCCTAATATTGGATGGATACCAAAAAACCAACAACAACGAAGCATTAGATGTTTTGAATTAGAACTTTACGTGATTTTTTTTTCAATTTAGTTTTTTTCGTCAATTTTAATTCTCTTTTCAAATTTGCATAAGAAAAGGAATTCATAACCGATATTAAAATGTAATGGCTGAATGTATTCGTTTTAGAGTACTTTTAGAAAAAATATTTACCATACGCATGTGTAAAAAATAGGCTATCTTCAATGTTGTCTATAAATTCTCTAAATTTCACAAAAATTAAAAGAGCTGCCAATTTCTAATTTTCTAGTTAAGCGATCTCGCTTTCGTATAAGATTATAAGGTATAGTATACCAAATAAAAATTCCATGGAAAAATTCTTAGTGAAGCCTTTGTTTTTACATAATGGAGTTTCTATACGTACCTAAAAAATTCGAAAAAAAAATCAATTTTCATGTCATACAATAATGACTTTCGTTTTTTTTTAATTTTTTTTCGTTAAGAATGTTTAGGAAACAATTCCACATAATAAGGAACAAGAATTTTTTATTTCCACTAAATCTATAGAATGCGTATGGTTTACTCATTTTTATTTTTAAAGAATAAAGGCAACTTTCCAATAGTTTTTTGCAGGTAATTAATTAATTAATAACTTTGGTGCCTCTCTGGGCCAGGATCATATGACAAGTGGCAAGTCACATTTGCTGCATGTCACATTTGGGGCAAGTCACATTTGTGGAATGTCACATTTGAAGCAAGTCATATTTGCGGCATCTGTCTTTCAGAAAACTTTAAAGTCCATAAAAAATTATCTTTCCGCATCTTACAGATGTTGAAAAATGGAAAAGGGTAGTGGGGTGTGATCTAAATTAGTTCTGTGATTTTTGCCAATTTTTTGTGGAGTTCATATTTTTCCAAATGAGAAATAACACAATGTGACATGCCGAAATGTGACTTGCCGTTTGTCAATTTGACCTGACCCCGCTTCTCTGACAACTGATGTTTCTTCAATATAATCATTTCTGTGGGTAGATATATGTTAATAAATTTAATTTTGAAAGAATAAAGGGATTTTTCCCAACAGTTTTTCGCAAGTAATTAATGAATTAATAACTTGTGCTTCTCTGACAATTGATGTTTCTTTAATATAATAGATATAATTCGATACATAAAATAAATATGCTTGTTTATTATCTGAAATTGTTTTCTAAAAATTCTTTACGAAAAAAATACCAAAAAATTAAAATTGATTTTTTTAAACGTATTAATTGTGGAGAAAAATGTTAAAAACAGAATAGTTGTAGTTTTGGAAGAAAAGTGTATGATCAAAAATCAACACCTTTTCCAAAGATTAGAAAAACTACGAGGAACTTCTTATTTGCATCGTAAAATCTAGTGTCACTCAAACTATTGACTGCATGAAAAAATGTTTTACAAAAGAAATGTGTGAATTATGGAAATCTTAATTTTTTTTTGTACAATATTTTTCTCTGAAATGTATACTTTTTACGGTATTGTTCGTTATTTTACAGAAATCATGAAAAATCAACGTGATTTTCATTTTTTGTTGATTTTTTGGAAAAAATATTTATCTTACCAAAAAATTTTATGAATAAAAAAGTTGTATTTTTACGAAGTATACAATAGCTCTCCAGAATATTTTTATATAAAAGCAATATTTTCCAAAATTAATTATTGTCTTATTTAATTAATTATTGTATTATTATATTATTAATTATTATATTATTAGCAACGGCCATACCACGCTGGAAACACCAGTTCCCGTTAGATCACTGAAGTTAAGCAGTGTTGGGCGCGGTTAGTACTTGGATGGGTGACCGTCTGATACTACTGCGTTGCTGTTGGCGGTGGTGGGTGTGGTGAGCCCACACTTGTAGTTATTTACTACAAGAAACTATCCACCTAGAAACACTACCCGAATCGGGTAGTGTCACGCTTACCCCTTGAGGCTCGCCGAAAGGGAAATGGCTTAATGGTATATATATAATTATGATATCCGTAAAAGTAGAGATCGTTTCAAAAATTCACTGTACCTCCTCCGAAATTAAAATGCACAGAAAAGCTTTTGAAGCTTTTTTTTTGCAAGGCTAAAGGTATAAATTTGCAGATAGTATTCACATATAAAGTTTGTAGTATAGCTATTAAAACAATGTGAAAATGGTAAATTTAATGAAAAGTAGCTTTTTTAGCCTTCTTAATATTTAAGTAAAAGCAAAACAAAGGCTTTACTAAAATTATTTCTACGGCATTTTTATTAAGTATACTATACCTCATAACTTTATACGAAAGCGAGATTGCTCCACTTGAAAATTAAAAATTGGCGACTCTTTTAATTTTTGTGAAATTTAGTAAATTTATAGACGAATTTGAAGATGGCCTCATTTTTTCAGTATACGTATGTGGTAAATATTTGTCCCAAAAGTACTCTATAAAACGAATAAATTCAGGCAATAAACTTGAAAATTTCCAAAATTAAAAAGTTATTATTTTATTATTTTTTGCTAGGAAATTTCCCCATGCATAAACAGAGTTCAGATAAGAGAGGCCTTGCAGATCTTGTATTAAGTAGTTACATATTATGGACTGAAAATCTTAATTTATTAAGTTTACATGAATATACTTATAAAATCCGCATTAAAGCTAAACTTAATTAATTAACATAAGATATTTAAGATATTTATGCAGTAAAAAGTAAATTAATTTAGACCAATATATTAATTTAGACCAATATATTAATTTTCATAGTATGTGTGTAATGTGTATTTTATCAAGTCTACAGTTCTTATATTGAATAACCTGATGTGATTCAAACTTGTTACCATAGCCATCTCCGAAGTACATCTGACATTCGTTTGAAATTAATAATTATTTGAAGGAAAATATTCAAGCATCATGGTAAGAGAAATTATTCCTTCGCCAAATGTATTCATTTTCTTGTATCAAGAACATGAAAATTGTTTTAAATAAAATATTAGTCAAAATTCGTAGATGAATTTACTTGGATCAATTTTTAAAAAAATTTAATTTTATTAAACTTCACGCAAATATGTAGAATGGAACAAATCAATTCAATAGTTATTTGCTTTGAGTAAATACACTCTTGATTCAATTAGTTGTACTGATTCTATTATTTTATTGGTTCAAGAAAATCGGGCCCTTGTAAAAAAAAATACTGGCTTCTTTCAAGTAAAATCAGTCAAGTAATTTAGTTTAATTGATTCAATGCATATTTTTCCCGTGTATAAAAAAAACCTGTTTTTTCTATCTTTAACGATTGTTTACACACACAGTGTTTCCTAATTGTTGGTTTCTAACATACGGGCTTTTGTTCTACATGCTAACACTACAAAAATCCGAAATCAAATTTCAGGTAGCATTTGCTGCGTGAAATTTCATAGGGTTATCAAAACGTTGGAAGCAAATGAGTGGTGTGGAAAATAGTACGCACGCACATTTTTATCCCGACTCTCGGCAACAATTAGACGTATTGCCAAAACAGGTAGACTGTCATTTTGTGAATATATCTACTTCTTTTTGTGTTGTTTTCTGACTTTTTACTATCTATTGCAGCATATCGCAATGCATTTATCACGTGAGGTTTCCATATAGTAATACGAAATAGTTATTTGTGATACAAGTGCGAGAATTGCACGAGTTAGCAATCACCTATGCGCACGTGTATCACACGCTATTTTTTGCAACGCCCGTCCAGAAAAGTTGTGTTAGGAGGAGTTAACGAAAAATGTAATTTTGACTCCTCACCCCCCTTTCAAGCCGTTGTTATTGTGCTTGGAAAGTGACCCAAAAACTGCAAAATAGCAGTTTTCTATTAAATTCATACTAAAAACGGTATTCTTTGGATTTTTTTAACAAGAATTATTTTTAATTGATGAGGGACGAGTTTACAAGTATTTTGTAAATAATTTTTAATTATTCAAACAATTATTATTTGTTTAAGAATTATATTTTTCTTGAAATCATGGAAAATTATTGTTTTCGGGATGTAAGTGATAGATTTTATGCATGGTAAGAATGTTTTGTTTTTTACATAATTGGTCATTATTTAAACAATTTCCATTTGTCTAAACAATCTTTCTCCCTCAAATTGTAACAAGTTATTATTCTCTGGAATTTATATCTCGAAAATAATAATTTTCCACGTCTTACAGAGAAAAATATATTTTCTAAACGAATAATAATTGTTTGAACAATTGTAAAATATTTAAAAAATATTTGGAAACTCTTCATTTATCGATTAAAAATCATTCATGTTGAAAAAACAAAAGAAATACCGTTTGTAGTATGAATTCATTAGAAAACTGCTATTTTGCATTTTTTCGGTTTCTTTTTCATTCTGTTTTGAGAACTCCCGCCAAGTATTTAAATTCTAATAGGAGGAAAATATGCTGTGTCTAATTTGAAAAAAAGAATCAATTTTCAATATTTTTCTTATAATTTTTGAGTACTTAGATGTGTAATAATAATGATGAGTGTCATAATAATGAATTTTCCATAATGAAATTTCAATTTTTATTATTCTTCTTCATGAAGTGAAAATTTGAAAGATTTCAATTTCAGTTAACGTTTACCGAAGATGTTTACACATAAATCTGTCTTGGGTCGTAGTTTAGGACGCACGTGATGTTTTTTTTAACCATGGCGCACCACCCCCATCAGTTCGGGGGAAAAATATGTTAATCTAGGGGATGCAAAGCTTTTTTTTTGTAAAAAGATGATTGTCGCACGTCAAAAACATCACCTTGCATAAAATTCTCTCAATTTTTTGGTAAATTGTCTTATTGGTCTTCACAGCATATATTTTGTTGATAAAAATCGGTCAAACGGTCTTCGAGAAAAAAAAAACACTTTTTTATTTCCCCCTCCATAACTTCAAAAAAATACAATTTGAAGTTTGAAAATCTGTGTAGTTTTCTGCTACCTTAGGATGAACATTTGACATACATTTCAGCCTGATACGAGCGGGGATCGATTTGCCACGCCAACCCGGCTATACCCTTTGTTTTTAAAGTAGCCTCATTAGTGTTTACAACATATATTTTATTCATCAAAATCGGTACAGCCGTTTTCGAGAAAAAACACTTTTTCTTTTTCTTTCCCCCTCCATAACTCTCACAAAAATGCATTTTCAGACTTATCATTGTTATTATCATTTTGTATGCTTACCCGACTAGGCCCCTTCCGAAAGTAGTAAATTATTGAAACTAGTAAATTTTATTTAATATTTACATATATCGGTTAAAATAATGTTTTATTTTACAGGTATATGTCCATCGTTTGCAATTTTGTAGAGCTATTTTCAATTTAAATCTGTGCAGTATGCACAATATAAAATTAGTATTTTATGATACAACGATGCAAAAGTGGCGTTTACCAACGAGTGTGATGTTTTCAGCCCGAGTCGCAGTCGAGTCAGAGGCGCTGGAGACGAGACGGTGGCGACGGCTGAAAACATCACACGAGTTGTTAAACGCCATTGCATCCGAGTATCATACGCTGTTTTTTATAATAAATGCCACGAAAGTTGCAAATGGTCGCAGACGTATGAGGGGCGTGGAGCCAGGGGGACATAACCTAACTGACGAATCTACTTTACCTTCACTAGACTTAGTTCAATTTTACCTAGCTAGGCGGCGCGTCAGTTTGTTCCACCTGATCAGCCCATCGATAGAAATAATTTTCTTGCTTAAAGTGCGCATGCCTAGCGATGTAAAATCATTTTTCCCGATCGAAATACGCATGCTCCGCGATAGAAAATATTTTTTCTTTCTTGGAGTGCGCATGCGCGGCGATAGAATTAGTTTTCTTGAAGAAAAGGCTCCCTTTGGACACAGAATAGAGGCATCGAAAGGTGTACTTTCGGGGCATGTGTTGCAAAAAAATATTATTCTAAAAGATAAAAAATATTAATTTTAAATATTTTTCTGGAGGAATTTGAAATTTTGGTAATTAGAAATTTCGGAAATTGACTATAATTTCGTGAAGTTGAAATTTCTGGATTTTGAAAATTCTGGTTTCAACATTATTAAATCAATTTAATTATGATATACAGATGCATTCAGTTAGTTTAGTAGCTGTTTGAAAACCAATTTAATAAATTGCTATGAATCACGTCAGGCGAAGCGCTTTGATATAAGAGTGTAAATAAAACTATTCATTCTTAACTGGAGTCGGTTTCAAAAAATTCGATTCAATTCTCATCTGAGCCGAATCGGATTAAAGTCGGTTCAGTTCGACTTATGCACATTACCGATATCAAACAAAAAAAAAAACCCATATCGTTAGCCATTTCTTCGCTGTCGATGTCCTTCAAATCAAACAAAATAGCAAATAAATAGTTTAGGAAATACGGAGGAAATACTTGAAATCGGTATCAACAAAAATAATCTATTTGAAAGATTGCTGTGTGCTTCAACCAGTTAATCGTTAAACAAATGGCAAAGAAACAAAAACGGTTAAATCAGAGAATGGTTAATCGAAGAAGTTCAGATCACACAGTTAAAACAGCAAACTTGAATAAACGGTCAAAACAAATAATCAGTTAAAGATTAATGACCCTTTTTGGGGATTTCTGAAAAAATACTTTTTTTTGTTTTGTTTTCAGTGGTGTTCGAATACGTGAAAATCATCAACCTCCGATTCTCAATATCCTCTGGCGGCGAACGTGCTAGGAGGATCTACTACGTCTAGGAATGACTAATTTCTAGCACGTTTAAACTATTTTAAAGTTATTCTATAAATAAGTTATATATAGACTTGTTTATTGTCCTTATAATGCTATCTAAAACTGCAAAACAGCTGATCTTTCTGCATGGAAATACAGAAGATATCGACTTTTTTAGAAGAAAATAAATATTATTTTTTAAATGTTTCATTAAATACTGTTGCTTTAATTATTATTTGATTACTAGAAAAAATTTACCCGGCGTTGCGTGGGCAGTAGAAAATTCCAGCGTATCTTTTTAAAGTTACACGGAATTCAAAGGAACTACAACAGGCATGCCCAACTCGGGGAAATTCCCTGCGAGAACACATGTTCCGCGTCCCTACTCTTTCTCCTAGAGAGCGAGAGATGTGGTAGACGCATGCGCGTGGGAGGCGAGTTGGGCATGTCTGCTCTACACCCATGGCTTAGGGGGGTGGTCACATCGAGTCAGACACTCAATGTTCAAATATCCGCTTGCAGACCACCATAAC
>CAKNYM010051408.1:101692-114786 GCA_932195095.1 Andricus curvator | reverse complement strand
GTTATGGTGGTCTGCAAGCGGATATTTGAACATTGAGTGTCTGACTCGATGTGACCACCCCCCTAAGCCATGGGTGTAGAGCAGACATGCCCAACTCGCCTCCCACGCGCATGCGTCTACCACATCTCTCGCTCTCTAGGAGAAAGAGTAGGGACGCGGAACATGTGTTCTCGCAGGGAATTTCCCCGAGTTGGGCATGTCTGAACTACAACATAAATGGAACTTAAATAAACTTGTTATACGTTATTTATTTATGCTTGCTCTCGTGGTTGAAAAACACTGACTATTGTTTATGTAAACGTGCTACATCAGTGAACAAGAATATGTAATTTGCAACACTTTTATTTATTTGAAAAAAATGTTATTCGCAATAAAAATAAATCATTCCATCGAACTAACAAATTTTTGCACAAGTTTTAAGGAATTCTTTTTCTCTCACAAGTTCAAAATATAAACAAAAAAGTCAGCCAAATTTTCCTCATTGTTCTTATTTTTTAAACATTAATATAAAAAAATCAATTCTCAATTCTATATACTTTAATTTGAGCCTATTAAGTTGGAAAAGGGAAGGGGGCGTGGCTTGTGCTTGAAAGTGTTTGTTCATTTTCATATTTTTATTTCTTAACCACTAATATCAAAAAAGGAAAACTATAACATCGCAACATTTATTTTTTATTATCTCAATTCTACATGTCAATAGGTTCAATTTGAGCCATCCCCGAAGAAAATCGGATTAAAAGAAAAGCGTCGAGCATAGGAAACACCTCATCCCCTAATTTCTTCTCGAATTCCTCAATCCCTGGCACAAGATTATAAGAGCTTCCTGGGGACCCCCCCCCACCCCCAAAAAAAATTGCAAGCACCTTCAAAGGATCACAAAAAAAATCGCAGGAATAATTTATGACACTCTGCAACATTTGATTCCGATAGGTACAAGGGTGTGGACGCCTATTCGAAACATACATACATACATTTAGTTTTATATGTTTAGATTTCTCTTCACCATATTTGACAAAATTATATTAGCTTCCGTTTTCGGTACCGATCGTGGGAGAACTCTTTTGTGTCAAGTGTTGGTTTTTTTGGCTTTGGTGAAGGGAATCAGCGTGTGTGGATGCAGAAAGGGCAGTGAATGCGGAGATCAGGTGTAAAGGAAGAAGGGTGAGTGAATGCAAGGGTGTAAAGTGTGAGAGTAAGTTGTGAGAAAGGGAAATTGGAGCGTGCGAAGTTTTTGAGGTTAGGAGTAGGAAAATAGTTGTCGGGCAAGGGGGGAAAGAGGTAGGCGAGTAAAGAGCGGGGATCGTCGCGGAGCACTGTGCAAGGTAGGATGCCGACTGTTCGAAGTCCACAAATGGGCGCCAGAGGGCAGGTAATAGATGAAACAAGAGGTGACGAGGTTGTGAGCGCGGTTAGTGCGGAGAAGGGGGAAGATGACAGTAACGGTGAAGAGACGTTAGAGACGCCGACCAGGGAGGGGACGGCAGAGAGAAGGGGTTCAGGTACGGGCCATAAAGGCGAAAGGCGCTCTAACCTACAGCGCCTTAACAAGCTAGGCAGCGCGGGCTCGAATAAGAGCTTAGACGACGAGTGTCGAATAAAAGTGAGCGCGACCAGTAGTGAGGGGGAAAAAAAAGAAAAAGAGAGGAAGGGGACGATGAATTAGAAAGGGACAAGGAAAACAAGAAATTGAGGACTAAAGTGACTAAACGGAAACACCGGAACGAGATAGGGGGGTGGAGGAATGTTTCAAAAACTAGAGGCTCCCATAAAAGGGTTTAGAGAGGAAGCAAGGAAGAGACTGGATGATATGAATAGGGATATGAATAGGCAAGGAAATGATGTAAGGGGGGAAGTGAGAAAAGTAAGAGGAAAGTGGGAAGAGTGGGATAAACTCTGGAAAGAGAAGGACAAGGTATGGAGTAAACTAGAGAGCATAGAGAATAGACAGAAGGGGGATAAGGAAAAGAGAAATAGTGAGATAAAACAGTTGGAAGAACGAGTAAACAACATAGAAATGAGGAATGAGCATATGGGGAAAGAAACAGAGGGTGCGGAAATAGAAAAAGGGAGTAATAAGAACGTGCAAAATGAGAATGAGAGATAGAAGAAGAGACTAAGTGACATTGAAAGGAGATTGGAAGGGGAAGAAAGGGCAAAGAGGAAAAATAACATAGTAGTTAAGGGATTGGCAATGGAGAGTGAAACAGGGGAAGTGGGAATCAAAAATCTTCTGAGAGATATTGGAGTTCAGGTAAGGGTAGAAAGAGTTAAGAGAATAGGAGGGACGAAGGAAGGAAAAGAAGGAATGTTTATAGTAAAAGTAGGGAGCGAGGAGGAGAAAAATAAAATTATGATGAACAAAAAGTTATTGAAAGGAAGAAGGGAAAGAATTGAAGAGGATTTGACATGTAGGGAGAGGAAAAGGAGATGGCAAATAGAGCAGAGGGAATGGGTAGAGAGGAAAAAGGGGCGCATGGTATGGACAGGGAGATACAGATTATGGATAAATGGGGAGGAATCGTTCTAGGACGAGGATTTAGAAGAAATAAGGAAAAAGGGGAAAAGAGTTGAGAAAGGTAGAAAAAAGGAAGATGCAAAAGAGGTTAGAGATCAAACAGAGAGGTTTCCAAAAAGCAAGGCTGAAGAAAAGTGAGGATAGGTGAGGGAAGGGAGGAGAAAAACGTGAAAATAGCTTTCTGGAATGTGTCAGACTAGAAGAACATGAATGAAGGTTTTTGGCGGGAGTTTTTTTTTATTTTTTATTTAACAACAGCATGAGCTACAAGCTTAATATATAGATATATAAATACATATGTGATAATCTGCTGCGATATTTGCTTAGGTTCAAAGACCTGTGCAAAGAAGGTGAAATATGAACGTCTAGTTAATTAACTTTTACAAACAAACATAGACTTATTACGCTAGGAAGACATGATAATTGAACAGAGTTGCCCCTTACTGAAACCAAAACTAAGTTCTCCTACCGAAAAGCTCCCTCTTACGGCACCCATGAGACGCACCTGAGCGATACTGAGGTATTCGTGACCACTTGGGTGAATACAGAGATAGGGCAGCACCTGCAGGGAGGTGGACTGGGCCAACCTGCGCATGTCCACCCCCCGGAGGTGAGCCTCGAATTTTGCAAAAATTGCCTCTTTGCGTGCCTGCAGGCACAACAAGTCCAAGCCAGGCTACAGGTCATATTGTCCACACAACGATAAGAGATTTTCCACCTGTAAAACCCAGTTAAATTTTAGAACAGCAGTACCCGAATCTGCTAGGGACTGCAGCCGTAACATACAAATTCAAGGCAATCTCTCTTCCCCCATGCCCAGAACTCTTTGCAACCAGTTCAATGCCATTTTTAAGATACTATAGGCAATTGGGTCTCTGCCTAGCTCTAGTCTCAGAGCATAACCTGGAGTGTAAGGAGGAAGCCCAAGCACGTTCTTGAAGAAGGTAGTTTGAATGACTTCGACTTCCTCGCAGTATCTTAGTCCCCAAATTCCTATGGCGTAGAACAGAACATTGGCTACGAGACTTTGAAAAAGAATCAGTTTTGAGTGAAACCTGGACGGATGAGAAGGATTGGAAGGGGATGAAAAGGATGGAACAATGGTAAGAAGGATTATCATTGGAAAAGTCAAGATAGCGGTGGTTTGTGTATATAGAAGAAGAGGGGAAGAGGAAGGTTGGAGAGTAATAAGGAGGTGGATGGAGGAAAAGAAGGAAGAGTTGGTTTTGATAAGAGGTGACTTGAATTCCTGGACTGGCGAGCAAGGGGGAGGGACTTGGAATGAAGAAAAGGAGGCCTATATAAGGAGCTCCAAACATAGGGAGATAGACCGGGAGGGGAGGAGATTACTAGAAGTAATAGGAGAAACAGGATGGTTGATATGTAATGGCAATATCAAAGGAGATGGGAAAGGAGAGATCACATTTATAGGTAAGGGAGAAACAGTAATAGACTACATCCTGGCGGAAGAAAGAATGAGAAATATTATATGCAGTATGAATGTGGGGAATGAGATAGGGTCCGAGCACTTCCCAGTAATAGCTACACTGAAAGGTGGCGTCCATAAGCGCGGTAGAGGGAGAAAGGAACACGAAAATTGGAGTCTGGGGGGTAGATAAATTAAAAGAGTTTAAACAAAAAATGGAAAAGGAGAATGTTAGGTATGAAAAGGAGGAGGGAGTGGACTCGTTAATTGAAAGGTTGAAAGGGTCGATTGAGAAGGTAAGGGATGAGGTAGGTACAAAAGAAGGAAAAGAAGACGGAAAGAGAGGCTGGTGGGACGAGGAATGCAGGGAGAGTAAAGATAGAATGAAAGAGTGTGTAAGAAAATGGAGGAAAGGAGAAATGGAGAAGGCGGAGCACAACAGGAGATAAAGAGAACATGGGAGGATGCTGGAAAGGAAAAAGCAGAAGAGAAAGGAGAAATACAAGGAAGAAGTAGAAAAAGCGATCAAAGAAGGTAGGGCCTGGGATGTGATGAATAGGGAAGGAGGAGGAAGGAAGGGCGTGTATGAAGAAATAGAAATGGGCGAGTGGACGGATTATTTTAAGGGTCTGTTAGGGGGAGAACAAAATAGGATCAATGGGGAAAATAGAAGGATAGTCCAGGGAGAAATGGAGGAAGGGAACGAAATAACAAGAGAAGAAGTGGATAAGGCGATAGATAGACTGAAAAGAAAGAAGGCTACAGGAGAGGATGGTATGGAGAACGAAGCGATAAAGTATGGAGGAGAAGGGATTAGGGAAGGGATGTGGAAGATCTGCAACAAGGTCTTGAAAGGAGAAGGGTGGCCGTAGGAGTGGATGCAGGGCTGGTGGTACCGCTTGTCAAGAAAGGGAAGGGTAAGAAGGTAGAAGAGTACAGACTGATCACTCTCATGCCAGTGGGTTATAAAATATACGCAGAAATTCTAAGAAAAAGGTTAGAGAATCAGATAGAAGAGAAACAAAGTATAACACTACCCGAATCGGGTAGTGTCACGCATACCCTGAAAGGGTATATATATATATATATATATATATATATATATATATATATTCTGTCCGGTTTCTTTGTGAACCAACACGGACGCTTCCTCGAGTTTCGGAAAGAAGGTGCCTGTACCGAGGGTAACTGCTGAATATGACTACAAACTAAATGAGCAGTCGCGGCCAATGGTCCAAGGATGGTCCCGAAGAAAAAAAACCAAACCAAGGCATAAGCAACCGTGCCGAAGGCTGTATAGTATCAGGGAGTGGTGTTTTAACCAGTGCCTCTGGTAAACCGGACGATCTCCTAGAGTATATAGTCTTACCCCAGCATGCGGGGCTCTGCGAGGACGGACGAAACCTTTCCCTAACTGCTCGTGGGAACAACAGTCCCAGCTTGACTCATCCAAGACCCTCCAGTTACTGTCGATCACTTACCCAAACCAGAGGAGGTCGAGGCAATTTGTAGAGAAGTCTACCAAGTCGAGAATCCACTGAATGAATACGCAAAGAACATAAATAGCTTCAAGGAGCTGTGCACTACCCTCATAACACCTAAGAAGGGATGCCGACCTATCACTAATGAGGAGGTGAAAAAAGTATTAAGAGGCATAAAGAACTGTTCCGCTCCGGGACCAGATGGTATCAAGAGCTTCAGGTGGAAGAAGTTTCCTTCAGCCCAACAGCATCTGGCCTTCATTTTCACCTGATATCTAAAGTCGGAAAAGCCTATTCCGGAGTGACTATCCTTAATGATAGGATTGTTCAGACAATCGGACATGTGTGGCAAGAGGTGTATGAACAACGCGGCTCAAAGAAATGCGTAGCAGGATGTCGGGAGAACCTGATCATCGATAGATGTGTCTGCAAAAACGCAGCATCCTACCAGCGCTACCTATCGATGGCCTGGATTGACTACCGGAAAGCTTTCGATTCAAACTCCCATAGACTCAGGGGTCGTGCACTCAATACCTTACACGTTTTTCTTTTGTTTATATCGTTGTATCTCTGTTGGCTTCAAGGCAATTTTATTCTCGTCTTTACTTAAACAAAGGAAAAACGTGTGACGTATTATGTGAACAACCCCTTATCATCTGTCTGTTGGAAAGCTTAGAGGTTCATCCACACATCGTGAGGTGCATAGAGAGTTTGATGCCCCTTGGGAAAACTAGATTTACTATCTCATCTGGAAATTATCGTGTGACAACTGGCAACGTCACCTTTCAGAGAGGCATCTGTCAGGGCGACACCATGAGCCCTCTGCTCTTCTGCATTGTATTATTGCCACTATCTCTCGCACTTTGCCATACCCAAGGGTACTTCTGCGGCAAACCCGGATATAGAAAGCATAAGTTCACTCATGTACTTTACATAGATGATCTCAAGATCTATGCTAGAAATGCAGAGCAATTTAATTTAGCTCTAAGGATTGCTTGGCGCTGGAAAGACTTATCGATACCTTGGCGAGCCACAAAGCCGCATTCAGGACGTAACATTTATAAAGAATGCCCTCCGATTCAGATACATACGTCTTATCCGACAGATTTGGTCCTCCGAAATGTCGGCAAGAAACAATGTATCTGCAACGAACATGCTTGCCGTCCCGGTAGTACTCTATTCACTTAAAACGGTTCCATGGACGAAGGACGAGCTCAGATCTCTCGAAATCGGGTCATGAAAGGTTTCGTCATGTCTTCATGACAGGATCATTCTGGGTACAGCACATATAGTCGCAAATGCACGAGACGCTCTTCTTGAAATGATCAGGAAACACGAAGAAGTGAGCAAAGAAGCGTTTCTGTACAAAGCAGCGGAGGAGGTTGCAGAAATACTTGACCTTGACTTCAATATCAGGGTTGAGCAAAATGCATCAAACATTATCCATCTCGAGTACTCACTTCTGAAGGGCCGCATCAAGAAAACACAGGAGAAAAACTTCCGCGAACAGCTCGTCGACAGAGGATGCACGGCATGTTCCACAGTAATCTGAAGGATCATTCGATATCGTAGGAGCTAACGTTTGCTTTCCTTAAATCACGCCTATCGATGTCGGGCACACCCCGAACATCTAGGACACATACTATCTAGTTGTCCAACTCATGCGGGAACGATGTACATCCAAAAGCACAATGCGGCACTAACAGTGCTTTATTACCATCTCTGTCAATCTTACGGCATTAGCCCTGATATCACTCTGCCAAACGGTCCTAGGGAAATAGAGGTCAATTGTCGAAAATGAGAAGTGCCGCGTATATTGGAACTTCATATTCTCGACAATTGTTTCTGTCGCGCACTTGAGGTCTGACATAGTTCTCCTTGACTTCGAGAAACGAACCATGTTCGTTATCGAATTTTCGGCACCAGCCGAAAAGAACATCACAGCCAAAGAGAATGAAAAGAAAGAGATTTACAAAGACCTTATATGGGAGTTGTGACGGGTATACCCGGAATATTCTGTTACGCTAGTCGTCCTGATCGTCGGTGCTCTTGGTGGCGCCAAGCTTTCACAGATTAGTAGCCTGAAAAGCAACCCTGCGTGACAACAAAATGATAAGACACTTGCGGGGAAAATGCTGAAGGCGGTCGTCCTTGGGTCGATTCGTGTCCTCAGGGTGCACGAGACTTTTGCTGGAGCGTCGCACAGTGGGAGGAGAATGGGTTGTCGGGTTCAAAAATCCGTCTACAACGCATTTCGCAACCGAATAAGACAAACCAAATTGCAAAATACTCGGAAAGTGTTCTACTTTAGTGCATCACTGCGAAAAAGTTGCAAAATTGCTCTTCTAAGCTCCAAATTTTACACAAAAATTGCGAAAAAATTCTCCATCAAAACTTGTTGTACAACAAAGTCAATAACTGAAAAATCGATCCATTTAATCATCAATTATGTACCTGAATAGTCTAATTGATGTAATACTTCCAACCGATATCCCCATAGTTAGATTAACATAACCTCAAAAGCTAAAAAGTGTGTATTAATGCAAAATTACATACCCATATATTTTTTTGAGTAAATTTGAGTAAAATCTAGAACTCTGAGTTTATCAGGGTACTGATTACGTTTTTCCGCAAAAAAAAAACAATTTCCAAGATTATTGATTTAATATACAATAGAATAAAAAATGATTATATTCAGGTACATAATTGATGATTAAATGGATCGATTTTTCAGTTATTGACTTTGTTGTACAACAAGTTTTTATGGAGAATTTTTTCGAAATTTTTGTGTAAAATTTGGAGGTTAGAAGAGCAATTTTGAAACTTTTTGGCAGTGATGCACTAAAGTAGAACCCTTTCCGCGTATTTTGCACTTTGGTTTGTCTGATTTAGTTGCGAAATGTGTTGTAGACGGATTTTTGAACCCGACATCTCATTCTCCTCCCACTGTGCGACGCTCCGGCAAAAGTCTCGTGCACCCTGAGGACACGAATCGACCCAAGGACGACCGCCTTCAGCATTTTCCCCGCAAGTGTCTTATCATTTCGTTGTCACGCAGGGTTGCTTTTCAGGCTACTAATTTGTGTAAGCTTGGCGCCACCAAGAGCACCGACGATCAGGACGACTAGCGTAACAGAATATTCCGGGTATACCCGTCACAACTCCCATATAAGGTCTTTGTAAATCTCTTTCTTTTCATTCTCTTTGGCTGTGATGTTCTTTTCGGCTGGTGCCGAAAATTCGATAACGAACATGGTTCGTTTCTCGAAGTCAAGGAGAACTATGTCAGACCTCAAGTGCGCGACAGAAACAATTGTCGAGAATATGAAGTTCCAATATACGCGGCACTTCTCATTTTCGACAATTGACCTCTATTTCCCTAGGAAATACCGTAAGATTGACAGAGATGGTAATAAAGCACTGTTAGTGCCGCATTGTGCCTTTGGATGTACATCGTTCCCGCATGAGTTGGACAACTAGATAGTATGTGTCCTAGATGTTCGGGGTGTGCCCGACATCGATAGGCGTGATTTAAGGAAAGCAAACGTTAGCTCCTACGATATGGACTGATCCTTCACATTACTGTGGAACATGCCGTGCATCCTCTGTCGACGAGCTGTTCGCGGAAGTTTTTCTCCTGTGTTTTCTTGATGCGGCCCTTCAGAAGTGAGTACTCGAGATGGATAATGTTTGATGCATTTTGCTCAACCCTGATATTGAAGTCAAGGTCAAGTATTTCTGCAACCTCCTCCGCTGCTTTGTATAGAAACGCTTCTTTGCCCACTTCTTCGTGTTTCCTGATCATTTCAAGAAGAGCGTCTCGTGCATTTGCGACTATATGTGCTGTACCCAGAATGATCCTGTCGTGAAGACGTGACGAAACCTTTCATGACCCGATTTCGAGAGATCTGAGCTCGTCCTTCGTCCATGGAACCGTTTTAAGTGAATAAAGTACTACCGGGACGGCAAGCATGTTCGTTGCAGATACATTGTTTCTTGCCGACATTTCGGAGGACCAAATCTGTCGGATAAGACGTATTTATCTGAATCGGAGAGCATTCTTTATAAATGTTACGTCCTGAATGCGGCTTTGTGGCTCGCCAAGGTATGGATAGGTCTTTCCAGCGCCAAGCAATCCTTAGAGCTAGATTAAATTGCTCTGCATTTATAGCATAGATCTTGAGATCAGCTATGTAAAGTACATGAGTGAACTTATACTTTCTATATCCGGGTTTGCCGCAGAAGTACCCTTGGGTATGGCAAATTGCGGGAGATAGTGGCAATAATACAATGCAGAAGAGCAGAGGGCTCATGGTGTCGCCCTGAAAGATGCCTGTCGGAAAGGTGACGTTGCCAGTTGTCACACGATAATTTCCAGATAAGATAGTAAATCTAGTTTTCCCAAGGGGCATCAATCTCTGTATGCACCTCACGATGTGTGGATGAACCTCTAAGCTTTCCAACAGACAGATGATAAGGGGTTGTTCACATAATACGTCACACATTTTTCCTTTGTTTAAGTAAAGACGAGAATAAAATCGCCTTGAAGCCAACAGAGATACAACGATATAAACAAAAGAAAAACGTGTGAGGTATTGAGTGCACGACCCCTGAGTCTATGGGAGTTTGAATCGAAAGCTTTCCGGTAGTCAATCCAGGCCATCGATAGGTAGCGCTGGTAGGATGCTGCGTCTTTGCAGACACATCTATCGATGATCAGGTTCTCCCGACATCCTGCTACGCATTTCTTTGAGCCGCGTTGTTCATACACCTCTTGCCACACATGTCCGATTGTCTGAACAATCCTATCATTTAGGATAGTCACTCCGGAATAGGCTTTTCCGACTTTAGATATCAGGTGAAAATGAAGGCCAGATGCTGTTGGGCTGAAGGAAACTTCTTCCACCTGAAGCTCTTGGTACCATCTGGTCCCGGAGCGGAATAGTTCTTCATGCCTCTGAATACTTTTTTCACCTCCTCAATAGTGATAGGTCGGCATCCCTTCTTAGGTGTTATGAGGGTAGTGCACAGCTCCTTGAAACTATTTATGTTCTTTGCGTATTCATTCAGTGGATTCTCGACTTGGTAGACTTCTCTACAAATTGCCTCGACCTCCTCTGGTTTGGGTAAGTGATCGACAGTAACTGGAGGGTCTTGGATGAGTCAAGCTGGGATTGTTGTTCCCACGAGCAGTTAGGGAAAGGTTTCGTCCGTCCTCGCAGAGCCCCGCATGCTGGGGTAAGACTATATACTCTAGGAGATCGTCCGGTTTACCAGAGGCACTGGTTAAAACACCACACCCTGATACCATACAGCCTTCGGCACGGTTGCTTATGCCTTGGTTTGGTTTTTTTTTCTTCGGGACCATCCTTGGACCATTGGCCGCGACTGCTCATTTAGTTTGTAGTCATATTCAGCAGTTACCCTCGGTACAGGCACCCTCTTTCCGAAACTCGAGGAAGCGTCCGTGTTGGTTCACAAAGAAACCGGACAGAATATATATATATATATATATACCCTTTCAGGGTATGCGTGACACTACCCGGTTCGGGTAGTGTTTCTAGGTGGATAGTTTCTTGTAGTAAATATATCTACAAGTGTGGGCTCACCACACCCACGACGGGCCAACAGCACGCAGTATTCTCGAAGGGTCACCCATCCCAGTACTAACCGCGACCAACGCTGCTTAACTTCAGTGATCGGACGAAAACTGTTTTTTTCAGCGTGGTATTGCCGATTATTTTATTTTACTCAAAATTCCACTTTAACAATAGCTCAAAATGAGCCCAAGAATTGCCTGAAGGGCGCCAGATAGTTTTTCTGACCCAAAAGTATCAAAAGACTGAGTTTATGAATTTTCCAATTTTATTGCCATTTTCCCGATAGCCCCAATAGAGTGGGTCGGTAAGGAATAACGCAGAGGGTTGAGGTTACAAGAAAACAATCAGACATTTTTCTACTCAACTTAGATATAAATAGTTCACGGTTTAATCATTGTACCAAACAAAGAAAAGGACAATTATACAGAGTGGGCTTGCGCCCCACTCAAACGAATACTACCGGTACGAAATGCCGACAATTTTCAAAAGGCGAGCGCCTGACCGCCATTTTAAAACCGAACTAACTTTTATTTATGGAGTGGTCCGAGTGACCAATTGAACAAATCTCAACGGCGTGTGCCTACCAGTTTGGCACACGACATTGAAACGCGACAAGTTAAGCGACAGAGAGAATAAAAGGGAACCAACCTGGCAAAAGCCTTCCACCTCGTGATCGTCCTCTAATTTTTCTCCTTTAATTTGGCTTTATTTTCTCAAAATTACTCCTCCAATTCGGTTTTTCCTTCTTTTATTCAGCAGGCGAAGCACTCGCTGCGAGTCTAGAATCACGAATGAATTTTTAGAGTGGCATCTCCGTTCTCCCTCTCATGAGAGTCGGAAGGCCACTCGCGTAAGGAACGTAGAACTACTGAGTGAGAGGAGCGACCGAGGAAAAGGGACGACTGCCATGTTCGGTTCCCAGTAGTGCGGTGGCGCACAGTCGGAATGCGTTATATGCTACGCAGGCCTTCGTTTTCTGCCGCTAGTCGATGGTCCAGGGGTGGGCTGACTCGGGTCAGCGCGGAGATTCTCTGCGGCAGCTTGATCCTGTTTTTCCGAGCGCTCTTGCACGTGCGGGAATCCCATCTACTACGCATGCGCTAGGTAAATCTCCTCTTCTTAGTCCCTGGCGAAGCAGACATCCACTGCAGCCAACCTCGTAGAATCTGACAGTTGTTATTGTTGTGTGGGGGTGGTTGATCCACCCTTTCTACTCGAGTTGAATATGAAATTAAAGTAATAGAAAAAGAAATAGAAGAAATAATAAAAATTATATATACTTGGAATACTGTGGTCTGGCAAGTATTGGTTCCGGTCGGATGACCGGTAAAGTGAGTTTGTGAAAAGCAAAAATCGATTTTTTTAAATTTTCTTGTAGTATAGCATCTCAAAAATATTCCCTCAAAATTTTAAGTCGATCCGAGCTAAACTTGCCAAGTTACAGAGCTGTAAGTCTCCGCCCCGCTAGCGGAGCACAGTACACGCAGACAGTGGTCAAAGTCAAAGACGGTGGTCAAAGGCTATTTTCTGTCTCTCTTTCGTGTTTTTCTTTAGTCCCTTTTCGTACTCTGCTTTATGGAGCTGGAATCGATGATTTAGTGTGAGTGAACAAAAAAAATAATTGGCTGAACTTTTTCCGTGCCTAAAACTTCAAACGTGTTTTTCTCAAAACTGCATTTTTTAAGTCGGTGCACAGTCTCTCTTAAAAACTATTGCACCGATCTTCACCAAATTTGGTATACACTTTTCACAGATATATCGCAAGAATACAAGGGTCTTGTTGATCGATTTTTTGTTGTTGTTGCGATTTTACAGGAACAAAATGGCGGATTTTTTAGGCAAAAAATCGAATTTTTCAGTTTTTTGACCGCCAAAACCAAAAAAAGTCGTCTTGGAAAATCTCTTAGCAAGGGCTCAATTTTTTATATTTTTTTACCAAAATTTCATGAAATATTCTTGAAATGTAACTTAAATATGTACAAAAGTCTATAAATGAATAACTTTTACCGTTGCTTCAGAAAAAATTGCTGAAAAAACGCTTTTTTTTACCTTCTAGACTTTGGGGGGGGGGG
>CAKNYM010051408.1:81958-95201 GCA_932195095.1 Andricus curvator | reverse complement strand
GTGAGCCGAGGATCCGGGTGCACCGGGTCATGCACCAGGTAGTTTAGCACGTATTCTGCGAGAACTTTTTCAAAATTCAAGTTGTGCCAACATCCAAAATAACTAATAGTGGTGACTCGACGACCCGCGTGCACCGGGACGCGCACCAGGTAGTTTAGCACGTATTCTACGAGAACTTTTTCAAAATTCAAGTTGTGCCAACATCCAAAATAACTAATAGTGGTGACTCGACGACCCGGGTGCACCGGGTCGCGCACCAGGTAGTTTAGCATATAAACTACGCGAAATTTTTAACAATTTAAATTGTGCCAACATCCAAAATAACTAACAGTGGTGAGCCGACGATCCGAGTGCACCGGGTCGCGCACCAGGTAGTTTAAGACGTCATCTGCGAGAACTTTTTCAAAACTTAAATTTAGGCAACAGCCCAAATAACTACCAGTGGTGAGTCGTTGATAAGCATAAAGCGATCTCATCGACTTTGGGCGAGCTGTGTTTATTTGAACTCGAGATGTTTGTTTTCATAAGAAGCTTAGGGGAAGTCTATGTATGTACACTTCGGTATATATACGATTCCTTGGACTCATTTTTTAACATTTTTAATATTTTATTCGTATTTTGAAAAATTCATTTTCGATTAGTCATAGTTCATTTACATTTCAAAATGTTTGAAAATTTCCGAATTTTGAGTACCGTTTATATTTTTCAATTAAAGCTTTTGACATTTCGGAAAATTTGTGTTTGGATTTTTTTATAATAAATTTTGTTAATTTTTTATTCAAAAAAACAAATTTTAAATAATACGCAATTGAAAATATGATTTCATTCATTTCAATACATTGTTTTCACTTCAATCCAATTCTATCCAGTTTTAGGCTTGGACTCGTAGATTCGAAAGGCGATATCTTTCAGATTACTTTTTTCTATGATGCTAAGAAAAGTCTTTCTGATGACTATTTTCTATGTTGCTTATGTAAATTCACAAGAACGATTAATTATTTAAACAGTGTCCATAAACGAATAAGCTCAATTTGTTTACGGAATCAACTGAGAATGTCTTTCCGATGACTCTTTTCTATGTTGTTTTGTAAATTTACAAGAATTAATAATAATTTAAACAATTTGCATACAGAAATTTATTGTTCGCCTATTTTTTTAACAAATAGGTGGAGTTTGGCTATTTCTTAACAAATATGCTGAATTTTTTTACAGAATAGTTAAGAATATCTTTCCAATGACTTTTTTGTAGGATGATTTGCAAATTTTCAAGAATTATTAATTATTTAAACAATTTTCATAAAAAAATTAAGAACCCGGTCATTTTTCAACGAATAGGATCAATTAGTTTAGGGAATCAAGAAAGCATGTATTCCCAATAAATTTTTTCTATGATACTTTGCAAATATACAATAATTATTAATTATTTTAACAATTTTTCTAAACATATTCAGAGTTTGTCTATTTTTCAAGGAAAAGGCCGAATTTGTTTACGGAGTCTCTTTTCTATGTTGCTTTTTAAATTTACAAGAATTAATAATACTTTAAACAATTTTCATACAGAAATTTAATGTTTGCCTATTTTTTAACAAATAGGTAGAGTTTGGCTATTTTTTAACAAATATGCTAAATTTTCTTACAGAATTAGTTAAGAATATCTTTCCAATTACTGTTTTGTATGATGGTTTGCAAATTTATAAGAGTTTTTCATTATTTAAACAATGTTCATAAACAAATTAAGAACATGGTCATTTTTCAACGTATATGATCAATTAGTTTAGGGAATCAAGAAAGAATTTATTCCCAATAAATCTTTTCTACGATACTTTGCAAATATACAATAATTATTATTTTAAAAGTTTTCATAAACATATTCAGAGTCTGTCTATTTTTCAAGGAATGCTGCTTTGTAAATTTACAAGAATTATTATTTCTAATATAATTATTTTTAACGAATTGGCTCAATTTGCTTACAGAACCAAAAAGAGTGTATTAAAAATAAGTCTTTCCTATGTTACTTTGCAAATTTACAATAATTGTTATTTATTTTAACAATTTTCATAAACATATTCAGAGTTTGGCTGTTTTTCAACGAAGAGGCTCAATTTATTTACGAATTCAACTAAGAATATACTTCTGATGACTGTTATCTATGTTGCTTTGTAAATTTACATTAATTTTCAATTATTTAAACAACTTCAACTAAAAAACTGAGAGTTTGGCTATTTTTCAACGAATAGGCTCCATTTTTTATAGAATTAAGTAAGAATATCTTTCCAGTGACTTTTTGCTATAATGCTCTGCAAATTTCAAAGAATAAATCATTATTTAAACAATTTTGATAAACAAATCAAGAGTTTGGCTATTTTTTAAAGAAATAAATAAAAAGAATGTTTTTTCAAATAACTCTTTCCGATGTATGATACTTTGGAAATTTACAATAATTATTAATTATTTAAACATGTTTATCAACATATCCAGAATTTAGCTATTCTTCAAGGAATAGGCACAATTTGTTTACGGAGTCCATTAAGTATGTCTTTCCGAAGACTCTTTTTCTAGGTTGCTTAACAAATTCATATTTTGGCTATTTTCAACGAATAGGCTAAAGGTTTTTTATAGAATTAACCAAGAATATCTTTCCGATTACTTTTTTTTCTATAATGCTAGGAAAACTCTTTCTGATGACTATTTTCTATGTTGCTGTGTAAATTTACAAGAATTAATAATAATTCAAACAATTTTCATAAAAAAGTTAAGAGTTTGGCTATTTTTTAACAAATAGGCTACATTTTTTTACAAAATTAACTAAGAATATCATTCCGATGACTTTTTTGTATGATGCTTTGCCAATTTCCAAGAAGTATAAATTATTTAAACAATTTTCATAAACAAATTATGAGCTTGGCCTTTTTTTAACGAATAGGATAAATTAGTTCAGGGTATGAAGAAAGAATGTAATTCGAATAACTACTTTCTACGATACTTTTCAAATATACAATAATTATTAATTATTTCAACAATTTTCATAAACATATTCAGAGTTTGGCTATTTTTCAACGAATAGGCTCAACTTTTTGCAGAATTAACTAAGAATATCTTTCTGATGACTTTTTATATGATGCTTTGCAAATTTACAATAATTATTAATTATTTCAACAAATTAAGATTTCGGCCATTTTTCAATGAATGGGCTCAGTTTATTCACGGGATCACGAAGAATGTATTTCCAATAACTCTTTTATACGGTACTTTGCAAATTTACAATAATTATTATTTATTCAAACAAGTTTTATGAACATACTCAGAGTTTGACTATTTTTCAAGGAGTAGGCTCAATTTTAACAGAATTAAATAAGAATATATTTCAGATGACTTTTTTCTATATTGTTCCTCAAATTTACAAGATTTATTAATTATTTGAACAATTTTCATCAAAAAATTAAGAGTTTTGCTATTTCTGAAATAATAGGCCCAATTTGTTTCCAGAATCAACAAAGAATGTATTTCCAATAACTATTTTCTGCGATACTTTGCAAATATACAATAATTAATAATTATTTGAACAATATTCCTAAACAAATTCAGAGTTCAGCTATTTGTCAACGAATAGGCTACATTTTTTTACAGAATTAACTAAGAATTTCTTTCTGATTACTCTTTTCTATTTTGCTTTATAAATTTACAAGAATTATTAATTATTTACACAATTTCGATTAAGAAATTAAGAGTTTGGCTATTTTTAAACGAATAGGCTCAATTGTTTACAGAATTAGGTCAGAATATCTTTCCGATGACTTTTTTTATATAATGCTCTGCAAATTTAAAAGAATTAAGTATGATCTGAACAATGTTGATAAACAAATGAAGAGTTGGACCATTTTTCAACGAATACGTTCAATTTTTTTACGGAATCAATAAAAAATGTTTTTCAAATCACTCTTTCCTATGTATGATGCTTTGAAAATTTACAATAATTATTAATTATTTAGACAATGTTTATCAACATATCCAGAGCTTGGCTATTTTCAACGAATAGGCTAAATTTTTTTATAGAATTAAACAAGAATATATTTCCGATTACTTTTTTCTATGATAACATGGAAAGTCTTTCTGATGACTCTTTTCGATGTTGCTTTGTGAATTTGCAAGAATTAATAATGTTTTAAACCATTTTCATTGAAAATTTATAATTTGGCTATGTTTTAACGAATAGGCTACATTTTTTACAGAATTAACTAGGAATATCATTCCGATGACTTTTTTTATATGATCCTTTGCAAATTTCTAAGAATTATTAATTATTTAAACAATTTTCATGAAGAAATCAAGAACTTGGCCATTTTTCAACGAATAGGATCAATTAGTTTAGTGCATCAAGATTTCTTTGGCAATTAAAAAAAAATTCACAATTTGGTTATTTATCAACGAACAGGCTTAATTTCTTTTAACGGAATAAACTAAGAATGCTTTTCCGGTAACTGTTTGATATGAAACTTAGCAAATTTGGAAGCATTATTAATTATTTAAGCAATTTTTATAAACAAATTCAGAGTTTTTCTATTTTTCAACAAATAGACTCAATTACAAAAAAATTAACTAAGAATATCTTTGCGATGACTCTTTTCTATGGTGCTTTGAAAATTCCCAAGAGTTCATAGTTTGTCTATTTTTCAACAAAATAATATGTTCAATTTGTTAAAAAAAATTAACTAAGAATGTCTTTTAGATGAGTTTTTTTATGATGTTTTGTAAATTCCCAAGAGTTATTTATTTCAAACTAAGATTTTTTTAATAATAAATTTTGTTTTTCAACGAATAGGCTCAACGTTTTTACAAAATTAACTGAGAATGTCTTTGCGGTGACTCTTTTCTATAGTGCTTCACAAATTCCCAGTAATTATGATTTATTTAAACAATTTTTGTAAGGAAATTCAGAGTTTCCTATTTTACAACGAGTAGGCTTAATTTGTTCACGGAATCAACTAAGAATGTCTTTTCGATGAGTTTTTTTCATGATGTTTCGCAAATTCCCAAGAATTATTAGTTATTTAAAACTAAGATTTTTTTATAATAAATTTTGTTTTTCAATGAAGAGGCTAAATTTTTTTACAGATTTAACTGAGAATATGTTTGCGATGACTCTTTTCTATAGTACTTTACAAATTCCAAAGAATTATGATTTATTTATTTAAACAATTTTTGTGAGGAAATTCAGAGTTTGGTTATTTTTCAACGAAAAGGCTTAATTTTTTTTTAACTAAATCAACTAAGAATGCGTTTCCGGTGACTGTTTGATATTATACTTTGCAAATGTACAAGAATCATTAATTATTTAAATAATTTTCATAAACAAATACAGAATTTGGCTATTTTTCAACGAATAGGCTCAATTTTTTTTACATAATTATTTAAGAATATCTTTAGTTTGGCCATTTTTCAACGAATAGGCTCAATTTGTTTACGGAATCAACTTAGAATGCCTTTTCGATGAATCTTTCCTACGATACTTTGTAAATTTACAATAATTATTGATTATTTAAACAATTTGCATAAGGAAATTCAGAGTTTGGCTATTTTTTAGCTTACATTAAAACATAGTTGCAGCTATAACCTGTTTAATAATAAGCACAACTTTTCTATCTGAACTATAATATTAAAATCAAAACCATTTGAACATTTTAAACAAATTCATTTTTATAAGAAAATATATGCAGAATATATCTAATGAGAATTAAAAATCCAGTACAAATTTTAATAATGGTAAAAGTTTTCATTAATTTCAGTCTTTATTCTTTTTGTTAATTGCTTCCAGCACATTAATAATCTCTTCAATACAATGCTATTGTGCTTTTTTAAGATTTTTTGAAATAATTTTTCACATGCAATATACTTTCCCCTCATTTTTAGTGTGATGTAATAATAAAGCATTTTAATGAATTCATTCTGTGTGTTTTTTTCAATTTTTTCGAAATTTAGATAGCTTTGAAGCAAGTTTTAAAAAAATTTACAATTTCAACTACAAGTTGAATTGGCTTCCGTTTCCAGTACCGATAGGGGTTACACGGTGTTTTTCGAGTGCGATCATTTTTTGGCTGGGGAGAAGTGAAAAGTTGAGTAAGTACGGTGAGGGTGTGGAGAGTGAGGGGACTGGAGTGAAAGTGCAAGTGTGAATGAAGGGAGCGGTAGAAAGTGCGAATTTAATGAAAAAAAAGATAAAAATTGACAAGAGTTCATTTTGAGGTTAGGTTCGTTTCGGCGGGACACTAGGTTTTTTGGAAGAGGGTGGGAGTTCGAAGGGTGTGAAAGGGGAAGGAGCAGAGGTGGCCGCACATTGCCAAAAGAAATCAGGATAAGAGGGTGAGTTTTGGGTAAGTTTTTTAAAGTTTGGGGTTGTGATAAAAAGTGACGGGTGGGGAAGGGAGGAGACAGGAGTGGGAGAGTAGAGGCTAATGGTCGGTTAACACGTAATAGCAGCATGCCGGTTACGCGAAGTCCACGGGGTGTTTCCAGAAGGAAACAGAGCGAAATTGGTGAGAAAAGTGAAGATACGTTCGCTACGCCTATGAACCCCATAGCAACGGCAGAGTCGAGTCGAGGAGGGGGCCATACGAACGGGAGGCCCACTAAATTAGAAAGATTTAGATCAAGAAGTTCGGGGTCGAGAGATCTTCTTCACAGGTGGCAACAGTCGGCGAGCGCGATTAGCAGCGAGAGCGTGAATAGTGAAGGGGATAAAACGGGGGACGATAAAAGGAAAAGGCAACGTGTGGGCGAAGATGCGGAGAGGGGCAATGAAATTAAAAAAGTTAAAACAAAGAAAAAAACACCGGATAGAGATAGGGATGAAGGGAATATGTTGGCAAAATTAGAAGCTCTTATAAAGGGGTTTAGAGAGGAGACTTGCGGAAGATTGGATGAGGCTTGCGAAAGACTGAATGAGATGCAGAGGCAAGGGGAGGGGGTAAAAGACGAAGTAAGAAAAGTGGGAAGAATGGGATGAATTATGGAAAGGAGAGAAAGAGAAGGTATGGAACAAATTGGAAAGCATAGAGAATAGACAGAGAGAGAATGAGGAGGATAGAAAAAGGGATATGAAATTGCTAGAAGAGAGAGTGAGCAAACTAGAACTAAGGAATGAGCATAAGGTTGAAGAGAAAGGCAGTTTGGAAGAAGCGAGAGAGTGTGAGGTGGTTAGGCATGAGCAGAATGAAAGGTGGCGCTTGAAACTGATTGAGGTTGAAAGAAGAATGGAAGGAGAAGAGAGAGTGAAGAGGAAAAAGAATATAATAGTGAAGGGTTTGAAAGTGGACAGTGAAAAGGAAGAAGAAGAGATTGGGAAGCTGATGAGAGACATCGGCGCGCAAGTTAGAGTAGAAGGTGTAAGAAGACTAGGAGGGAAGGAAGAGGGGAAAGAATGTCTGTTTTTAGTGAAATTAGGGAGTGAGGAGGATAAACATGAAGTTATGGAGAAGAAGAAGTTATTGAAAGGGAGAAAAGAAAGAATCGAAGGAGATCTGACGTGGCGGGAAAGGAGAAGAAAGTGGATAATCGACCGAAAGGCATGGACTGAGAGGAGTAAAGGTAATAGGGTAAGGATAGGGAGAGATAGGATATGGGTAAACGGAGATATATGGATTTGGGACGATGAAATAGAAGATCTGAGGGAGGGTAGGAAATGGGTAATGAATAAAGTGGACGAGACAGAGGAAAGGGGGAATGCAAGTATCACGGGGGGGTTTTAAAACGACTAGAGGACTTGAATGCAAGGAAGAAAGGTGATAAATGCAATAAGGGCGACGTGAAAGTAGCGTTCTGGAACGTTTCAGGACTAAAAAACAAGGACAAAGGATTTTGGGGAGAATTGCAGAAGTGGGTTGTGATAATGATGAGCGAGACGTGGGTAGATGAGATAGAATGGAAAGGCATGCAAAGAATATTACCGAAAGCATATGAGTGGAAGATGCAAGCAGCGAGAAAGGAGCATGTAAAAGGGAGAGGAATGGGTGGCATGGTGTCAGGGGTAAGAAAGGAACTGGTGGTAGAGGAAGAAAAGGGAGAGTATATAGAAGAAAAGGACGGAACAATGGTTAGAAGAATAAAATTAGGAAAAGTTATTATGGATGTAGTATGCGTGTACAGAAGTAGAGGCGAAGAGGGAGGATGGAGAACAATAAGGAAATGGACAGAGGAAAAAGATGAGAGGTTGGTCCTAATAGGGGGGACTTGAATGCATGGACCGGGGAACAAGGAGGAGAGGTATGGGATAGTGAAAAGGAGATGTTCATGAGAAATTCGAAGCAAAAAGAAACGGACCGGGAGGGTAGGAGGCTTCTGGACTTGTTGGGAGAAGCGGGATGGTTCATTTGAAACGGCAATACCAAGGTGGATGAAGAAGGGGAATATACGTACGCGGGTATAGGAGACACCGTCATAGATTACATTCTGGCAGAAGAAAGAATAAGGAAGTTGATGGTTAAAATGGAAGTGGGCGACGTAATAGGCTCAGAACACTTTCCGGTGATCGCGACAATAAGAGGTGGTAGACCAAAGCGAGGTAGGGGAAAGAGGGAAGGAAAGAGGGAAAATAAATTCAAAATGGGCACTTGGGGGGAGGAAAAGTTCAGAGAATTTAGAGACAAAATAGAAAACGAGGAAATAGGATGTTTGGAAGAGGAAGGAGTAGACAAGCTGCTAGAAAATCTCAAAGGAGTGATTGATAAAGTAAGTGAAGAGGTGAGACCAAGAGAAGAAGAAGGGGGGTTTAGGAGAGGTTGGTGGGACGATCAATGCAGGGAAAGTAAAGATAGGATGAAGGAAAGTGTAAGAAAATGGAGGAAAGGGGAAATGGAAAAAGGAGAACTCAACAGGAGAAAGAGAGAACACGAAAAAATGATAAAGGAGAAAAGACAGAAAGAGAAAGAAAGGTACATGAAAGAGGTAGAGAAAGCTGTAAAGGAAGGGAGGGAATGGGAAGTGATAAACAGGGAAAGAGGAGGAAGGAAGGGCATAAATGAAGAAATAGGATTGAAAGAGTGGACGAAGCACTTCAAGGGACTGTTAGGAGGGGTGGAAAATAGGGTAAAGGGAGAAGGAAGAAAAGCGGTAGGACGAGACGAGGACAGCGCAAACGAGATTAGTAGGGAAGAGGTGAATGAGGCGATTGATCGGTTAAAAAGAAATAAGGCAACAGGAGAAGATGGCTTGGAAAATGAAGCACTGAAATATGGGGGATTAGGAGTGAGAGAAGAGATGTGGAAGATTTGCAATAAGGTATGGAAAGGAGAAGGGTGGCCGGAGGAATGGAAGACAGGGCTGGTAGTACCGTTGATTAAGAAAGGAGATGGAAAAAGGGCAGAGGAATATAGAGGGATCACACTCATGTCGGTGGGATATAACATTTTTGCGGAAGTGCTTAGACGGAGGTTAGAAAGACAGGTGGAAGAAAAAGGAAGTATTACCACACAATCAAACGGGTTTTAGAAAAGGGATGGGAACCATAGATAACATCTACGTGCTAAACTATCTAGTCAATAGGAACCTAGGGCGAAAGAAAGGAAAATTAGTTGCACTGTTTGTCGATTTTAAGGCAGCATTTGACTCAGTTAACAGGAGGGTGTTATGGGCAGCCATGAAAGAGAGAGGAGTAGACGAAGGATTAATAGAGAGGATAAAAGCAATATTCGTGGAAACTAAGATAAGGGTGAAGATAGGAGATAAGAAAGGAGAGGAATTCTGGACAGGAAGGGGCCTCAGGCAAGGGTGTCCGTTGAGCCCACTTCTGTTTAGTATTCTTCTGGCAGATTTAGAGGAGAAGTTGGAGAGGAAAGGGAAAGGGGGAACAACGTTAGGAACAGGCAAAGTGTACTCACTAGCATATGCAGATGATGTAGTGCTAGTAGCGGATGATGAAAGAGGTATGAATCTGTTAATGAGAGTGTTCGAAGACTATGTGAGAGAAAAGGGTTTAACTGTGAATGTGAACAAGACGAAGATGATGTGTTTCAGAAATAAAAGGGGAAGATTAGAGTATGAATGGAAGATAAATGGCGTGGTGGTGGAGTTGGTGGATGAGTTTTGCTACCTAGGTTTTTGGTTCGAAACTAGAGGAGGAAGCGACCTGCAGGTGAGAAAGAGATTAGAATGCGCGAGTAAAGTAATGGGACAAGTATGGGGTATTGGAAAAAGAAGGTTTAAGGATGTCTGGAAGATGAGAGTATGGATGTTTGATGTATTAGTATGGTCAGTGTTAAGCTATGGAGTGGAAATTTGGGGATAGAAAGAACATAAGAGAGTGGAAAGTTTGCAGGAGAGATTTTTTAGATGTTTTATGGGAGTGAGTTATAACTGTCCAGGTTATATGCTGAGGGAAGAAATAGGACGGGAAAAAATGGTGGTGCGGCAAGTGAAAAGAGCTTGGAACTTCGAAGAGAAACTAAGAAGGGGAGAAGGAAGCAAAATTGCACAAGCGTGTGCCCGAGAGGTTATGGATAAAGAGAGAAGGGGCAACGTGGGACGTTCAAAATGGGAGGATGAGAGATATGTAATGAGGTTTGAATGTGGTATGCAAGTTAGGGGCAGAGAGTGGAAGGAAATAGAGGAAGAGATTAAGGCAAGACAAGGGGAGGAAAGATGGGGAAAAATCGCTGATTCAAGGTACAACAGCTGGTATAGAATGGTGAAGATGCAGGGGGAGCCAGAGTACCTGCAAAAGATTACAAAGGAAAGCAAATGGAATAGAGTGGTGAGATTGAGAATGGGAGAGGGTGTAAGAGCATGTAGGTATTGGATGGATGAAGAAGAGAATGTGTGTAGAGTATGTAAGTATGAGCAGGAAACATGGTTGCATGTGGTAGGGAGGTGTACAGGTGACGAAGTGGGAGGGAAGAGCATAGAAGAGAGAATGAAATGGATTCTGAATGAAAACGGTCAGGGGGAGGAATGGATGAAGAAGCTGGAAGAGCTGAGAGAGAGAGCTGGTGGCACAGGGTAGGGAAAAAGTCAAAAAATGACTCCTAAAGAAGGAGAATTACGAAGTAGTGTTGCGGAGTAGAATCCAATCATGAGATTGATAGTGGTAAGAGGATATGGAAGCCCAGGGCAAAGTCGCAAGCGTTTAGATATAAGAAAAATAAGTTAAGACGATATGTAGCGAATATTTAATAAGATAGTATAAGGCTTGTTTGTAAGAATACATGTAATGGTTATGTAAAGACTCTCAAACCCGTAAAAGGGAGAGAGTATAAATAAATAAAGAACTACAAGTTGAATTTTTTTTATTATAATTATAAATAATGGAAAATTATGAATATTTAGTAATTCATTTTATTTTATTTTAGTTGCATTTTCGACGTCTATGACTTTTTTCAAATTTAAACAATTTTTGAAATCTTAAGCAAATCAAAATGATTCCACTCTGGGCTAATTATTTTTAAAGACAAAATTACAATTTTAATTAATATTTTGGCTCATTTTTAACATTTCTTTTTAAAATTATAAAGCCTAAATAAAAAATTATGAACGTTTATAATTTTATTTTATTTAACTTTCAGTTACATTTTCAAAGAATATAACTTCCTTCTAATTGTAACTAGGGTAGGGTGGGGCGAGATGAGCATAGTTGTCTTTTTCACGTCAGTATTTAAAAACTGCTAATTCATTGCTTGAAAGTAAGTCATTATATATATTCTGCAAACATTTTTTAATATTATTTTGCCAAGATGAAAGTGAATAAAAAAGTATATGCGGAATTAGAAACAAAAATAAAAAAGTAGTGCGCTTAGCTCATACCGCCCCATGCCTGGGGCGGAATGAGCCAGGCACTGGGGCGGGATGGCCCACTTAATTAAATGACTTATTATATATTATTTATAAGTATATGCCAACGGCCATGCCAGGCTGAAAAAACCAGTTCTCGTCAGATCACTGAAGTTAAGCAGCGTTGGGCGCGGTTAGTACTTGGATGGGTGACCATTCGAGAATACTGTGTGCTGCTGGCATATTATGGGTGTGGTGAGCCCAAACTTGTAGTTATTTATAACTACAAGAAAACTATCCACCTAGAAACACTACCCGAATCGGGTAGTGTCACGCCTACCCTGAAAGGGGAATGGCTTAATGGTATACATACATATATTATTTATAAGTAAGAGTATTGTTAAGTTAGAGTATTATAAAACGAAAACATATCTTACATATATTTTTCAAAAATGTTACGGAACGTTTAAAGTATTTAACGTTAAAATGATGCAATCCTTAATCCTAACCTCTACCGTGACTAACTCTACAAACAGTGAATAGAAAAACGATTTATATCTGCATATCTTTTAATAATTGTATTACAGAAATTTATATAACCACTTTTTGACTTACCTGTGTACATTGTCTCAGAAAAAGTTAAATTCTACAGTAAGAAATCTCCCAAATACTGAACTGGTCTACTACGTGACGCTGAATTTTATATATACTGAGGTTTTAAGTCATTGCATCTTAACCTACTCACTGCTACACTAAGAGGTTAGGTTAATGCACAGGAAGAGGTGGCTCATTCCGCCCCAGAACAGTGGTTCATTCCGCCCCATATGACACTTGCAAGTAAAATCAAAATTTCACCTACTTCTGTTTTACAATTATATAAAAATCTGTTGAAAACTTAAAGTTTAATAAATAAGCTATCTAAGTAACCACTGGAAAAAGATCTAATATGTGATTTTGTGTGATTCTTGGACTTTCTAAACAAATGCAAAATAGCAGAATACAGGTCTTGAAATTTTTAATTTCGTTTTTTCCAAATATATTCAACATTAAGAAAAAGCTGTTTAAAAAGAAATTTGATAACGTTTTTCCTGATATTAGTTCAAAGAAAAGTTACAAGAGAAATTATAGCCTGCGAGAAAATTGAGTGGCTCATCTTACCCCCTATGCTCATCTCGCCCCACCCTACCCTATTATTGCAATCTTAAAAAATTGAAAATATGAATTCATCTGTCATATTTTTATGAGAAAATATTAAAATTTGAATTATTTTTGGAATTTAAAGAAGTTTAGAAAATTTTAAAAAGGGGTTTACCCTTGGCTTATTTATGTTTAAAGAAAATTGAGTTAACTAAGAATATCTTTCCGATGACTTTTTTTATGATGCTTTACTAATTTTCCAAGAATTATTAATGTTTTAAATAATTTTCATAAACAAATTCAGACCTTGGCCTTTTTTCAACGAATGGGATACATTAGTTTGGGGTATTAA